>MU127786.1:996386-1214830 GCA_014904975.1 Marasmius fiardii PR-910
ACCCATAGATACCTTCCAAGCCGAGTACAAGGTCCTGGCTCAACGGGATGCCGGATCCAGACGTTTCGAAATTCGATAACTGATGCATGTCGGTAAACGAGGAGCTCAAAAAAGGGAGACTATCGTCTGTCAACACCTGTAAGACTGTGGGAGGGGGCGTTTCAGTCAGCTGAAATCGAACAAGAATCAGTTTTAAAGTACTGTCATCCACGTCCGTCTGGAATGAATGATGATATGATGCATATGGGCAGCGGAGATCTTTCAGGTCGTCCATGCGATTGGACGCTCTTCGGATTATTCAGTCATTCACCCGGCAGATTTCTCACTCCCTTGTGCAACGACGGATTATTTTGAAGTAAAAGTGACTATAAGCTGTGTACAAGGTTGTATACATATGAAAGAAAGTCAAATATACATCGATAACAACGGTGAGAACCAACAAGTTGATCGAAAAAAAGAGTCCAAGAAAAAGCGAGAACAACGGAGTATTTGTACCATCTACTTGAATACCTGAATTAAGGGCAAAAGAACGACTTTAGGGATCCGAAATGCCACCACGACCCCGTATAAACCCAGCAAATTTTTATCCACTCGGGACATTGTTAAGACGTAAGGACAGGAAGAATTGGACGAGCGAAAAAAGGATGTAAGAATGTGTGGTACCGCGAGCCAGGAAAGAAAGGGGGTAAAATCATTGAGGACTACTAGGTAACGGGAGAGCAACAAAGTCTGCTTCACGCTTCCAAAATGAGTCATCGAGCGATAGATGAGGCAGGGCCTGGATAGAGATGCGCAGTGAGGATCAGCAGTAGGTATGACACATAGAATGAACGTACATTGATCTCTTCCCGTTACCATGTCACTTAGAAGGGCGGTGTGCGAGCCTGACATGATGATGAATGTGATGTATTTGACTGCGGAGACTCGAACTCACATCGATTTCTACATCAGCATCTGCCTCACGTTTCCATACTGCTGTAGTTGGTGGTCCGCGAGCCTGCAGATACGATCAATAGCATGCCCTTTCGGGCTAGCGGTTTGGACGTACATCAACCTCGGCATCAGCCTCAGCTTCCCGCTTCCATACTGCTGTAGTCGGCGGTCCGCGGGCCTTTGGGAAGAATTAATATGATACCTTTGAAGAAGGAAGGTTTGAACGCACATCGACCTCTGCGTCAGCATCTGCCTCACGTTTCCATACTGCTGTAGTTGGTGGTCCGCGGGCCTGCAGATGTGTTTAATCAATGGTATGCCTTCTGGACGAACGATCTAGACGCACATCGACCTCGGCATCAGCATCGGCTTCTCGCCTCCACACTGCTGTAGTCGGCGGTCCGCGAGCCTTTGATGGAGAATCAATACAATGCGTCCGGAGGAAGAAAGTTGGAACTCACATCGACTTCCACATCAGCCTCAGCTTCTCGCTTCCATACTGCTGTAGTCGGTGGTCCGCGAGCCTTCAAAAGAATCAATAATGCTTTTGAAGAAGAAGGAAGACTGGAACGCACATCAACCTCCGCATCAGCATCGGCTTCTCGCTTCCATACTGCTGTGGTCGGTGGTCCGCGAGCCTGCATATATGATCAATAGCACGCCTTCTGAACTAACCAATTGGACGTACATCGACCTCAGCATCAGCATCAGCCTCGGCTTCTCGCCTCCATACTGCTGTAGTCGGTGGTCCACGAGCCTTGGAAAGAATTAATATGATGGCTCCGAAGAAGAAAGGTTTCAACTCACATCGACCTCTAGATCAGCCTCGGCTTCTCGCCTCCATACTGCTGTAGTTGGTGGTCCGCGAGCCTGCAACCAAGGTTAATAGAACGCCTTTCGGACTGATGGATTGAGCGCACATCCACTTCACCGTCTACTCTGGCGAGCAACGTATCACTGTCCTAAAGAAAGTCTCAATATCGAGCAAATGAAAGGACACGGTCACGACTAGACTCACGATGGGGGCCGCAATGGCCAAGACGGAAAAGGCGAGTACAACGATATATGAATGGACCAGCATTGTGAAGGGCGTGGGGGAGAGAGAAGGGGAATTACAGATGCTAGGCACGCTTGGGAACCATTTGTGGCTTTTATAATCAAATTAGGAATGAGGTACACTCGAAATTTGTCAAGGTCGTCCTAATTCGGGCATATCGTATCCTTTTCGTATCCGATGCCGTAACTAGCTGCGTACCTGTCCAGATGTTTAAGCCAGATTGGTATCTCCTCCGGTTTATTGCCTCCACCTTGAACGGGTTTGCCTGTGGATTGCTTGAGCACAAGCTACGGCGGACAATGAGTTGGATTACTGATGAGATCTTTTGTCCTTGCATTCCACTGACCGTTGACGTGCCAATGTAGTCATCCGTCTCAAATTCTAAAGATATACTTCTGGTGTATAAGGTTTGATGATAGTCGTCCCAGATCGAAATGGAAGGGACCTGGAAAGGCAGTCAAATACCGACAAGGTTAGAAAGGAACGCGAGGAACGACGAAGCATGATGATATCCCTGTCCATGCAGCATCAGGGGAAATGGACCATGAGCCTGTTGACATGCAACGTTGGAAACGAATTATTTATGTAGCAAGGGCTGTGAGCAAGGTGCAGGGGTTAGCGCAACCGTAGTTAGCGGCAAGAATATACATAGTTTATAATATTCACCACTGGGGAGTTACACCCACTAGGCATGCGCAGTGCCCAGAGGTCGTCAAAGGTCGGTACCTGGGCGCAATAGCTCGGAGGCATAAAAGTGCAATCAAGCGTACCCTTCTGAGCCACGTCCACCTCAGAGAATCAGAAGCTAGACTACATTTCTTCAGCGGGAGATGAAAGCTCGCGAGAGTGATTCTCGATTCAACAGGCTTCCCGCTCTCTACTTCTGTCCCAACTAATTTGGGAAGAGCCCAGAAAGGAAGTCTATCTATGCCATTCCATGCGGAGTTTCGTTGTGAACCTCGACAAAGTAAGGATGTTACTAGAGGAAAAGAGCACTGAGAAAGGAGCGGCCCGGGGAAAGTTGCGATATGGTGGATGTCCGATTGTAACCGGGACCCACTTGAAGACGTTTGACCAACTAGCGGGTCGTTACTTGTTTTACAAGCATGGGCCTACAAAATGACGATCAGCCAAACCAGGAGGGGGGGCATAAGTAAAATTTCTCCGATGGATAGAGAGAAATTGGCAGATTGTTCGGCGATCGTAAGTCAGGTAACCCGGACGACAAAGGCATATATGGTAGGTGGTCCGATCCGGGATGTGCCAAAAAAGGGTATGATTTTTCCCGACACTCCGATCCCAATGTGCGTAAAAACTGCGCAAATTGAAGACCACCTGCGATCCTCGGTGTGCGTAGGGTGGCCTAGTCGGTAGCCAAGTCCGATCCGTATGTGCGCAGAAATAGGTCGCCAAGGTGGTCTAGGTACCGGACACAAAACTCTGCCGTTCAATTATTCCTCCACGTCAGATGCTATCACCATAGTCTTGCTGCTATCCTCTGTCTTTTTGTTTGTTCCCATTTCAAAAACTTGGTCTAATGAGCGACAAAGAGACCTACGTCCAACCTGTCCGGCAATGTGAAAGACCCTGGGAAACTGTGTGAGGGTAATATTCATTGTTCTGGGAGAGGGAGCTAGATTAGCTTCTTTGGTTGGTTTTGCCGTTCATTTACTACTGTATCGTACCCTTAAGATGAGTGGGCACTGCGAATGCGAGGTTGTATCCATTATGTACGTAGAAATGGACCAAAAACTGCCTACCCGGATGTGCGCAGAAACCTTGCCAAATCGACCCAAAGGTATGTACCAAAAAATGGCCGAAATCGGGGGTTTCGGATCGGACATGTTACCGCATATGCCCCCCTCCTGACGACAACTACTACTATATATCGTAATTTTGTCTTTGGATCCAAGGTCCTGAACCAGTTTTCTCCCACTCGCGAGCTGCCGAGAAGTTCAAGATGTAATTTTTGTACGCTCCCTGGTTCTCTGCTGGTCAGGAACCGTTGAACCGAGATACGATACATAGACTCGAATTGCTGCATTAACCTTCTGAGGATGGATCTAAACTTCCTCGCAAGCGACAACTGGTCTGATTCGACGCCGTAATAGTACTGATGACATGCTCTAAGCTATGGAGGCCACACTAAGACTAACAATATATTATTGGACCCGAGAATCGCTAGCGATGTAATAAAAGAGAGTGAGAAGGAGCTAGGTACCTGCAAGCGATAAGTAACTATCCAACACCCTCAAACCCATGCTTCGAGTGGTAACTCTATTTTGTGTACCTTGAGTTAAGCTTGGATGAGATTGAGGCCAGAATTGCGTGTGTAACGAGATTGACGAGGTTGACAATGATATTGACATCTGGGAAGAGATTTGGAAGAGATACAGACGTCTAGAAACTCAGATCCTCGTTGCTTGGCAATTGGAGGGACTGATCTTTTGGTGCCTTGCAGCCCTCAGGTTCAGATTCTTGAGCTTCCTTGGTGAGCTGATAAGGACGCTAAAAAGAGTAGCCAAGCCTATTATATTGAAATCGTGGTAAGAAAAACAACACAAACTTGAGACTAAGGAACATTGAACCAATTCCAAAGGAGTCGGATGCTTGCATGAACAACATGAACGCCTGGTATAGAACAGGCAGTATCCAATGCCGCGAAGAGGTGAAGATAACAGAAACAAGCGATGGCAAGTGTCGTTGTAAACAGGTCAAAGTTATTTGAATTCCTCCGGGGCCTGAACGATGATTTGGGGTACCATTGATCTCCAACCAAGGCCGCCACTGTTTGTCAATGCGTGTCGAGGAGCTATCCGGAGAAAGAAAGCTGATGATCAAGTGAGGGTAACCGGTTTTCAACATGAAACACGATGGCGCAAAGCGATCGAGCCTCGACCACCCTCTACGCTGTGTTTCTGTCAGAGTCCTTTTTAGTACGGTGGGAGTTGCAAGAGTTGTGGAGGGGAATACGTAGTGTTTATCATAAAACGGTTCAGTCGAGACACGTAGCCTCCTAGTAATGTAATGCCGGCTTTATTTGACCTAAACAGGCGGCGAATTTCCAGCTCTCAGCTTGCAATCGCCGACGTAAGGTACGTTTGCAGTCTCTGAGCTTGGGAAAAAATCTCCTGTAGAGAATCATGAGGTACAACGGACCATTGTCATGAGGATAACCCGCAACGCGTAACGGCGACCCTCATTCACACCAAATCTCTCGAGATCTGTGCACATATTCAGTTCCCCCTGTCACGGACGAGAACAGGGATGCTGTTAGGTCAGGTATGGTACCCTCACATCTAACAGAGTCATGCTCTTGGTTTACGCCAACACACTGTCGCATTAACCTCGTTTCGGCACACATGTGCGGGAGGCCGCGTGAGGTTCAAGAGAACGGCATTGCCTCTCGTACGAGCTGCCAGAATCACTTGATTTTTGAGTGCCTAAAATTCGTTATCATTCCCAGAAGAGATCTTCGTTGTTTCCCCTCGCAAGAATTCTGCCACCAATGACCACGAACGTATGCCTGCCGGTCCAGGCCAGTCCTGTCGAGTACCAGTGTAAAAACACCGACAAGCCACCCTTCGAGTCAGACGGAAAGAAGGCATAAGATTTTTGGAAGCCCTCGTGAGAGAAGATACGCACATACTGCATCTACAGCGCTATTCCTAGTGGGTTTGGAGCGCTGTTTGCTCACTTGTCAGATCTCAGCGCAATCTCATTTGTCTTTTTCACAGGGCGGTTGGATCTCCCAAGATTCGAATGTCCATTTTCTGCCCAACACATCATGATGCGATTGCAATTACGCGGCCATCACTCGTCACTCCTCGAGTCAGTCTTGCGCATCTTCAACCTATAATGCCTTTTTGAAGAGCAGGAAGACTCCGGGACGACAAGACTCTCTTTATAATTTGACGTTGTCCTGGAGACTGTCACGGTACGTTTTCCACGTTCATTTTATATTCATACTCAGCCATGTTCTAGTGTCGGCCTCATTATCCTCAAGGACACATGATACCGCCTTGAGAAATTGTTCTTTGTTTAGTGAATCAAGGGTTCGATGCCTAGCTGATAGACTTCATTTCGGTGGATCTCTCAGATTGAGGTTTGCCAAAAACTTGCCCGAACGTGTGAGTAATCCCCCAAGTTTATACCGGGTTCTTCGTTCGATCCACGATTTCAACCATGTTCACTCTGATTTCTCGCTCTCTGGCTCTGTATATAGAGTTTGGACTACATTAGATCATCCTCCAAGGTACCGTGCATTTCATTATCATCGTAGTTCCATTAAAACAGAGAGTGCCACGAAGTTTGCCCGTTTTGTTCAGCGTGTCTTCTCCGGGGATAAGATTTAATGTTCAAAACTGATTCCGCGACTGTGTTTCTCGAGGTCAATCTATCTTAGTCCTTTTGTCAGATATAGGAAATCATGTTCAGGTTCTGATGCGAATGCTCTCCCCTCTTCCCCGTTCGCCCCTCGCACTTATACACTCTATCTGATCCTTGTTCTGTGGCTCAGCTCCCTCGCCAACAGGCTGGAAACCATGTTCAGACACCACACTTCGCGTCGCGGCACCCACTCACGACCTAAGAAGAGGACGACACCTCTTCCCGTCGACATCATCGATGTACTTCTAGACTCCTTGCACAACGACAACATGACTCTGTCGTTATGCAGCCTCGTCAGTAGGACATGGCTTCTTCGCAGCCGCCCTCGAATGTTTTCTCATGACATCGTTATCAACCGTACCAAGATGGCCAGACTTCTGGTACTCATGAAATCCCCTCATTGCACACTTCGCCCATACCTTCAACGAATGACGATCGATTCTACCAGGGACAATGAGCTTTGGCTTGAATCTTTTTTCACCCTCGTAGCGACGAAGGGAGTATCCCTCCGCCATCTGACGGTCCCAAATTTTCCGTCGCTGAGAACAAGCAGCACCACGCTATCAATGCCTTATATCGTCCCCCTACTCTCATTGCATATAAATGTCAGCCCCACTAGTGGCGTAGCGGAGACGATGCGTTTTATCCATCTCTTCTCAAACTCTCTCGAAAATCTCGCTATTCGTGGAAGTTTTGTAGCTCACACCCTGCCGACCTGTACAGGACTCGCGAGTAGATATCAAGCTTTACCTCGCCTCCGAAATCTGGATCTTGACGGCGTACAGTCGTTGGTGCAGTACATCGATTGGTTTGGTCGATTCACAGTATTCAGCTCGCTTTCCAGCTTATATCTTGGACTCGATTGCCGCGAAAGCAAAGTCTACGACGAAAGCGACTTTGGTCGATGCATAAACATTTTCATAAGTTGTTCGTGCCCGAATGTCGAAAATTTGTTCCTCGACTACGGTTGGGCTTCACCTGTATCTGGTGGGTCTTACTTTCTGTCCATGATTTCGTCATAAGTGATTCATTTCTCAACCCCTGAAGGTATTGATTTATCTGAGCTGTATAGATTACATGCATTCAAAATTAACTGGACGGGTAGAAGTCCCGGCGATGTCTTCCGAGCAATTGACATTATTCGTACAGCTCGGACTGCATCCTTAACGACGATAAATGTGTCAAATTATGACTTTGGGTGTTCTCAGAAGATGCTTGAAGCATCCGCATCAGCTTGGTCCTGCCTCGACGATTTACTTGCCACAAGAAAGTCATCCGGATTTCCGCTCCTCCGGAGTGTGAAGATCTCCCCTTCGCGATTGTTTGCTTTCTTTCCGCAATGCAGGCGCCGTGGCTATCTATCCGATACAAGCGTAACGGCTTCATATGTTAGGTAGGTCTGGCCTATCTCATATCAAGTTGCACCATCTGGGACTCACCTCGAGTTGCTTCATAGGAAGTTCAGTTGGGACAGACATATCTCGGGATACTAAATGGAAGCCTGAACAATTGACATGATTGCAGTTCATATTACTTCTCACTATTGGAAATTCTGAGGTTCTCGATTTTTGTCTCCTAGTGGCGTTCGTGCTGTTGCTTAAGTATACGCTTATACATTACGGCATTGTGACCGACAATTTCTACTCATTGTTGCTAGTCGTTCAAACTACTGCTCTTACTTTGTTGTACTTTCGTATCTGTAGAATCACCCAAGCCTTAAGTATCTGAGTACAGGAGACTTCAGGCCTTCAAGTGTTATTCGCCACAAGGCAATGTTGCGAACCCGATAATTTACCGCGCCGGTCGGCTTCAAAGCCGGCCCAGACGGCAAACAAACACGACCGCGTGCTGACTAGGACTCTTCAGCCTTGTTATCCGCGTCACGACTCACCAGTTCCAGATGCCCAACTGAAGCCCATTCAGGAACCATCCACAATCCAACTCACTTTTCCAAAGCATCTGGGACAAAGACAGCTAGAGAGGAAAAATCGATTGGAATCAAAGATGCTTTCTATCAAGAACGCCATTTTGCCACAACCTCCAAGCTTTGGGAAGAAGAGAAATTACGAAGTCCATCAAGTATTAGGTGAAGGGACTTTCGGGAAAGTAGTGGTACGCCCTGACTCACTCTTTACCGAATATGAAAGCTGAATATTAATTGTCCTATTTAGCGAGCAACGTGGCATGTTCCTCCTGAACAGGTTGGGGTAGCCGAGCACGGGGCAGCAGCAGAAGTTGAAGAACCACCGAGGTCATTGCAGTCATCACCCAAACCTCAGCGCAATGTTTCCTTCGGTGCAGGCAGGAAAACTCCATCTAGATCCTCCTCAACAAACTCTGCCGTACCATCTCACAACTCCGCACTCGTGAAGGATGTAGCCTTGAAGATCATACCCAAAAAGAAGGTCAAGGGTAACGAAGCCAGCGTTTGGGGAGAGATGGAGGTTTTGAAAGGTCTCGATCACCCCAATATCGTATGTTAATTCCAGATTAGAACCGGTCCTTGCTCACGCGTCCACTGTACAGGTCAAGTTCTATGAATGGTTCGAGTCACGAACCAAATACTATCTTTCATTTGAGCTCGCCGTGGGGGGAGAGCTATTTGAGAGAATTCTGAGCAAAGGAAAATTTACTGAACAAGATGCGGTTGTGGTTGTGAGGTGCGAAATTCAGGCGTTGCCTGAGACTCCAAATGTCCAGTTAATATCATACAATTAGGTCCACGTTGGCTGGCGTCAAATACCTTCATGACCACGATATCGTCCATCGCGACCTCAAGTGCGCCCATTCAAAGAGTTCCTCTTCGAAAATATCGGCTGACTCTCTCTCAGACCTGAAAACATTCTCTATCGGACTCGAGATGAAGACAGTGACATCGTGATTGCTGACTTCGGAATGTGAGGCCTAGTTGCCCGTGTTTGGCCACTAAAGCTAATATTATAGTTCCGCTCAGTGCTAAGCATTTACATTCGCCAGAGGAACAGTTGCATTCACTTGCTGGCAGTGTTGGTTATGTTGCTCCAGAAGTACTGCTCAATGAGGGACATGGAAAGGCTGTGGACATATGGAGCACAGGGTCCGTTTCGCCCCTTCGTTTTCGTTTCCGCATTGGCTCAACCCACGGCTAGAATCATTACCTACGTCCTTCTATGCGGTTACTCTCCGTTTCGGTCAGAAGATACCAAGACACTGATCAAGGAGACCACCGAGGCAAAGATCGAATTTCATGAAAGATATTGGAAGAATGTCAGTAGCGAAGGTGGGCATCCAAATATCCAAACCTCTCACCATACATGTTTCTCATCGTTAGGCAGCCAAAACGTTCATTCGTTCACTCTTAAATCCTGATCCAGCAAAACGACCCACGGCAAGTGAAGCATTGAATGACACAGTAAGCTCTGGCCCGCATCTATCTTTCGGCTCGCATATTCTGAGTTCTCCGTCTCAGTGGTTAACAACCCACAATCCCTCTGCCGAACATGACCTTGGTGCTGGGCTTCGGGAACACTTCGACCCACGAGCTCGATGGCGTTCGGCAATTGCAAGTGCCAGGGCTATCAACCGATTCAATCGTTCCATTGGCGGCAAAAACATCGAGAAGAGCACGAGTGCCAGTAGCGGTGGGTGGGGAACGGGCCATACGAAAACTGGAAATGAAAGTATTCCTACCACTGATGACGAGGAGGACGAAGGAGGCTGGAGAGACTCTGAACCAAGTCCATCTTCTGGGCTTGATGAAGTACCGAAACTCGGTAGCCATCATCCTGGGGATAATGCCAATGTCACAGTGACCGCCCCCTCGGACCACCACGGGCACGAGACCCAGACTTCTTCTCCACTCACATCTTCAAAATCACCTTCCCTACCGCCATCTATTCTGCCTTCGACGCAATCAGAAAGCAAAGGTGAAGTTCCTTTTGAGAAAAAATCGTCGGAATCTTGCCAAGACAACGATGAGATGAAACTTCAGATGCCAGGCTCATTCGATTTTGAGGATGATGTACCATCACCGCGTTCGTGGAACGAGTTGCTTTCCAGTCTCTCGCTGACAGGAAACAGGGCGAGCCAGAAATGAACATACCCAGCTCTTGGAGTTTTCTAGCGTCTGCTTGGCTGCAATTACGATCTAATGTATACATTATGAGTTAATGAGAGGAGGGGGGAAGATTTTTATTCGAGCAATACATAAACAGGTAATGGACGGTCTGCGTTTCGCCTCGCTGTACAATGCTGGTTTTCCTTTACTCTGACAACTTTTTACTTTTACTTTATGGATTTCGTGGGTTTATGTATCATGATGTGAGTAGTTACTGGATACCTAACGGAAAATGTGCTGCGTGACGACTTTTATTATTTGTAAACAAGGCCAAGTTAATTCTACTCGAATACCCCATCTAAATCTAGATTTCGGTACCTCCTTTGACGTGATTCTCCCGTGCCCACTTGAGTGCCTTGAACTTTATAGGATACATACTTTCTCTATGAACTCGGCTTTCGCCACTCCAAATTGGATATCCACCCTCTTTTACACCCTTGCCCAGCTCCGGTCTTGCCTTGACAACGTCCTCCCTCAAACTACCTGCGTATTCTTCCTCCACGGCAGCTAATATACTGTACTGCATGAACGATGATGGTAGGGCTCTATTGTCGTGCAGCCCTTCCTTCTCTAATGCTTCCGCCGTTTTTCTGCGGCCTTCATCGATGTCCCTGAGTCGCTGGGCTTCGAATGCTAAACGCCCATCTAAAGTGGACGGATAGGGTATTTCTCCGGTCCAGGCTAGGGCTAGCCAAGCAGAACCTACATCATTGACAGTGAACGGAGTGAAAGAAAGTATAGATCCTGAGAATCCTAAAGTGGGGTTGGGAGCGTAGAGAATGTGACGGTGGAGGGAAGGGATGCGGTGAGGGTTGATGTTTCCTGGCATCAGAGGTTCAAGAGTCGATTTAGTGGACTCCGCAGTAGAAAGAACGTGGATGAAACTAGGATGTGGGCGATATCCTGTTCCGACTATGACACGATTGAGATTCTGTATCATTGTCCCATTTTCAAGCTCAACATCGAAGGTATCTCCCGACGGAGCGAGGATGTATTTACGAACGGGGGTGACATCTTCGATTCGCTCGTCTGGTAAACTGGGGAATCCGGGGAAAGCAGGACGTCGAATGCTCCGGTAGACTGGTATCTGAGCGACTGCTGCAAGATGAGCGGCAACATCATTCGCAGAATTTGCATTGCCGATGACTAGCATTCGCTGGGAGATAAGGTGATTGAGAATCGATCGAGCAATTGGGAAAACTGCGAGGACCGACCTTTCCTTCACAACCCACTGGTCCTCTCCAAGATTTTGCATGGAGGGCTAACCCTTTTTCCTTCAACATTTCCAGCCCTTCTGTCTCAGGCCACAATGGGTTATCGTACCAACCAACTGCGATGACGACCGCATCCCAGATCTCATCTCTTTCGACTCCGTTCCATCCGTTGCTCCAGTCCTTGAACTTTACCTTCCATCCAGCAAGATCGGGGAGCTCCTCGACACTGGTCACTTCATGGCCAAGGCGTATGTTTCCGCTCGTGATGTAGGGCTCTGCAAAGTTGCGGAGGTACTGATACGTTTCTTTCAGGGTAGGAAAGGGTTGCTGGGGGGTGTTAGGAGGTTCTGGAAATGGTGTATCTCTGAAGGAGAGGAACTCGGGCAGAACGTTCCCGACTAGACCTGGATAGGAAGGCGATGGCCAACGGGGCTTTTGACTCTGTTCAGGCGGAATTTCAAAAGGGTCAAGGTACCTGTATCTCGAGGCTTTAATCGATCAGAAAGCAACCTTTACACGCTGAATCTCACCAGACTCCTCCTACATCATCTCGCCTCTCCACTAGCTCTACTCGTTCGAAGGCATCCTTTCCGAGATCTAGCAGATTCTTCAGACTCACTAGACCGCTAGGACCGCCACCGATGACCAAAATGCGTTTTGGACGAACACGATCAGCCATAGTTAGGTATCAGTGATCGAGTGAAGTTGGCTTCTGGCTGGGTTCTTGAATGGGCTTTACACTCAAGTTCCATCTGATCTTATATCGTTTTCGATGTGATGATGAGCAATATCAGGACTGCATGGCAGCATCCGGAAAAATATTCCACAGAATTCGATCATCGCGTCCAGATCACCAGCCACTCGTCTTCAGGCTGACAGTTTTCTTTTTTTTTTTGGACGCAGGACAGGGACTGGGAGATTTTCAGACGACGATTTGACATTGGCGCTGTAGGCTTGGGATGAAGTGAGGGGTAAGAATTACTGTATTCATTTGTTTTTATATTAACAATACGTGTGTTTGTCTCTCGTTCTCAATATTGACGGAAATTTGTGTTTTTCTCCTACGCTGTGTGAGGAATCACGAGTAGGATGAAAAAAGCTCACCATTGGATGCCGATTCGGTACTCTCACGGTGCTTTGATGACGAACTGGGCACCTTTGGGCAGATTATTTTTTCAGGCCAGGGTACTTGAGCGGCCAGTGCATGTTACGGTGTGAATGATAATTAGACCGGATTAATTTTATGGTGTGTATCATAATTCCTGATCAGCATTCTATACTCCTCAGAGAAGGATGTCATGTATGAGACTGACAACAAAGAGGGTAAGCTGAGATGGCATGAGGGTGGACAGAGAAAGTCCTTATTTTTATTACACAAGTTTCATGGGTACGTTGCCGAGAACTCCGTGATTTTCAGGGATCCGGTTTCCGGTTCGCGCGCGCTGATTCTGTTCATTTCGCCAATCGTCCACATCCCTCAGGAGCTTTGAAAGACCTCTACCAGCTCAGGCATGGAGCTATGAGGGTAAGGAAAGCCACAACGCACAACTACCGGGATTTTCTTGACCCTCATCCAAAACCGGGATCTTGGAAGGTTTGTTTGCTACTCCTAGGCTATTCATCGAGGCTTACAAGTTACGATGCAAGAAAACTTGAAAATCAGCGGCAATGGGTACTTTGGAGGGCGATGGTGGTCGTGAGGTGCATGGGATTTAGGCAAAAATGCGACATGCACAGAAGCTCCAACCGGACTGCATATCTATCTCCCTTGGCAATGGCATAACCTGCAGTTCGTGCCAGTTCGCGCCGGTTCACTGGTCTGCACAGTTCTGATCCGCCCTCGGCAACTTTATGTGAGTAGTTAGATATCTTATCACGGGAAGTGACGACTTTTATTTTTTGTTAATTCTACTCGGTACACCGTCTAAATTTCAGTACCTCCTTTGACATGATTCTCCCGTGCCCACTTGAGCGCTTCGAACTTTGTAGGATACATACTTTCTCTATGAACTCGGCTTTCGTCACTCCAAATTGGATATCCACCCTCTTCTACACTCTTGCCCAATTCCGGTCTTGCCTTGACAACGTCCTCCCTCAAACTACCTGCGTATCCTTCCTCCGCAGAAAGTAATACGGTGTATTGCATAAACGATGATGGCAGGGCTCTATTGTCGTGCAGCCCTTCCTTCTCTAATGCTTCCGCGGTTTCTTTGCGGCCTTCATCGATGTCCCTGAGTCGCTGGGCTTCGAATGCTAAACGCCCATCTAAAGTGGGCGGATATGGAATTTCTCCGGTCCAAGCTAGGGCTAGCCAAGCAGAACCTACATCATTGACAGTGAACGGGGTGAAACAAAATGTAGATCCTGAGAATCCTAAAGTGGGGTTGGGAGCGTAGAGAATGTGACGGTGGAGGGAAGGGATGCGGTGAGGGTTGATGTTTTCTGACATCAGAGGTTCAAGAGTCGATTTAGTGGACTCCGCAGTAGAAAGAACGTGGATGAAACTAGGATATGGGCGATATCCTGTTCCGACTATGACACGATTGAGATTTTGTATCATGGTCCCATTTTCAAGCTCAACATCGAAGGTATCTCCCGACGGAGCGAGGATGTATTTACGAACGGGGGTGACATCTTCGATTCGCTCATCTAGTAAACTGGTGAATATGAAGAAAGCAGGACGTCGAATGCTCCGGTAGACTGGTATCTGAGCGACTGCTGCAAGATGAGCGGCAACATCATTCGCAGAATTTGCATTGCCGATGACTAGCATTCGCTGGGAGACAAGGTGATTGAGAATCGATCGAGCAATTGGGAAAACTGCAAGGACCGACCTTTCCTTCACAACCCACTGGTCCTCTCCAAGATTTTGCATGGAGGGCTAACCCTTTTTCCTTCAGCATTTCCAGCCCTTCTGTCTCAGGCCACAATGGGTTATCGTACCAACCAACTGCGATGACGACCGCATCCCAGATCTCATCTCTTTCGACTCCGTTCCATCCGTTGCTCCAGTCCTTGAACTTTACCTTCCATCCAGCAAGATCGGGGAGCTCCTCGACACTGGTCACTTCATGGCCAAGGCGTATGTTTCCGCTCGTGATGTAAGGCTCTGCAAAGTTGCGGAGGTACTGATACGTTTCTTTCAGGGTAGGAAAGGGTTGCTGGGGGGTGTTAGGAGGTTCTGGAAATGGTGTATCTCTGAAGGAGAGGAACTCGGGCAGAACGTTCCCGACTAGACCTGGATAGGAAGGCGATGGCCAACGGGGCTTTTGACTCTGTTCAGGCGGAATTTCAAAAGGGTCAAGGTACCTGTATCTCGAGGCTTTAATCGATCAGAAAGCAACCTTTACACGCTGAATCTCACCAGACTCCTCCTACATCATCTCGCCTCTCCACTAGCTCTACTCGTTCGAAGGCATCCTTTCCGAGATCTAGCAGATTCTTCAGAGTCACTAGACCGCTAGGACCGCCACCGATGACCAAAATGCGTTTTGGACGAACACGATCAGCCATAGTTAGGTATCAGTGATTGAGTGTTGGTTCTGGTTGGGTTCTTGAATGGGCTTTACACTCAAGTTCCATCTGATCTTATATAGTTTTCGATGTGATGATGAGCACTATCAGCGCTGTATGGCAGCTTCTGGGAAAAGATTCCATAGAATTTGATCATCGTACGTCTAGATCACCATCAAGTCGTCGTCCTGGACGTTGGACATTCTCAAAGCCTTACCTTATTAGGGTGACAGCTTTTCGGACGCGAGAAGGGGACGGGGAGATTTCCGGACGGCTTGACATGATATGTACCTTTCCTCAGGCATGTCTTCCACCTCAAGAGCTAAACTTGTTGGAAGCTGGCCGGTCCGGTCAATACTAGTGGGCACATGTAAGTCGATGACGGAAGAAGTTATGATAGAATAGTACTAGCTCACGACAGAAACCAAGCATGCAAGATGTTGTCTCGAGTCTTCTAGCCGATTTAGAAGAATTGGAAACATCATGTACGGTTGCCGAGCAGGCTCAAGATGAATCCTGAGTTCTCAGCCTTGGTTTTTTGGGTTCTAAGACCGATGACAGCGGCGCGAGCATCAGATACGTCACTTCGTAAAATAAATGTGGAGAGTCTAGAGATGGGTGGGTGAGACGGAGGAAATACACGGTATCCTAAGTAATACAAAACTGAGAGAAAAGACCTCATAGGGAGGCCGAAAATCGTTTTTTTTTGGCAAAGTTCTCCGTAATTTAGTTTGATGAACGGAGCCCCGGAGAGTTTGAAAGACAAGGCCTTCTCGGGAGCGGCCCCGGTCACCACGTGCACTCCTACCGCAAAAAAACAAAAACAATGGGTATGTTTTCTTCATGTTTACATGGACTCTGAGGTTTCTAACTGACATACGCCAGACAGAATGGGCACCCTTTCAAGGCTTTCAAGGCGTGACTAATGCGCCGCATTGGCGCCGCTGTTGTAGATCTCGAAGCCAGTCAAACGAGAGATTAATCGTAGTCAGGTCTTTCCGCCATCTGTACGTTTTCCCGCTGGACTATATTTTGTACTTACACGTCAAGTGGTATCCATGTCGTCTGAGAACCTCTCAGTCCCTGCGTCCAAAACCCGTCAAAATCATTGAAAGCGGTCCAACTGGTAGAAACGGAGGCTGGCAGCATACACGTCAACTGCTGCCGTGAGCGTAATCCCCGTGGATATCAAATTGGCATACTACCGAGTCGCATATACTTATGATAGGCTTCTGCTAACAATGATGTTTGTGGCCTGCAGACCACATTTCCCCAATTTCATTGCGGCAGCTCTATGCACATCTGTCAACCCCATCTTCTCCGTGATTTGATAAAAGTCAGACAACTTGTGTTGGCCATCTACGCCGCACTTTTCTAGGCAATCTCTTTGTGAAATTTCAATTCCAACTTGTCCAGTCCTCATGACCTCCTCTGATGCTATTCGGTCAGTTCTACCCGCTCTGGGAGTTTAGCAGAAGGGTAGATCTACTTATAAAACGCACTTATTGAATTTATTGTTACGGTGGCTTTACAGCAACTTTCGACACAACTGTCAAGACGATGAAGTTTATTACCGGCCTCGTTTTCCTTCTTCCCTTAGGATGTGCCGTCGCAACGATCAGTCGTAAGTATCGTTACCGTCCATCTGCGACAGTCGTTCATCCCATTGAATCACAAAACTCATTCGTTTTGCAGAACAAGTCTGCCTAGGGCAGGTTGTGAACAGCGAAATGTTCATTGGCGCAAATCAAGATGTCAAAGTTGAATTCGTTACTTGCCCTCAACCTAGTCAGGTTCTCGAACCGCGTCAAACAACCCCACCGACCAACGTTTGTGGGGCTCAGTGTAGGCGCCATTTTGGAATTCTTATCCTTTCTCGGTTCAAATGCACTCATCCCAGGCAACACCAACTGCTTCACTCCCTCCGGTGGTGGCCCCGATCCTAACGAGTGTCATGTCATCGCGGATGCGTTACGATTCGATAGTGAGAACATAGGTGCGTTGTATTCGTGAGGCTGCACACAGAGAGGTGACAAGCGATCTATTCATTTAGGAGCCATCTTTCCCATCGGAACTGGAGTTAGCCCCGCCTTTCGTGTTCCAAGTATATACGTTTACACTTAGTTCACAGACAAACAACACGATCGTCATGACCTTCAGAAGCTGCAAGTCGTTCTTTGTCAACCAGGATTTGGGAGCCTTGGCTTACTGCCGCACGGATTGGGTGGGTCACTTCGGTAATTCTAATTAAAGAGAAAATCGTCTGATAAGCAATGTCAGGCTGCTGTTCTTGATATCGTTGCTTCCAACTGTCAAGCTCCCCAGAACGCGCATGGCGGCAACTGTGTCGCTGCTGATCAGCGGTGGTTTATCCAGTGAGTCCTTGTGCGGAGGTCTCATTCAAAGACACCTCATGTCGTTTTCAGGGTGCAGCATTCTTGATTTCATTCAGGAGTAATATGTACACGATATTTTGGTATTCCTGGCTCAATAATGAATTCAGTGATTGGAGTAAGTAAAAAGAGAAGAAAAAAACGAGGGCGGGAGACAGGAAGGAACACTCTTATCCCCACACCACTGCTTGAGCTGTGTTCAGATCCAAGGTGAGGTTCGACAGTTTGAGCTCTCCGAGTGGGTCCTCGTAGTCCCAAGAGGTAATTGAGTGGTTATTAATTGTGACCGTCGAGGGACGTTCGCCGACTCCCAAGATCGTGATCTCCTGGAGAGGCTGAGTGATGTTAAACTGCCCTTCGGGGTTGATCAAAAGCTGATTGCCCGACGATACGACTGTTAGGTTAGTGCTTGGCCCAGGGGGGAAGCTAAGGCCATCGTCAAGATAATATGAACCAAAAGCTTGTCCGTCTGATGATAGCGTAATCAGTAGTTCGAAAGGTCCTTGGCGAGTTTCCTCGATGGTGTAGGCGGGGTTGGCGTGCATAAGAATCGCAGCGCCGTCTCGGATGTGAACATTGATGTGCCCGAGAGGTGCTGGGAGCGTGACGTTCCCGCTCGAAGATGTCTCGACCGCCTGATGGGTAAAGAAGTCGCGCCATACCACCTGGCCACGCCCAGGGAAAATACCTAAGGAATGCATTCTTAGTCATGAGTGAACATTCTAAGATTTACGGACGCACCATTCACGGAAGTGACGTTCGGATCTAGCACCGGAGTGACTAAAATGTTCCTTCCGACCATAAACTGTCTGTCAAGACCGAACAACTCTGGTTCATTGGGGAACTCAAAGAACAGTGCGCGAACAGGTGGCGTCCCTCGAATGGAGGAGTTGGCGAAGAGAGCGTACTGAAGATTGTAAGAGTAGATATCCGAACTAAAAATGCTACTTACCCAGTATGGTAGTAGGGAATAGCGCGCAGCCATTGCGATTCGTGAGGCGTTCGCCACGCTTTCCCAGCGATACGGTTCTTGAGATATTGCACCCATAATGTTATGATTTCGGTAGAACGGCGTGAATGCAGATAGTTGCATCCACCGATTGCAGAGCTCCTCGTCTGTGTTACCGTCTACAGGATAGAGACGTCAAGAACCTCCACCTGGTGAGGATGAACTGAACATACTGAAGCCACAAGTGTCGGCACCAACGAAAGGTATATGGAAGAGCTGAAATTGCAACACGCCTTGAATGTTGAGATACATATATCGCCATCTGCGGAGGAATTTGGGTTCTTTGACAGGTTTGTAAGTCGCGGTGCACGTACGTCGAAAAGTTATCACCGAGCTAATAAGCAATGATGTAGCTTATCTTCCCCACGATAAAATGGCGTGAAGAAGACATACCCAGTGTCCCGTCCATTTCCCGGAAGACGGGAAAGTAGAACGGGAGATGAGGAAGGGTCGTTTTCCGGGTTGGAGCTGCTGGAGAGCTAGGTGGGTAGCCCTTTCTTCCATCAACCCGAACAGATTATGGACGTTAATATCGATGGTCCCATCTGCATGCGTGGCATTGGAAGCAACGGTTCCGATAGACAAACGACCGTTCCCTGAATATGTACAACCGCTTCCAGGACCTGTATCGGTGAACCAGGAGAGACTCACCATTATGTATTGCGTATGGCGGATTATTGACATCGAATTCTGTTTGTGACGAAGACTGAACGTCACGCTTCGATAACGAGTCAGAAGACTGGCATGTCGATGTTCCATTCACAGTCATGTTTCCACTCGGACCAAACTTGACGGGATCATAGCTGTATAATTCAATGAAACTGCAGACGTGGTTCACGAGTATATACACACCATTCAGGATAATCCGTGACCAGGTTTTCAGGAGTACCAGGTAAGATGATGGGAGGTACCTTCAATTCAGACAGAAGCTGGCCAGTCCCGCTATTACACGATGTGGTTGAGAGATCTCAGGTCATAAGTCAGAAAACATGTTACTCACCATGAACCTTCACAGAAAGAAGAAGGTTCGTTCATATCCAACCATATTCCAGAATACTCTACCCCTGATTCACTCCAATTCCCGAGAGCTTCCATCCACCACGACTCCGTCGAGTTTGCGAGCCAGTCAGGAAACACCTGGGTTGATGTTGGATAGAGAAGACTATGGTAAAGACGAGAAAGAACATACAGTGAAACCAGGCCAGACTTGCCCGACGTACTCAGAACCGTCGGGATTATTGATGAAAACACCACTGCTTGCGAGGTTGATCTTGATTCTTAAAACGAAGCATATTAACCAACGCACCGCTGGCTGCCGTTTGTATATGGATCATACTGTCTCAATGATCAGACGATAGAGGCGACAACGGAGGAACTGCGCAAACCAGATCAGTACTATTGACTGTCTTTGCTATGGCGGCATCAACAATAGGAATGTCTGAATGATGGATTTTGTCAGGATTAAGATATCGGAGAACATGGTAATAGCGTCACATTTTTGGTTATTTGCCGCCTAAAAACAGCTGTGAGATTAGCGTAGCTATTAAAAGAAATAAAACAATCTCACAAGATCATGAATGAATGCCCTAACATCTTCCCCTGGGAAGCGTCCGGGGTCGGTGGTAAAGTCACGAAATGCGAGGTATAGATCGATGTCATTCCACATAACTATCGAAAAAAACTTATCAACAAATCATCCATGAGAAAAGAACAGGGCATACCTTCCAATGGGACTCCCGCTGCCCGCATATTTGTAACTTGTTCACGCGTTTCGTTCACATTGTGATATCCCCACCTAAGGGATGTTTCGATATCGGACTCGTTTGAACAGGAATATGCATATGCTTACCTGCAGAGATGAAAGCCAAAACCCCAAATCGGCTGCCAGGTAGGAAAGCCGATTAGTTGTCCATACTGCTCGACAACAGTTTGAGGGCTCGGGCCAGAGAGGAAATATAGATCAAGAGTCCCCCCAATCATTCTATATTGAATAAGAGATTGAAGGGCACCTCTTGGTGTCAACATTAGAACGTCTCCACCCGCGGAGCTGAATAGAACTTCCATGAACACAGGAAGAGAAGTGTTTGGTTCCGGAAAGTAGCCGACCTCATTAAGAAAACGCCGTGAGATTGAGATTCACTCGTGCTTTCGTTGAAACGATGTTCCATGTAAAACGGGTGAGAGCCGTACCTGGAGGAGAACAAGATATAATCTAGTAGTTTGATCTTTTACCTGTAAAGTACCTACATGTTTTCATCGATGGGATCGGCGACATCACGGGCCCAGAAGGTCTGAATAGATCCTCCATTCTTAGAAATTACGCGCCTGAACCCGCTTTCCGAGTAGAATTCTCCCAAGCCATAAATGTTCGCGTCGGTCGGCAGAGCAGAAGTAAGCTGCAGGTGGATTCCAGGCCTTCATCTCAGGTGAATAAATGAATCTAGCGTACCTGAAGGTATTGATCTTCAAATACGAGGTTGAAATTATCAAGTGCCGTGCTGTTATCATCAGCGATCACGGGAGGTACCGGTGTTGCAGGAAGTACATTGAGCCTGGTGTCGAACAACGGGGGTGATTCAGGATCAGAACGACGAGTAATCCAGAATGCGAAGGGCGAAGTTTCGAAGTTGAAGACGAGATCGGAGTTGTTCACGAAAGACTGTGTAGGGGGAGGAGGTCGAGCGACGATAGATTCTGGAACCACGAATTGCTTGTGGTCTGAATCGACGATGTTTACATGCAACCTAGGAGCATTGCCCGTTTTAGCATGACATATAAACAGTTGTAAGAAAACACTCGCCGCGTAGTGGTTTCATACGTAACTTGAATGGTGAGATTGGGTATATCGTTTCCGAAAGCATCGCAAGGAGGACCGTCGAGCTCCAGACTAGCAGTAAGACCGGTTTCACTGTCAGATTGGGAGGTTAATTTGTACCCTGCAGTATGTCGGTGAGGGTACGGTTTTCAAAGACATCAGGGCGAACCTGGGCAAGAGGATGTGTTACGAGCTCCCTGGACACCATTAGCAATTGCCACTATGATGGCCAGAAGCCAAGAAAATGCAATAAGAGGGGAGTGAGGAAATAACATAGGACAGGTGAGGAGAGTGGTAATCAACGAAGATTCACCTTTTATAGTTGCACCAACATCCAAATTTACTCACCCAACCGAAATGACGTCTCTTCTCTTCCATTTCACAGGGCGTTGCTTGCCGAACGGAATGGCCCTCATCGTGAGGTTTACTGAATTAGAGCTTTGAATACACATTAAACCCCGCGTTAGAACATATTTTTGCCCGAGTTCGATTAGAAAGAGTGCCGTGATTGTTCTCGTGAACTTTGCTCCAGGTAGTCGAGGTGGGAGCCAGAATGAGAATGAGTTGAGCTCAAACATTGAAAGTCAGTGAGGGTATTATAATTATGTAGTGATTATTGAAATGGTGAAGGTTAAGCCGAAGTAGTCCCCCTTGTCATGTCCTCACGCTTCGGACTCAAGACCTGTATCTTAATACTCAAGGTTACAAAATGCAGATATTTCTACATTATAACTACAGGTCTCTATCTATACGGGTTTAGTATGCGCGGGCATATATTTACCTCGATAACTAAGTCAGTCGTACCTCGACAGAGGAGCGAGGTCTGGTTCACATTCTGGATTTGATCATGTTAACGACGCTTTGTGGATCGAGAACAGCCTTGGGATATGGTAGTTGCGTAGTCCTTAGATGCTCCCAGCCTCCATCCACCGGTAAAACCTGACCAGTTATGAATGAAGCGGCATCACTAAAAAGGAAAATCGTAGCATTGGCTACATCCTTAATGTCTCCAATACGTCCTACGGGCCCGCCGGTAACCCAATGTTCATCCTGAGCCTTGTTTGAAAGTCTTTCCATGCCCTCTGTATTCCCAATGGGTCCGGGAGAGATAACGTTCGAACGAACACCGTGAGGACCCTCCTCCACTGCAAGGACCTTCGCTAGAGCGTCAACTCCTGCTTTTGCCGCAGATACGTGGGCCTGGTATGGGGTGGCTATGTGGGTTCAACATTCAGGTATGGAATCGGAAGCAAAAACTCGACGGAGGCTGACCGTTGTAGTGAAGTGTGGCACTGACGAAGACATAAGACCCCTTGCTCGCCCGAACATGGGGAAGCGTAGCTTTGACTGTGTTGTACGATCCAATCTGGAGCAAAATTGGAGGTCTGAGTAATGTCTATCTGATACCATGAGATTCTCACTGTGTCAATCTCCATCACGGTCTTGAATGCGTTTTCAGAAAGGCCGGATATTGGAGCTAGGAAATTCCCGGCTGCACCTAGATGGAAGTGAAGGATCAATCCTTGATATTTGGCAGAATCAGGACGTAAACGACGTACCACATATGACAAAGTCGATTCTGCCAAACTTCTGTAAAGTTTTCTCCACTGCCTCTTTCAACGTGTTGGGTTGCCTAACATCTCCTGACGTCGGAAGACACGTTTTACCCGTTGCTTCCGAAAGTTCCTGGGCTGTCTGCGTGAGACGGTCAAGTCTAATGAACGGATAAGTTCTAGTTCATAACTAAGGCTGCGGGTGAGATCAGGAGACGAACCTTCGACCGAAGATGGCAGCATCTGCTCCATGTCGCATCTATGTGAGTTGAGAGTCATTATCCGTCCAACAATCTGTTCTAGCTGACGCACCATGGCTTCAGTCATCCCTCGACAAATGCCTGACCCCCCGCCAGTGCAAAAGACGACCTTCCCCTTGAAAATGTTCTGTTTAAATATAAGAGTAGAGTCAACGACCGGGGATACATATGCCTTGAGTGCCATGTTTTGAATCCTCGGGAGAAAGAGAGATTTCGCTAGTCGTGGAGATTATTAAAAGGTGGAAGCGGTACTCGCTCGGTTATTTTGGTGGCCGGACACCCGGTCGGCCTAATCGTGAACGATCAATTTCGTTTGAGACAATTCGCGATGGCAAAACTGAATGAGCTGCCGGAAGATGCTTTTTCGTCAGATCACCCACGACTGTTACCTCACCCCAACCTCACGCTATATTTGACTCCCACTCCTGGTTCGTAACACACGGCGTCTCAAAACAACCTTCCCTGGTCTGAAAAGCTTAGGCCTAGCTTCACTCTTCTCCGCATCACAAGTGCCAGGAGGAAGATTGCCATGTATGCACACTGGCATTCAATGATGAGAAATCGCCAGCATCAGGTCAACATCTCCTAATTCTCTCGTATTGCTCTATCAAGTACAGATTCTGGAATCAAGTTACATAGATTAATTCGAATAGAGCTGACGCGGGAAATGGACCTGATTCACACTGTCGGGTTTAAAATAACGGACACTGACACTGATGATGTTATCCGTGTATGATGGAAAAGTCAGTACAGTTACACGGCAATCCGAATCAATACGCTAATCCCATTCATAAGGCAATGATACACTGATTGAACTTTGAAGGCAAATCGAAGGGTCATTTTTAACGTCAACCGGTGACTATACCCAGACAATCGTTGCGCTCTAGCCGGGCTGTTCCAAGGTATAATCTTGACCCATTTTGTCTACTGACCGTGTATTTTAAGTTTTTCTCGCAAAATGACCTTGCTGGCGGTCACAATCATCGCCTGGTCTAAGCCGGCTGCTATCGCCCGCTTTTATTCCAGGAGGCACCCTCAAATCACATCAACATCACGATGTTCCAGATTTCTCCTTGTTGCCCCCAACTGGCTGCGCCTCCGCCCTTCGCAAGATTCCTTCTCAGATATTGCCACCGAACGAAGCACGTCCAGCCTGTGTTAACCTCTTCTGGAAGAACTTTGGAGGCTGTAGCTCGTTCCGTCATGATCAATCATGCAACGGCAATGATCGTAATGCTCCAGAGGCTATGATGGCCTTACCGCCCAATTTCGTGGGCAGACAAACAACAATCATCCCATATCCGGAGTCAGATTCTTCAGGATTCTTTTCGCAGCCCTTTCTTCTCATCTGTATCGGTAAAACGTCAACATTATGGAATCTTTCCTTGAGCCTTCCTCAACGGTCCTCTCCGTCACGGAGCCGCCCCTTTGCGTCGCTTACCGACTGATTTGGCGTTCATTTACCTGATCTCCCCCGACTGAGCCACGGACTTGTTCAAACCCTTGCACGATCGAACATAACTGCTTGGGGGATGGTGTCTGTACCCTGGGATACTCCTCGCTTAAGGCTCGTGCGTGCTTTTCGCATATTCACCGGTCCTTCCCTTCGACTCCCCTGAGTCTTCGGCCATTCCTGTCAACGTATCAGTATCAACGGCTCGAGTAATGCGCCGGAGAGCTCAACGTTTCTGTAAATGTGTTCCCTACTGTACGTCAAGGAGTGGCGCGACCTACGCAGCCTGCGGATTACTCGTTCGGGACGAGGTTTAATCATAACGCTGGCAAAAGCTCCAGTTTTTACCCGGGCTACCTTCTGAACATACCGCCCAACATACCGGTTGACCCTTAGGAAAGGGTAAACATATCATAAAAGGAAGAAGCAGCTTTGGCGCCAAGTAGCAAACGATCACGCCGTTCTTCAGCCACGTTTACAGGTTCACGCGCCTCCACAGCCCTATCCGTATGATTCAGAAGCTTCTGATGAGTAGTTGCATGCTCGCTTTATTGGTTCCGTGTTAAGATCAAGGGTACCCAATACAAAAGGCGTACATGATGACATCCGACGACCGCACAGGGACGGCGGGGGAGTCTGAAAGTCAGCGTTTCCTTTTCGCCTTTTGCGGACATTGAGTTACGGTGGGTTGTGTTCATGCCAGCCAGCGAGTCCGATTGGCTGTGTGCACCTCGAACGGTTTCAGGAAGCGCGTCGCTGAGAAAATACTGTACCACATTCCCTTGCCTCCTTCTAACGCCAGAAAACAGAAATGTGCTTTTCTGGGATGAGCTGTATGTACATGGGCAGACCCTCAAACACCTTTTCCGTCCTCAACAAGCCTCCACGCAAAATTTCCCAACGGGGGGATCGTCCTCGATCAATTCAAAACCCGTCCTCGATCTGGATGGGGCAATTGAAAATATGAATGAAATTCCAGGATTCAATTCGCCAGGTCAAAGCAAACATAAGTTGCAACTCAATTTATCCTGTGGGTCCACGTTCTTTAGATTTTTCGTGGCGTAACGGTGGTTTGGAATAAAAACCAGGACTTGTTATAAGAATACACCGGCAGTTAGAGGCACGAATGCTGTAAGTCTAAATTCGGTGTGAAAGTGGCAATATGTACAGCAACCAATACGATACGATACAGTATAGGTTATAAATTGATAAGTATGTGTAGCACGATAGCGAGGACGAAACGGGACAACAGAAATAGAGAACTATGTACAGAGAAATAGAGCTCGATAAATGAACCTAACGATATAACTTGTTAGATGGTAATACAGACAGTCCCTTGATAGTCTTTTAATCCGCTATCAAATCAATGCCCTAGCCCGTGACCGCTGGAAGGCCGCCAAGAGCCGAAATCTGCGAGAGGGTCGCTAACACTTCCGTTGTTGAATGAACTGGTAATCGAGTTCAGCGCTGGGAGAGCTCGCGGTAAGTCACCACCTCGCTGGTATGATTGAGAATGAGAGCCCCTCGGGCTGGAAGACGGATAAGAATTCCTATGATGCGACTGGTAGCTACTGTGCCGATCAGAAGATGAGTCAGGGGGAAGATGCGAGGAAGACTGAGTAGGGGACGCAGAGAAAGGAGGTGCAGACGATGGGGGGTGATTCCCGGACGGAGGATAGAAGGGGGAGTTCAATGTAGGAAAGGAGGGAAAGTCGCCAGAAGTGGAGGTGGAATTTGAAGCGGAGCCCTGGGTTGCGGAAGACGCTGTCGGAGGGGGAGACCAACTACTCCCGTTTAAAGGTGGTGTTGCAGACGAGCTCGAGGAGAACGACGTTCTTGTGGTGGAACGATCGCTCGTGGTAGTTGGCCAACTGGATCTTTCCCGCCCGGAGTCCCACTGGCTCCCAGAGCTGAAATGACTCTGGGGTGGCAAAATCGAGTTCAAATGCGATGAACGAGGAGAAGGAAGGGTATTTGATCTGTGAGGCTCATGGCTAGGGGGTAGAAACGGTAACCTGTGGTCTGGACCTCGGAAGGACGAGCCGAGGTCAGGGAAAGCCGAATTATTGGTTGGGGCTGAGAAAGGAAGCCTGGACTGTAAACCATGGTGCACGCCGGTGCTGCCTCCGTACTTTTGTGACGTGTCATGAGGGCCTAACGGTGGCATTCGCAAATAAGAGCCCGAATTGGGACCATCGACATGACCATGTACACCATGACCGCCCTCCGAGGGCGACGATTCTCCGAGATCAGCACCGTGCAAACCATCTCCTGGATCGACAGAACCATTGCTATGGCCTGGCGGGGCGGAGCTATGACTGATAGAGTGGTCTGTTCTGCGCCGTTTTCGCGAATTATTAGGGCGACGGCGATAAACGTAGTCAGGATACTTCGAGTTGAACGTGTCTTTGAGCTGTTTGGCTTGATCAAGGTAGAATTGCTTCTCGGACTGACAGTTCAAGGTGAGTCGAGCAAATATCGGTGTGGAATTAGATACTTACTGGAGGCATGGCATTCCATTCTCGACTGAGGATTTTACTAATTTCTCCCGTGCGCATGGAGGTGTTTTCTGACGAGACCTGAGGTCGGCGGCGGCGCGCGAAGATCATGAAAGCGTTCATTGGCCTTTTTGGAGTGCCATCGGCATTGAGTGTCTGTGAGGTCAATGAAGAGCCGTTCGCGTCGTCTATCACGAACAAAAACACGGTGTCGTCAAAAACAGGGGAGTACGAGACAATTCTAATAAAACAAACCATCTAAATCATTGTCTGGGGCCTTGTTCACGTCGTTGTAAACCGGATAACCATTCGTGCCGTCGTCTGAAGGCGAATTTGAAGAGCGTTCGTCGCTGTTGCTATTGGTACTTGGAACTGAATTCCTGGAGGAGGAATATGAATCCATGAAGTAGATGACAGTAAGAGGAGAACTAGCGGATGATCGGCACGGGGGACTTTTTGAGTGGCACTGTTCGGGAGGGCTATTGACTTGGGGCTGGGTTGACCAGGGTTGGCTGTTGTTGTTATTTTAGGGATTTTTTTTGATCTGCCAAACGAAATCTTCCCGCAAACGCTCACAAACCCAAATCTTCCCTTACGCCGGAACTTGTCATAAGTTTGTTTTGATCTTTGTCACAAAGCGAAAAAAGAAGAAATGAGTGAAACGCAGCCTACCGCCCGAACTTGTTAGTCCTCTACTGCAATATCGGCCCACAAGCTCAGCTTCATACCAATTTTTACTGTGAGCTTGATTAATCTCTGGGTGCGTACAACTCGGACGACCGAGTCAGGCGGGCACCAAGTTTCGGGGTGGGCCTTTGTGCGGAGATTCCCCACAGCAGTAACGGAGACCCCCTTCCGGAAACATTTCTCTTTCAGGGTATACTTATGTAATGGCCTCAATGTTGCCTTGTCCCCGTGTTCTAGTTTTTGGCCCATCTGTTACCAGAAATTCGGGAATCGGGCTCTTCAGACTCGCTTGTTGTTATGTCTTTTTACCCATTTCTCCTAGATCTATCGTCTCACTGGAAGGGGTAAATACACAGCTCCTCTGGTCCTCAACCGAGCTCACCTGCTCCTTAATCTTGCAGCCACGGCCCACCCCACGCCACTCTCCAAACCAGATTCTTCCTTGCACCGGCGCCTCTCACTTTGCAGTTCCGAACTAGGCGGTCAGCTCGAACTACGAAAGATGTTCCCAGGTTTCCCAGTTCAAGAGATTTCACCGATGTCCCGATGCGCCTATTAAGCTTCGCAGTCTTTAATTCGCCCGGCGACACGATTTCTCTGGAAAAGGCGCGAATCCCCGTGAAACTTGACTCAAAAATCAATGTTCTGCTCTAGCTCAATTGGCAACCAACCTCACCCAACTCACCATGTTAGAACCGGTGAAAGCTATGTTCAGCCAGGTTTGAGCTCAAGTCTTCGCCGGAAGGACCACTACCACCGTTATCACCACCTTCGATCAACCATGATACCCCGCTTTGCCTCTCCGTAACTTCCGTTTGCTGATCAGCAGTACACCAATTCATCCCTTTCAATTGCGTATATAAATAATTTCCAATTGCCAATTTCCAACCTGCCCAAGGGCGTTCCAAGAAACAGCGTCACTCGAAGGCACTGAATTCATCATGTAATCAATTCAACAGACCTCTAAACTACAGGAAGAATTCAGTTCCGGTGTTCTACCACGAGGTGGCGTACGCGGTTTGAATCAGCTCGAAGCAAGTGCTTGATGGCAACTACGAGAAACAATCATTTGCATGAGAGCAACTTTGATACACATATACATCGCCATAGGATGACCTGCGACCTATAATTGACTACCGCTTCAAAGAGTATTTTACATCTGCTGCAGTTCTCCGGAAAAGAACTTCGATGGCGTATGGCCTCTATAGCTGATATGGTCCTCCCATTGCTAGTTGAGGCTAGTGGACAGTGCACAAGTAAAGTAATAGGTATTAGGCTTGCATTAGGCTGTAGTCGAAGTACCAACCATGGAATAACCTTTTTGTCTATAAGTACGTAAAGCTCCCGTTCCACTTATATGTACCCAATCATGGCCCAGTTTCGAAGAAAATCTCGAAAGCTGCGTGACAAAGGTGGACTCCAAGGTAAGTAGTGGCGTTCGGAGAACACTCAAGCTCACCGTTCATGTCCCACTTACTAGCACTAGAACTCTCGCCTAACGAAATTCCTCCTTTATCCTCCGCAAACTGGCTCAATTCTTTCAACCTCCCTACTTCATCCAACATCACCAGTGGCGCCCCAGGACTCTTGAACCGAGTTTGTAATGACACCCAAGGGACATATGCAAATTGGGCCCTAATTCACGTCACTTACAAGTCCTAGTTGTTAGCTGGACTGTAATCTGTAAACGCCACTAGATAATCGTACGTCACCCCTCACCCGTCTGGAGAAGATCATCACTACGTACTTACTGTCAAACTAGGGATGAGAGAAAGTCGGAGCCCATCCCAAAGAGAGCAGCCAGGTAATGTCGTGTCAATTGGATTGCCATGGAAATTACGCGGCACTCAGAATGGTATCCGTTGTAGTCGATAGACTCTACACAAGGAGTGAAGACAGGGCAGAAGCTAGGCCAGCCAACAGCCACAAGATGACATCGAGCGGGAATCAGTCTTCGCAACCATATCCGACTTGGTGTACCATCGCTTCGAATCGAAAGAAACGGTGAATACTTCCTCCACATACATGAAACACGAAACAGCTTGAACATGTCATGGTGGCCCTGAACGCAAGCATTTGTGCTCCTGAAGCTTGAAGCCTTATCCGGTGACAACGCATATCATATAAAGCGGGAGGATGGGAAAAAGGAAAAGAAGAAAAAAGTAAACAGAAAAAAGGAAGGTAACAAGAGTCACGCAAGACCCTGCAGTACAGGCCGAGGGTGGTGTGTTGAGGGTTTGAGGGCATTGAGACAGAGGGCCGTTCGCATGCTCAATGTCACGTTGATCCTAAATGATGGGCGATGACTGTTTTTCTAGTCCCTGCATAACAAGAGGTCACAGGAGAGCATTCCGAAATCGAGTCGCATGGTTATTGGTTCTGAGATTGATCTGACGGAGTTCTGAAGAGTTCTGAAGAAGGGGTTTTGTGATCATGATTGCCTAGTATAGGTTATGTTGGTGTCAGAGGGAGAAAAATAAAAAGGTTCAGGCAAGTCAAGCGGGATCCTTATCAGGGTTACCCTCGTAAGGTTTCCGATGATATCAGTTTTCGTATTTAGCGCTAGGAGGAGTGTCCGAAGTAAAAGATTCCAAAGCTCTGTGAAGCTCCTTTAACCGTATAACCGAGTCCACTAAACCAGGTAGACCATGACCATGAATAGCGTTCGTCGACCAGTCGAAGCCCTGCCCGTGTCTCCGATGGGACCGAACCAAAATGCAGTGTCTAGCTTCTCAGCATAGACCGCCCACGTAAGTAGTTATCCCATCAGTTTTGTCCGCACGATCAAACGCATTTACAGTACTGGAAAAACGGGCAATGCCGAAAAGGATGCTTCCAGCTCCCAGAGAGATTTCGGCCGGTTGAGATTGATCTTCCGTCCTCAAAACCGCAAGGTCCAAGCGTCGAGGGTATTAGCTCTTGAAGGAAAAGGTCGGCCATTAGGATTCCGAAGATCTTCAGAAACAGATTGATAGAATCATGATGAGCCACCAGGAAACTGCCTCGGGAGCATTTAAGCGGAGGGGCGAGTACGCGAAAACTAGACTATAATCGGGGCGACGGGGATCTGGTCTGGGAGTCATTTCTTTTAGAGGTAAAGATTGACAGGTAGCCCAAGACTCGAGGGAAAAACGAAGGTTCTGGCGCAGCAGATGAAGTTAGGAAAAGTCGTCACTTCATGTCATGGTCAGGACGCCCCCGCGAAAGCTTCAGCAGCCTCGATTCTCCTCGTAAATTAGATGCAATGACCATTTTTCTGATCAGGTTACGAATTACGACTTTCCCATTCCCTGAGCGAGTAAGGGCGGAGGCGTCACGCAAGAATGAATCCAGTTCAGTCAGATTAAACGAGGCTGTCCACATCGCATAGAGCATTTCTCCCCTGACTCCGAGTTACCAGGTATCGGAGAGTTTGCCGAAATTGAAGGGCCTAGACCCTTCCGTCGTACATCGACACTTGAGCGCTTGAGCAGTGGAAACCCGTTGGCATAGCGGATAATCTCGGATCAGCTCGGGCGCATTCCTGCCTCAAAAATCTTCGAACACCCATATTCAGTATCTGCATCGCTCGTACCCTCAGCGTTCGCTTGTGAAATGAACCAGAAAGTCTTTGTGTTGCAGACTTGCCATGACGTTTGTAGGTAAGTTTCCTAGTCCTGCAAATCACGTAAGTAAGCGAAGAATCAACCCGAAGCACCACGAATTTTCTTGGGGAACATAAGCACGCAAAAGGAGGTATGGGAAGATCGCTGATGAGGAAAAAGTTCAGGTTCACATGCCTCAAAAATGATGACCCCGTATGTAGATATCTATCTGCACAGTTCATGGGGGGCGAACGGGATGCCATGAAAAGGGACCTGAATCGCGCTCGCAAAGCATCCTGAGACGCTCCGTTGGCCGATAACCAGAGAGGAGCTACAGTACGATCCGTGCTGTAAGTGCTATTAGGAACACAACATCGGGTGCTCTGGCTGTCGGCTGGATACTCCCTGTGAAACTTTGAACGAGTCAAAAGACACCCAAAATATTAGTGTTACGAACCTGGACATGGAAAGCTGGAGGGTTTCTTCAGCTCCAAATGGTCAACGAAGCTGAGTGCGAAGGAATCGGGACTTGCCCATGCTTAGGAAGCCCTTACCGAGGCTGAAATCTGCTCAACAATCTTGAAAGCGGGAAGAGGAGCCAAATGATAGCGATCAATGTCATGATCATTCGAGTCGGGGAGTTGTCATGCAGTATTACGAAGCGGATCTGGCGTGCCCGGGCCGCCCTTGACCGGGCTTGATTATTCAGTGGGATCAACGTTCAACGCGGTCAACAACGACCAGCATTAACTTTGGCGACCTAAATAACCATGAAAGATTCGTTGAAGGATGCCAGTAAGTTAAATTTTCACCATTTGCATCGATTACTGATCAACGACGGAATATCATCGTCAGACTTTCCTCGCACTCCTGACCTGAGAGTTTATCACCTCGGATTGAGGCCTGGGGAGGTCGCCAACAGAATCGTGTGTCGTATCTTTTTCCGGATATCTATCGCAAGGCTCATTTCAACAGGTCACTGTGGGCTCGCCTTCGAGGGCACGCACGATTGCCCAACTCCTGGATGTTGTGCCGAAACCATTCGTACTCGAATCTGAAAGAGGTTTTCTCACCTTCACCGGCCGATATAAAGGAATACCAGTCTCCATCATGAGTATTGGGATGGGGTCTCCTAACATGGATTTCTTTGTTCGAGAAACTAGAGAATGTTTGAGCGGTGATATGTTGATCATTCGGTGAATTCCTTCTTCCGGTTCCGAGGCACAATCCTCATTCGATGCGTTTGCAGCCTAGGCTCCTGTGGTTGTCTAATTGACGCTCCAGTAGGAACCGTTGTGGTTCCAAAGGCTTGCGTAGCAGTTACTCGGAACATGGACTTTGATTTCATCAACCCAGACAGGTGCGAAGAACCGCCGTACAGAATCAGTAAACCAGTATGTTCCCCTGGACCCTTTTCAGGTGTAATTTTGTCAAAATCTCATTTTGTACCTTCAGGTGTACGGGGACTCAGAGTTTCACACACAGGTCCGTTGCGGCCATGATCTCCGTGGAAGCTTCTGATTAATTCTTTCATGATTTCGCCGCAGGTCAAGAAATCGCTTGAGACAGCGAAACCGATACATTCGGGAACTGTAATATTGGCGGACACCGTCAATGCCTCAGCCGATAGGTATGTTTTCTATTCCAACCGTCATTTACACGACCCTTCTGATCGAAACCAGTTTCTACTCTTCACAGGGCAGACAAACGTCCTTTCCCGATAACAATGACAGTGTTATTGATCAGCTACTAGCGATCCCTGACATGGCGACCCTAGAAGTAAGCATTGCAACGCTGGTGTGTGATCTGTAACTGACTGACTTTCTTCCATAGATGGAAACCCACCATCTCTATCATCTGGCTGCGTGTTGGGGAAAGCGAAAGGAGGCACGACGCGCACCTGATGCTCCCTTGACTACGAGACCCGTGGTACCCAAACCCGTTCAATCCTCACCAGGGATCCAGTCCGATGTATCTTTGGATCCCGCGTATCCGTTAGCTGGTCCCGATACTGTGATAAAGGTGTCGGCTGCGCAGATGGTTTTCGCCAACCGCTCGTCTCGAGACTTCATAAGTCCAGAACAAGTCTCTGAACTGGAAAGATGGACGGGTCAGGTACGGTTGAATTCTTTGTCCCAAATCTTCAACAGCTTTATTTGTTTTTACCCACGTCTTCTTGAATGCAGGGTGTTCTCGATGCACTTGCGGAGACAAGCATTAGCCTTGACGTGAGTAAAGCCATTGAATGCATTACGTCTAAACTGAGCCAAGAAATCATCGATCAGCAACAACATCCTGAGAAGGGTAGCGTGTGGGAAATTATTTGAGTTTCGAATCGTCAACCCCTTTGACCCGTGTTTGTATGTACAGCTGCATGACCTCGTCTCCGGGTTCTAAGATTTCATTTGACCCAGGTCAACATTGCGGATACTGTAGTGCCAACCAGTCGTCGGTGATCGAGCGATGCAAGGTGCTGGAAATGACTCTCAAAAGTTTCTCAATCTTACTACAGACTTTCCTGCTGCTTCACCCTCCTTTCGCGGGACCTAGATGTAGTCTGGGATTGTGTTTTAACTCGTAGGACGCGTCCTAATCCGGCGCTCCGGCTTACAGATATCAATTCCAATAACTCAATTGTCAGCGGTCCCGCAGATGTATTGAACGACGTTGACTTCTGTTGAACTTGATGGCAAACATTTGAATCTTCTAAGCCGACAAGCCCTTCCTCCTGATACGAAGAGCCGAGTGCAAATTATTGACACTGGACACCATTCATTCGTATGTTGGTATCCAGTAGGTACCACATTACTCGCTCCGAATGAGAAATACGGACCTCAGGTATGAGAAACGGTCCTTGACGCGTCTCCATTCCTACTGCCCCTGGCTCAAGCATTCATTCATGCAGTATGTTCAGCCCCTGTTTCGAGTCATGAAACAGGTTAAGTTCGAACGATTGAACCACCAGGCCAAGCCATATAAGGGCCTCTTCGGGTGCCCGGCTTATAGCTAACGAAAAAATTGTAGACGTGTTTTGGATTTTTTGCACACAGCGCCTTTATTTACAGCAAACAGAAAGTATAGCCCGATTTGGGAAGCAAACTCTCATGAGCCTCATTAGAACCGATAGAACATGGAGGTTCCCGTTATTTGCTTGTAAACAAAGGCGCTATGTGCGAAAAATCCAAAACGCGTCTACAATTTTTTCGTTAGCTGTAAGGTTGAGTGACAGAGAGTGACAGGTGAGTGACAGCTTAATTCTAACCCTAATAAACCCTAAGCTACATGATTTGGCGCGGCAACGTCAAGCTAAGCCGGACGGGCCCTAAGGAAAGTAACAAGGATAGGATATACTGTCGCAATTGATGGACGTCAAAAATTTCATCACATTCGCTTGTAGACGCAAAGAGGTTTTAAGTCCTATTACGGAAAAAGTCCATTGTCATAGATAAAATACAAGTTGGAGTAGCTATATTGTGTACAACTTAGATAGTACAACAGAGTTCGCGCCGAAAGAAAGCAGTACGAAAGGGGTGTTTACACCATAAAAGCGGTGGAAACGATGGTGCCGACAACTAAGAGCATTGATGAAATTAAATTCTCGTTGAAGACTGATAATGCACCATTCCCGCTTCCCCCGCTGCCATTGTTCCCTCCTCCGCTACCGGTGCCAGTAGGGTTCGAGACAGGACCAGTTTCGGTAGCGGTCTGTGGGGCGGTAGATGTAGCTCCTTGGAAACTAGACAAATTGAAGGTCGGTTGAGTGGACAGGTAGACAGTCAGCGAGATAATGCCACTCACGCGGACGAAGCTGCGCTCGAATCGCTTTGCGTGTTGGCTAACACGCCATCGATAACATGCACGACTCCATTTTTGGCGAGTACATTCGTTGCGACGATCCTAGCTGTGGCGACGTTTCCGCTGGATACGAACGATCCGGAGGAATTGCTGAAAAACGTCAGAGGTTCTCCGGATGCGGAAGTGGTATTGGCCAATGTGGTTGAATACAGGGAAGAACCATTGACGATCTGCGCAATTCGATTGAGTCAAGCTTCATCTGAAAGTAGTTTCTGACTAACGTGATTGCCTAAGACCACCTGGACGGCAGTGGCGTTCCCTTGTAAGGTGGCAAGTGTGGACTGTGCAGCTTGCAAGGCCGCATTATTGGGAGCGAAAAATGTGAAGCCTCTAACCGCAGAACCATCGAGGAAACTGGTGAAGGAAATGTTGCTGCCATCGGCTCCAGTGATGAGGGTATTATTAAGCAAAGCGACCAATGCGTCGGTTGATAGACCGGGACTAGCTGCCAAAGCTTGGGAAAATGACGGAGGAATCGTAAGAACTCGGTCGATGGCATAGACCCCGAAACCACCAATGCTGGTTACGTTTTGGACGGTCGTGTTACTCCTAATTTCAAAAAATGAGTCCAGACGAATCTACCAAAACAACTGATCTTACGGCTGGTTCAAGATGCGGATGGCCCCACCTGATTCTTTCCCCCAGACCAAAACTTGACTACGATTCCCTTCGAGCTGAACAAGGGAGGAATCGTTCAACAGAGTCCTCCCTATAGTGACGTTGGGTAGGTTCTGGCCCAGTACGGATCCTGAGGGATCTGTAAAATTGCCTTGAAGGATATGATAGGAAATGATATTGGCCAAGGCGTCTGAGTCGCCGGCGATATTCTGTGGAACTTGGGATACTGGTAGAAAGGGCGTTGAAGCATAGGTGTTGGGTATATAAAGAAAAAAAGAAGCGCTCACTGGCTTGATTATTAGGGACGAAGATACTGAAATTTCCTCCGGAAAGCAGAGTCCGGAAAAGTCCTTGACCAACTGTGGATCTATTGACGATTGGGAGCAGGCCAGCGAATGCTGTGAGGCCGTTCGCGTTCAATGCCTGAGAAATCCCAGTGAGAGGGTCATTTTGGGCGACAGAAGTAGCGATGAGTGTCGCAAGCAGTACGTTTCGAAGCAACATGGTGCGTAAGGCCTTGAGGTTGTACAACAAGTCCTTGATGGAATATATAGGTGCCACAAGCGATGATGCTGCAAATACGTCAATCCTCGAGGTCAACGATCGTCCATAACCCATGACGGTGATTATGTAACGATTTCTTATGACGCCAGCCGTTTTGCGATGCACGTCCTTGTCCCCCTTCGGCTGCTCCCGATGATCGATCAGGCACAAGGTCGGCCCCGCCGATATTTCGCACGCTTCACCTGCTCGATAAGTGTTCGATGATGACGATATCGCGATAGACGTACAAGATCGGAAGAGGAGTAATTGACAGAAAACGAGGGCTGAGATCGCCATCCTCTCATCATCACCGGAATCAGCCACCCGTGAGGAAAATTCACATTATGGACGAACAAGTTTCATGATACGCACGAAAAGCTCGACGCTATACCTAGTCTCCCCTAGGCGGACTCCGAGTGCTCGCGGTACACTATACCTCGCATCGTGTTTGATTAGACCTCCGGGTATGCGGATGACAGCGAGGCAAACCATCTGGTTCTCAACGGAAATTTCGTCTCCGCTGAGCGAACCATACCCTTTGTTGCACATGTTGGCAGAAATGGTATCATGGTAGGCCTAGCTACGATCTCTCGTAACCTGGGAAAGCAACCAGTGTCCGCCAAGGTTATATCCAGTCTTTGCCAGGCGGCGAAACGCAAGTACGAAGGATCCCCGTTTTGCCTACAAAGTAGTATTATGGAGCCAAGTGCTGAATTGCTCTGCAAGGAACAGACAATATGTGAAACTGCTTGACATGACTCGGAACTGCCGGAAAAACTCAATTGGAGGGATCGCAATTGATGAAGAGGACTCAAATCTATAATTCAAGATGTTACGATCTGATTGCGGGCGGGTAATCATGGAACACTTACTTAGACCTTCAATATGGTCGTCCGACGATACCCATTCCAGAAACAGATGTTCCACAGAACGAGCTTCGATTGACAGGAAAGTCTGAAGTGCTACTGTAGACGCTGCCTCCAGAGTTCCCATACGAAGGTGGAGATGTGAAAGGAAAGGGAAGGCATACAACACCCTGGTCCACGCTAGTAACAGATCTAAATCCCTGCCACCGAAGTTCAGAGAAAGGGTAAAAATATGTTGGGTTTTCTTGAGGACCTGTTTAGGATTGGGACATATCGAGGACCATGACAATATTTCATCCGAATTTGTGTGGATGGTGACGTGTTTGAGATGAAAAGAACAGTCCGCTAGGGATCGAAGAGCCCAAGGCATTCTCTCCCACGTCGTCAAATCAAGAGAAATCATGGTGTCTTGAATAAGTGGCACAAGAAGACCGAGTTTATCTGTAGACCTCGTTGTCTCCTCGCTCTTCCGCAATCGCCAAGGAAGCTGGAGTAATATCAACTTTCGGATGGTCGCTTTTTTTTCGTGCATATTTTGCAACACATAAGCAGTCCACGGATCGAAAGTTTCGCCAGGGTGTATAGAGATTTTTAGGCCACGAATAAATGGAATGAAGGTGCAGTGGGAGGAAGATATAACGGAAGAAAATTCTGCTGCTTCTTCATCTGAGACGATAGAGATAGCGCGATGGCGAAACAGGTGGTATCTGTTGAGCGGCAACCAAGCTTTGCAGACAAGACTGCATGACCTTCGAGTTGTCCTGTCATAATGACAGTGAGAGAGAATCGAGTCAATGACATCCAAGGGAAGGTGTGGTAGAGGCATAAGTAATTGTCAAAAATCCATTGACATGAGGCTTGTCCGTGTCTGAGGTCTCTGGTATCGAACGGTGAACCAGCCGCGAGAAAATGATCAGGTCATCGTCGTTTGACCGAGCATTACCGGGTATGTCGACACAGTACTGCCGCGTCGCGCGGCAAGACTCTTTTTCCCTCATTTCTTGACATACAAAAGCTTGCATGCTCGATATAATCTGCATTTATGAACAGCCTCAGCTCTACTCTAGTTTGCTGTTAACTTTCTCTCAAATTTGTGGCGGTGGTTTGAGTAGACCATGGCGATCTGGTCCCAAAAAGTGCGTAGTTGACCCATTCCTGTGGGGTTTTTGACGTTGTAGACTCAGATTCCTCGGGGGTCTTTGCTTCTGAAAGCTCTCTGTTTCTACCTTGTGCCGATCGAGAGTAGTAGATGAATCCTAGTGGAACGTAAGCTAAACCGTCCCAACGAGCGCGACGGCACGACATCCGAAGACATCATTCAGTGGTTTATCATCTCGAATCATTTCTGCCCTCTTCTGTCAGACTGCGTGGTATACGACTTATCCGTTTCCACTTTGGAACAAGTTGACAGCTGTGGCGGAGTAGCCCACTCGTAACTTGTACTATCCCTATCATAGGGCTCTTAGATGAAGACGTGAGTAACCGTTTTGAACGGACCTGCATCTTTTTGAGGCAAACCTATTCCGAATCTTCCAGGGTTCTATGTACGAGATTTCCTGGCCAATGAGGTGAGTTCTAACCTATTCTCTTTCCCGAAATTCACGCTCCAACTTCCTTTGGTCGTCTAGGTAGGAATACTGACATGTCGCCAGTCGAAGAAGCAAGTAGAACCATACGATGCATTCGAGTCCTGTTTACGATACTGTATGGCTATCCCTTGTACTCATGGAAGATACTCATTAACCTCTTTCCAGTTTCAAACATCAGTCGCCAAATCGACATCGACTAGCCATCTGGCGATTAGAGCGTGGATTTCTGGCGAAATTTCTACTATGTCTACCTAATCGCGTCTTCAAAGACGAAATTTCCGCCGCCAACTTTATATTTCGGCTTTCAAAGCTTGAGATCTATTCTGCGAGGGACAAATGGATATGCATATTTCGAGCCAATCCCTGTGCGCTGTTCTTCATGTAGAGAACTCAATTTTCGGCGGCCTTCTGATGCGAGTGCCAGCTTTGATAAACAGCGTCGGATCTACCTCCCTCTTAATATCTCATTCGGTCTTACTGCACGGCAAACTGGTTAACTTACAGCACAATCGATTGTTGTGGCAGTGTTGGAATTGCTTAAAAGATCCTGGGCGAGTGTCTTCAGCCCGTATCCACAGGATGTTTCTTCTTTCATCCCCACTTCTTGTCATTCAAAGGACCCGAAACAAGACACATCGAATCAGCGGACCAGAAAATTGGAAGAAATCATCACATTTCGATCTCAATAAACGCGGTTGTAGGTGCGACTCGCTTTGTCCTATGAATAAACTCATAAGCATGACTGTTAGGTGAGTTTCCTTGACTCTCTTCGGTACAGTATTGAAGCAAACACAATCTGCGAGCCACGAACAGGGGGGCTCGGTAACTTGGCACGAAAGGTCCTCGGGGCGGTAACTAGAATGGATCTATAAACTCTGTTTAGTTGCCGTCTCTAAGATCGCTTTTGATGATGTGCTAACGAGAGGCCAGAAAATCCCGCGGAAGGTATTCACCTTCGCATCCGACACGAGCCTACAAAAGACTGCCCGCAACGCATAGACGATTCCCTCCACCGCATTGTGGAGTGAATGACTGGTCTGTTCGTCTTTCAGAAGCCTTCCTGAGAGGACCCGTAAGTCTACGAATTTCGATTCGAGAGCATACACTGATTCTGTTGAAACTTTCTAAGTATTCGGGTGATCGGCCCGGTCGGCCATGTTTCAAGTTTTCTCACCACTCTTTAAACTCTGATCTCTAAGATTCAGCCCTTTGTACGTTGCGGTCATGATCAGTGCAACCTATTCAATATCATGGACTGCTACCCAGTAAGGCCTCTTTTCGAATTCCTGAGACATATTCAATCCCTAGGGCGATGAAACATTTAGAAAGGATGAAGCACGATCCGTAGGTAGGGTCTCAACCCCAAGTTAAACATACATTCACACTTTAGTTCGGGTGATGGTATAGATCTATGGTTGTTTCAAGGTAGCTGACCGACTTTTACCCCAAACCGTTACCCAGTTGGGCCTGAAAGGTAATCACGGTACAGACTGAAATCTTCGTTTCGAAGATAGTGTCACAGACGCCCATACACCAGACAGTGGCGGAAACTTCGACTATGTGCCTTTCATTGACGAAAGGAAGACCATGCAGAAGCTTCAGCCCTGAGGCCACTGCTCGCGGAAGATCTGAATGCTTTCTCTGTCAGAGTTTAAATTTTACAACGCTGTCTTGATCCCGAGCGAGAGTGGCAAAGGAAAAACCATCTTATTTTCTGTATGGGACTTGTGGCTCATGGATGTCAAATTTTTGAAGTAAAACAAGTGATCTGCTGTAGATCGTCCCAATTGAAAATCCAAGGTGTGTGTCGACCCCGCCTCAAATTCCATTCTGACATCTTCGGCGATAATTCTCTCTCGCCGATTTCAGGGATTTGATTTTCCCATGCTCAAGATCGAGCGATGAGGTAGTGGTAAATATAAAGGCATACCTAGAATTTACATAGACGACTACCTTCTCGAGGTGTGACTGAAATACTTCTCTCTTCCCTTGTCTCAACCCATCGTTACATCCTTTTGTCATTATACTTCGCGGGATCTCTCGTTCCTCCAGGTCTTCACCTATGACGTCCTTTGCAAACTCTCGACATCTCTTCATGTTCCCTCAAAACCCCGATTACACCGCACACCCGCCCAGCGGCGCCTACTCAGAAAGAGCGTTGTTGGATGACATGGTGGGTGCTTCAGTCCTGTAGCCCATCTGAATGCCCCGCTAACAAACTGAAACAGCTCTTCGAAGAGCAGGGGAAACGACAACATTATCACTCTTATTCAACAGATCCCCGTCCCCTCACCTCGCAAGCTTGTTTCCCGCACGGCAGCATGTCCTTTCAACAGGAAAGCTTCCAAGACTATCAAGCATGGCCAGAATACCACTACGACCATTCCCGAGGTATTGAGCACCACCGTTTTACAGCACGGCATCCTTCAGAACTTTCAACGTCGCTGTCGTCGCCCAAGTTTGATGGTGCCCCTGCGCTCATTCACGGCCACCACTCCACGAGTTCAGCTCTCCAGCTTACGTCGAATACGTCTCCCTACCTCTCCGAGTCTGGGAGTAGCCATAGACCTTCGCTCGCTGGGTCGCTCGATCCCGCCACAGGAATATTCTATCGCACGCCAGAACATCCGCGCCTACGAACAGCGCAGGCGTGCGAGAAGTGCAGAACCAGGAAGGCAAAGGTGTGCACTGGGTGCCTCTCCAGTTCTTCTTGGCATCATTCTTACGTGCTCAATCTTACAGTGTAGTGGTGAACACCCGTCGTGCAAAAGGTGTCTGAGCAGAGGGCTGATATGTCAGTACGCAAAAGAGGGACGAGTCCGTGGGCCAAATAAACCAAAGGCAAAGCTAGCCACTTCGCCGGCGGCCGCTGAGAGTGGCCCTGTCAACCTGGAATCTCCACCGGCCCAAAAGATTCTTAAGGAGAAACCTATCCCACCGGAAGATTCTCTGTCGCGTCATTCCATGTCTCCGAATGTCCCCTTTTTCTCAGTGCACCATGCAGGCCTCAATTTCGACTCACGTCCCTCCTCCACGACACCACCTACTATTCCGATAAGCGCAGTCAGTATTACTCCCGACCACTACCTGGAATATCATCCATCTTGCCACTCGTCGCCCACGGCAGATAGTCAATTATCGGAGATCCTTGGATTTCAAGCCCTGTCCGGACATCCACCTTTCCAGCATGCAGGTCATACTGCCGACAACTTCATTCTGCGAACATCCGAGTACTCGCATAGATCTCAGCCCAGCCTCGGACTACAAGTAATAGTCCCTTCCTACGAGGACTTTCAAAACGTCGTGTATGAGGCAACGTCTGCCTCGTGAGTTCTCAATTACTCGGTTTTTTTTTTCAGCGAGCTCATTGCGAAGGCGTAGATCCGGATCTCCAACGTTTAACTACACTGCCTCACCTGCCTTTTCGAGAGAGTCTGACAGTTCTCCCAGAAGCTTCGACAGCTTGAGTTCGAACGTCGTAGACTCACACGGCGTCGAGGGTCAACATAGCCTACTATATTACGAGGAACTATCGCAGGACAGCCTTGACTCACCGAGCCGAATGCAGCACGAACAAGAGGCTTCTATCAATGAAAGAATAACCAAAATAGGTTTCTCGCACCAAAAGTACTAGAAAAAACCTACGTTTCTTTGGTGCTTAGGTTCTAACATCATCTCATTGCTTTCCATTTGTTTTACATAATTCGCCGGGGACGTTGAATTCCTCCCTCTGTATCGTAATTTCCTATCATCTCATCTCATTGCTTTCCAGTTGTTTTACGTCTTGTTTCAGTACTGCTTTTGTTTCACTTAATTTGCCGGGGACTTCCTCCCTCTGTATCGTACTAATTCCTATCGAGTACCACTATTATTTTCCCGACTCAATCTCGGTCACAGCTCTTATCATTGATCTCGTTGCCACCTGCTACCTACAAATGTGTTTATCACTGGATCTGTGAGCGGTGTAAGAAGGTTAACCCGGACAACCTGCCAGTGCCGGCCGCTTCAGTGCGATGTAAGCAAGCGGTTTCGGGGTGTTCCGATCACATTGCATGCTCCTGTAACAGTCTACCCTGGCCTTTGGAAATTGCAAATTGGTATGGGCTTGATTCACCGAACATGACTCCCTCAGCTCAAGTGCCGCCAGTTGTCCTCTACTACACAAGAGATATGTTTTTTTCTTCCAACACACAACTCAAGTAAAGCTTGAATGTCGAGACTTGGGCGTGACAACAACATGTGCGTTTCTGCGGCAAAATCGACAAAACGATCATGATTCATGATTTCAAATGTTTCGAATGAGTCGAATAAATATTGCGGGGCTATCATTGAACCATTCTATCTTCCCTCCCGTCTCTCACTTATGCGGTCACTCACTCTTTTGGCATTGCTAGTATCTTATGCTCTGGCGACGCCTCACCTGCGGAAACGTGCTTCTGGTGTAACCAACGATGTGTCTTCTGCTAATGGCCAAACTTTCGACTATATCGTGATTGGAGCTGGATTGGGAGGCACAACGATCGCCTCAAGGCTCTCGGAAGATCCCAACGTCTCTGTCCTGCTCGTGGAGGCCGGCAAGGATGACCGCACTGATCCACGAATCTATGATATATATGCCTATAGTCAAGCGTTTGGAACAGAGCTTGATTGGGCTTGGGACACCGACCAAGGACGGGTAATGCGTGGGTGAGATACATTGAATATCCTTGATCATATTACACGATCTCTGAACTTTTTTTGTTGACGTTGTTCAGGGGTCGGACTCTAGGAGGAAGTACGTCTATCAATGGCGGTCATTACACTCGAGGTATGGCGATCGAAGTGTATTGAAACCTGTCTGACCGAATTTGTCTAGCCATGGCTGCACAGTATAACGCGCTTTCTTCCTTACTTGAGGAAAGCGAGGCGAATGTCGGTTGGAACTGGGAGAGTGTTTTCAATTACATGAAGAAGGTGAATGAACACAACATACTCGATTTTCAAATTGATGACCGCCTTTCATTCACATGATTTTAGTCGGAAGGTTTTTCAGGTCCTAATGACCAGCAATCTGCCAAAGGTGCTCAACAAGTCCCTGCATACCATGGGACAGAAGGGCCCCTGCAAGTCACATTCCCCGATTCGATGTATGGCGGACCTCAGCAAAAGAACTTCATAAGTACCATTACTAATCTCGTTGGAATTGAGCACTTTCCAGACGTGAACGGTGGTGCAGCTAATTGCGTATCAATGACGCCTCTGGTGACTTTAATTTCATCGTTGCGTGATTGAAAGCTCATCTTTTACAGACCTTGAATTGGCACGCCGACGACCACCGTTCTTCCTCAGTCGAAGCATATCTTACGCCAGTGGAGAGTATCAGAACCAATTGGCTTACTCTGACTGAACATTTGGTAAACTGAGACCTCTAGTGGGCCGTGCCACAAGGCTGACAATTGTTATCAGGTTACTAAAATCACTTGGGCAAATGAAGGAAACATACCCCTCACTGCTTCCGGCATTCAATTCACCTCGACTTATGGGGGTGAAACCTTCGCTGCGTCAGCTCGTCGGGAGGTTATCGTCGCTGCTGGTGCAATTCAGGTATAGGGCTATATACTGTCTTGAGGCCAACAATATTCACCTTCATCTCCAGAGTCCCGCTCTCCTCCAACATTCCGGTGTTGGTGACTCCGACGTCTTAGGCCCGCTTGGTATCAGCACCCTCATTGATCTGAAGACCGTCGGAAAGAACCTCCAAGAACAGGTTTGATACCAGGATTCGTCCAATAAAAGTTTTACTCAACCTTACCTGCAGACAATGAACTCCCTTGGCGCTAAGAGCAATGGCTTTGATTTTGGCGGTCGAGGGCCTTCTGACGCGATTGCTTACCCCAACATCTATCAAGTCTTTGGTGATAAAGCTGGAGATTCTATAAACAAGATCAAGAATAACCTCAAGAACTGGGCCGCGAGCCAAGCTAACTTTTCTCTCAGCGCAGAAGCACTGGAGACAATCTACCAGATACAATCAAGCATGATCATTGACCACAATGGTTTGTGCTTCAATCCGAGGTACCGAGTATGAGAGATGCTAAAAATCGTGGTTACAGCACCTATCGTGGAGCTATTTTATGATTCCGGGTTCCCCGAGTATGTATTCTGGTCTCCATTCAATAACGGCCAGAATATTCACCGTTTACAGTGACATCGGCATTGACATGTGGCAGCTTCTGCCCTTCAGTCGTGGTTCAGTCAGCATCACTGTGAGCCCAAAGTTCGTCGGGAAATACGCTTGTTTACTCACAGAGGTTTCAATACCAGAGTAACGATCCTCTTACTAAACCCAAAGTTCAAGTGAATTATTTCTCGGTCGACTGGGACCTGGACGTCCAAATTGCTAGCGCGCGTCTATCCCGAAGAATAATTACCAGTCCACCTCTGAGGTAAATACATATACTAGCTCTGCTGAAATCGCTGACACTTCCCCGTCAGCGACCTTTCGAACGGCGAAACCATCCCTGGAGGACAAGTCCCCGACAATGACGAACGCGGTTCCTACGATGCATGGAAATCATGGATAACCAAAGGGTTCGCTGCAGTTCATCATCCCATAGGGACCACCGCTATGATGAAACGCAGTCTCGGTGGTAAGTACTTCAAAGCATCCGATCGGAGTCACAGTTTCTCTGACCTGATTCTTGTCAGGTGTCGTCGACGCTCACCTTAAAGTATATGACACTTCCAACGTTCGCGTTGTTGGCGCGTCCGTTCTTCCCCTCCAAATGAGTGCCCATCTCTCGGCGACCTTGTATGGGTTCGCTGAGAAGGCCGCTGATCTCATCAAAGCCTCATGATAATTGACCTTCCAGCGTTTTTTTGACGTTTTTACTGCGCACAATTCAACTTACTATCTACGGATGATTACTGATCAAAATGGTTAATATTCTTAAAATTATTGACCTTCCCCCTCGTTTCTCGATGTAGTAAATTTAATGTCTTCCTAATGCACACTCTTTTCAGACCGCTAGAGAACACTGGGGCCAGGGAGTTTGAGAGATTAAGATTGAGTTGCGCGAGAGTGTACGATTGCTTCCGATTTACATATATGATATAACGCAGCTCGAGCTGCCGAGTTAACTTTGAGCGAATCGTTGCACCTGAACCTGATGTATAACGTCAGCCGTCCCTTCTGTTCCGACGTAGATCTGGAGCGAGCTCAAGACTGGCCCATGGCGAGCTTCCCCAAATCATGTACTGTATACGTCGCTTTCGCACGTGCTCGTATTCTCGCTCGGTAATATTAGGGGGACACAAATGGGATTCGGGATTCGGTAAGAAAGAATGGGATCCCCAGACAGTAATAGCGACGCAAGTCAGATACAATCTGGACACTCTACGAGACATGGGCACCAAATGTTGAGAGGCTTGTTATATGTGGAGGTGACGACGTAGAAAAGAAAATGTTCTCATGTAGTGTAAGTCCCGCACCTGAGACGTATCTAGCACTTCCAAGTTTTCTGATCACCCTCGTTAGCAACTAAGCAACGAGGATAACATCCTGTTCGGGAAAAACTCACATCGCGCGTGCTCCGACTTCCGATGGAATGATATGCTTCCATACCAAGGCATTCAGCCACTGTAACAAACTTGTACTTCTTGTCCTTGAGTATCTCAAAGGCGTATGGAATCACTTCGGACCTGGAATGTAATAAGACAGAAGTTAAAGCCGGTATATTGATGGTGGAACAAACAGGGTGCTGTCTAATAGTATCGTGAGTCAGCGACGTTCTTAGTGTTAATAAAGAAAACCTACTGTAAGGTTCATGGTTGAGGGCCAAAATGTTGGAGGGAGATTCCTTTGCAGCCTCTTCATACTGTTCTTTGCTGTACTTGACGGAAGCACCATCAGCATCTCGAGTGCTGTAGGGACATAGGCGTCATTGATAGTTTCTCGGAGAAACGAACTTAAATCTGACTCGAGGTCCCATGTAATGAGTGTCTGTCCTTGCTCTGCGGCAACTTCTTCAGCTAAGGAGTTGAGGGATCCATATGCTGTATTAAAAAAGCTTGAGCCCTCGCAAAAAAAAGTAATAGATTCACGAACGAGGACGAGTCATAGCGACCTCGACGCCTAAAATCTTCTTCAGGGCTGTCTCTGTTCTAATGAATTCATCCGTCACTGCAGGCAAGCTGTCAGGCTGGTTTCTCCTCAAACGAAATATAACCCCTACTCTTTGACTTCGAGGTTATCTTGCCTAGGTCCGCGTGATGCCAGGTGTGAGAGCCGACTTGGTGGCCTTTGTCGAATGCATATTGGATGTCTTCGACCCTTTCCTCATCATAGATGCAGTCGTCTGGAGAGAATAGGTTGACAATCAAGAATCTCGAATCACAAAGCGACGGGCCGGACTAACAGTTATCACCATCTAGTCACGTCAATTAACGAAAACAAACCAATCAAGGACGAGACCGCTTACTAAAAAAGAATGTACCCTTCGCCCCGTGCTCACTTAGAAGGTCGGCAAACTTGCGCCTTGCGACCGATTCAATGTCATTTGAGAACACGCTAGAAAGTGCGGGACTCACAGGTACTTGTATGGGCCATCGTCCTAGCACAGAACAGGAATCAGCGAAAAAAGGGTAGACAATGTTACACGACTCACGAAGGTAAGTGCTACAGTGTTGGGCACAGTACAGTGGGATATGACTTTCAAAGCACGAGGTGCCGAACTGTTTGTGGGTGCCGCTCCGACAACATGGAATAGGAATTGGACGACGAGTGGGACAAAGGGAAGAATGCGAAGGTAAGCCATCAAGGAGGATGAGGTGTGGCACAACAACAAGTACCAAAGCTCGTGTCTTTTGTATTCCCCAAAGCGAAGGTTTACCAATAACTTGTGGAGAGCCCCCCCAAGCTATACTCAAGCTCAAACTAAAAACGGTCTTCCCAAATGTGAACTAGTTTAACTCATCATCCCAGGATTCTCCTAGATGAATCATTTTAGAAACATCCTTCACTGGCCCCTCTTCCTCCCCCTTTTCCCTCTCCCCGAGTCTCGATAGATGCCCCCATACCATAAATCACAAGAACAAAACGGACAAGGCCGACCACTAACTTGAAGTCAAGCCAGCGAATTCGAGTGGCGCCTTGCTCGAGAGGGACAAGGTAGGAGAGTCGAACTCGCCGTTAATCTCCGCGCGAGCAAAGAAAGAGTTCGGGAGGAAGACTATCCCGGGTTATTGGAGTCTGAGGAAGCGAATATGATGGATGGATGCTCGTGAAAAGGGGTACGTCTGCAGTAGTTGAAGTTGAATAAAGAAACTAGAAACTTTACTTTGTGGGTAGTAGGTGCATAGGAATCATGAAAGCCCTAGAACTCGCCCCTGGAATCAGAATCGGATGTAGGAGTTCCTCGTCGGGAGCTGAGTTTCGTCATTGACACATCTGCTGTGGTCAATGTCACTTGATAGTGGGGAGATAAGGCAACCATATGACATAGTACGTGGACTGCTGTAAACTCTTCGATACGGGGCGTCTTTATAGGCTTAGTTAGACAGATAACCATGGCCGAGTATCCTGTCGCCTGGAAAAAATCTCAGCAAAGATCGTAAACGGTTACACGGAGATGTTTTTTACCGTAGAAGAGGAAGACCTAGTCCTCGGTGCTTACTCACGATCCGAAGAACCTTTGCGAACAACTAATAAGGAGTTGTGGTTCGGCCTACATAAAAGCGAGACAAAGCATTGATGGGCAATTCACCGATTTGCATAGAGAAACCGAGTGCAAATACGAAATTGATTTGGGCTGTTTAGAGAGGTCCTGTTATGTCAAAGGCGAGAGAGTGTGAAGGGGTAGAAAGCCGGCATGAAGTGAAGACTAGTGTGAATTGGGAGCGATAGCTAAACAGACAGTCACGAAAACCGGGAGATGCCGTCCCGACGGCGGACCGGAATTCTGTGCCAACTACAGTGTCACTGACAGTGCGCGACCGCCATGTTCAATTTGTCGCTTTTCACTTCACTTCCTATCCTTGCAGCCACTTTAGTAGAGTATTCCCAGGCTCTCTATCAACACCCTTTCATACCCGGAGTCTCGAATGACAAGCGTGTATTGACCTCTGAAATCGACCAGTTCATCGAAGGCATCCTATCTTCATGGAACTCTCCTGGCGGTGTGAGTGTGGCAATAGTCCATTTTGATGAAGGAGACGGGCTATGGACGATTGAGACGAAAGGATATGGAATCGCAAACTTGGCAGAAAGCAAACCTGTGACAGAAGATTCGCTGTTCTGCATTGCCTCGAATTCCAAAGTACGTCTCGTAACGCCCTTCGCAACTAGATTGACATTTGCGCAGCTATTTACTGCGTTAGCTACTGGCCTGTTGGTCTCTAATAAGAGCCTTATAACTCCAGTAACATGGGACACCAAGGTCAAGTCAATTTTACCCGACCTTTGGGAGCTACAGGACGATATTGCTACGTCAGAAAGCACTATTACCGACGTAATGAGTCACCGAACTGGTGTTCCTCGACACGACTTGATGTACACTCGCGATGATACCACTCTTGGAATTGTGAGTCGTTCAATGAAAGACCTTTGTCATGACAAGTTCAGAGCCTTCTGTAGCTTGAACGGCTGCGCCATTTGAAAACATCGTCGGGTTTCCGCGAGACTTGGCAATATAGCAACAACATGTACACCCTCTTGTCATATCTTCCAACTGCACTGATCCCCTCCCGCCCGTCATTTGGTCGCTATGTTAGAGATCATGTATTGAACCCGCTTGGTCTCCATTCCACCACGTACTCACCACGCGTAGCAAGAGGGAGCGGTAATCTTGCTGATCCCCTCGCAAGGGAAGGTGTCAATAAGACCGAGAATATTTTCGGCAAAGGAAAGCCTCGCGTCATGAGATTTCCTGGTTGGTTCTTAGATGAAGGGGAAGATGGAAGCTGTATGTGAACTCATCTTATCGTCAAACAAAACCCTGACAAGATTTCTGTAGATAAGTCTGGTGCTGGAGGCATTATAATGAACGCTAAAGATGCGGTAAGCCACCAACTCTCCAGGTCACGACCACTGAACAGCTGTAGGCGACATGGTTGCAAGTCTTGCTCCTCGACGGCAAGAATCCTCATACTGGTGAGCAAGTTATCCCAAGCGACGTGATTCACAAAGTTGCTTCCGGTATCATGGTCCAGACTGGGGAACCGTGAGTCGATTTATCTGACGAAAATCGTCTGCTCTCATACCATTTCCGACAGCGCCTTCCCTGAGCTCTCACCAGTAGTTTATGGTGGAGGACAGGCGAGAGGTGTATACCGAGGACATAGTAAGTCGTGAAATATCGTGAGTTGCCAGTACTTATCATACTCCTTCAGATTATATAGAGGTCAGGGCTTCTAATAATACCTTGACGGGTCGGCAACTGACGATGAGCCTGAAAGCACGGTGGAGCTACTACAGGTAAGAATCACATTTTCTTTGAATGTAACATTGATATATATACTTTTTTTATAGGCTACCGAACGCAGATTACCCGCCTACCGGACTCGGAGCTCGGTGTTGCAGTCTTCTCTAACGATGACGATCACGGTTCATTGTTTATAGAGGTCATCAAGTACCGGATTATAGATGCTACCCTCGGCTTACCCGCTATCGACTGGGACACTAGGTTCGTTTTTCCTCCGGAACTTGATCCCGACTAATTCGTCCAACGCGACTACAATAGGTTTAAAGATCGAGCCCGCAAGTCATACGAGCGGTCGTCCTCTCAAAAGATACCCCGTCCTACAAATTCTACTCCACCCTCATTTAGCTTTCGAACTTTGGCCGGGACTTACGAAAATCCGGGCTATGGTGCTATCGAATTGTGCTTCCTTGGTGCTTCAAACCACACCACATCCTGCCAGGAGATCGTGAATGAGTTACCTACGGTGCTACCGGGTGGTGTAGACCTGGATATCCCAACGCTTATAGCCAAATGGGATAGGTTTTGGTCCACTCATGTTAAATTGGAGCATTTTGACGGTCCCTTTTTCAATGTTTCCATCCTCGAAAGCCGAGTGGGTTCTCAGTATCACTTACCTTTTTCTTTCCTCTAAACTCGATTCCTCTTCAAAGCCAACAGATATCGAAACAGAGCCTTATTGGATTGGTGAGCCATGGTGGGATTCTATCATTACTGCTGAGTTTGTTACTACGCGTGGTGGTACTCGTGGTTTTGGTGTTTTTGGTGGCTTCTGGGGAGCCGGTCCTCGAGTTGAAAACGCCGTGGAAGGTAATTCGCGGGAGACAGCGGAAGTGTACTTTGACAGAATATGAATGAAGTCTATAACAGCGTGATAGGAACGAACGCTCAGATTCATGTATATTTAGTTCTTGATACTCTGCGCGGGCTATTGTTGTAGCGCACAACTCTTCCATGAGGCCAAAACGACACGAGGAATAAGGATGGTGTTCCTGATTATATGGTCCGGAGGGAATAGATGTATGAAGGGGCGCGCGATGGATACATTGTACGCAGTTAACTTTCAAGGAGGTTGCCGGGAGGATCCGGAGCGGTCAAAGATGGCCTAGAGCTGATTAACCATTTATGGTAATTTCTTTTAAAAGTTTGATGGCCCTCGTGTTTGTACGCCAGAGGAAGAGGACAATAAAATTGCCGTTCAGACTCGGGGACAATGGCCTTCCTGCCACTACTGTGTCCCATAAAAGGACTTTGTCGATTCCCAGTTGGCAGCGCTTTTCTTTTGTCCCCTACGACAGTTGACGACGTCGCTCAGGAGCGACTTACATCTCATCCCTGCTACACTTCACAAAAATGTTCAAGAAAATTACGATCTCTCTTTTGCTCTCGAGCTATGTATCGGCACATGGATATATAGCGACAGTCGACATCAACGGCAAAGACTTTCCCGGAAACATCCCAAATGGCGAAACCAAACCCAGCATAATCCGTCAGATTGGGGACGTTTCCCCAGTAAAAGGGGCAAACAACAAAGACCTTTTCTGCGGAATTAGCGAACAAGTGGCATCGGACATTGCCACCGCTAATCCTGGAGACACAATTTCGTTCGACTGGAGAGGCGGGGATAACAGCTTTGTATGTCTGTTGAGATTATTCCTTCGTGATTTTCGGTTTTCAACCATGGTTTTTAGTGGCCCCATAACACCGGACCTATGCTCACTTACATGGCCTCTTGCGGTTCCGATCCGTGCAATAAGTTTGACAACCGAAACGCAAAGTGGTTCAAAATCCAGCAAGTAGGACGGAAAAGCAAGGGCCAAGAATGGGCTCAGGCAGATCTTATGAAGGGTGCTGTCGCAACGATAAAACTTCCTTCTACAATCGCTCCAGGCAACTATCTCATTCGCCACGAGATTATTGCTTTGCATCTAGCAGAAAATGAAGGAGGTGCAGAATTTTATCCTGGATGCGCACAGCTGACAGTTGGCGGGAATCAAAACGGAAGGCCCACAGACGACGAGACGGTTACTTTCCCTGGGGCTTACAGTGATACAGACCCTGGCATTTTAGTGAAGAACGTGAGTGAGCTTTTGTCATCCCAGAAACCGTTATCACTCATCACTAGATCATCCTAGGCCTTCGATGCTAATGCAGACTATGATTTTCCCGGCCCTGCTATCGCCAAATTTGTGTCTGGTTCTTCCGATGGCGGCAGCAATAATGGCAATGGCCAAGGATCTTCAAGCAATGGTAACGGATCTGGAGGTTCTACAACGAACAATGGCAATAACAACGGAACGAATTCGGATGCAGGCAGCAATTCGTCTGGAGGCGGTGGACGCTCCTCTTCGTCACACTCTTCGTCCCAGGGGACATGCAGGCTGAAGAAGCGTGACGCTACCGTTGTCAAACGTGCCCAATACGAAGAATACGACCGAAGTGACGTCGTGAAGATGTATCGCCCGAAACATATATCACGTATCATGAGGAACCTCCTCAGCCGGCGTGGGTTTGAAACGGTGTCTGCGAACTCTTGATTACACTACGCTTGTGGGCTTCGGCAGTATTGCAGGTTAGTGAGATCTCTTGCTTGTTTGCTTGCTCTGCTGAAATGCTTCCGCCCTCAGTTACGACGAGCGACAAGATGACCTCTATCATGGCTTCTCATGTCGGTGTATTTATATGATTTCACTTATCGTTGTAGCAGTATTCGCATCTGTATCTAACACACCTATTGGATGTTGATCATCCTTTTACTTAACTAGATGGATTCTAGAAAATCATACCACCTGTAATATTAATAACTTACCATGCGGGGCACGCACACTTCACATCTGAAATCTTTCTGGGATGATTGGACATGAGTTTCAAGTTTGGGAGTCACTCGTGCGTGTGACCGGCGAAGACTTGAACTTGACCAAGTTTACATCATCTTCCCTTAATCTGTGTGCTTCTGGACTAATCTTTCATTCTGCTCCGCATCAAGCTGTCGTCTCGGTTATGGATGGCGTTGAGGCCTATATCTTTGATGTCTTCGGGACGACCGTCGATTGGCGAAGTTCAGTCGTTAAAGAGCTCGAAGAACTTGGATCCAAGCACTCGCTCTCTTGTGAGACGGCACATAAGTTTCAAAAAATAAAAACTCTCACAGGTAGTGATGCGCTTAGACACCTCGTCGGACTGGAAGGACTTTGCCAATGAGTGGAGGCGAGGTTACATGACGAAAACGTGCGTATCCCGATTTTGTAGGGAGTTGACTCTGATGATGACGCTAAGACCATCGGCATCTCGACATATTCTATTCTTCCTAAAGCTATGAGATTGCGCATGGGGGAGCTGGCAGTAATGATGTGGACACCATGCATAGAGAGGTAACTGGTCGAACACTTATCTGTTTGAAGATTCACGGGTACCATCCTCACCGGGAGAGCAGATTTTGGAGGACATGCTCTCTTCTTCGCGATGGTCAAGCCTCTCTTCGGTTCTCGATGAGGATGCTCGGGTTCGCTTGAACCATGTATGGCATAGGTTAAAAGGTACGCATATGACCGGTAAGCACTACCCACCTCCGACCTTCATTCTGCGTTGTCAGGCTGGCCAGACACCGTGAAAGGGTTATATAACCTGAAGAAGAACGCCATTGTAGCGTGCCTTTCTAATGGAAACGTCCGCTTGTTGGTCGATATGGTGAGCTGAGACGAAGTCTACTCATTCGAGCCCGTGAAACTAACCTGCTGTTGGCCAAAAGGCGAAGTACGCTGACTTACCATGGGATGTGGTTTTCTCGGGTGCTCTGTTTGAGTCCTACAAACCGTACGTCCTCTGTCTTTTCCTGTTTAATTCTCATGGTTATAATATATCAGTAACCCAAAAACCTACAACGGCGCTCTTAAACACCTCTCACTCGGCGGGACTCCCCACAAAGCTGCGATGGTGGCAGCACATCTATTTGATCTCAGAGGGGCAGCGAAAGCGGGACTGAGGACTGTTTATATTCCCAGGCCCGACGAGGAGAGTAGTGGTACAGACCCTGGAGAGGTGAAGAGCAAAGCTGAAGGTGGGGAAGTCGACATCGTAGTGAAATCCATCGAAGAACTGGCCCAGCTGCTCGAGAAACAACACTGAATAGGCTCAATGGGATAGGCTCATTTTAGTCAGCTTGATGCCGTATAAAAAGTACACGAGTATGTGTAGTTAAGGTGTAACACGGGTCAAGATAGTTGTGGCAGATAGAAGAGAGTGTGTGTCAGAGCAAAACAAAAATATACAAGAATTCAAAATTTCATAGGGCACAGTACGACTGCACCCCGATGGAACCCAACGCAGACTGAACTACACTCGCCACCACGTGATCTTCCAAAGGTGTAGAGTCGGGGTTGAACGAGGTAGGGAGACCGTGGTCGTCGTACGTCGCCTCTGAGTTACGCTCCTTAGAATTTCGGGATAGATAACGTTTCTCCCTCTCAAAATGATCCTCCGTATCGTTGTTTGAAGTATCTTCATCGTTTGACTCGCTGTGCCAGAAATTGCCATATTTTCGCTCACCCTCCGAATCATCCTCCAAATCTGTGAGCGGACTATCCTCTCCGTCATCAGGGACAATGGGTGGAGGCCTGCGACCGACATAATACCTCTTCCTGATGTCGGTGTTTACAGGACTAACATCGGACGTCTGTTTCGAGGGTTTCTTCCAACCAGGCTGTAAACTTCCTAGAAACATGACGCGTTTCTTCCGCTTCCTGCGTTTTCGAGGTGGAGCTAGAGGCTGGGCTAAAACACGGCTATCGCTGTCCCCATTTAGAACAAAGCATTTGGCGATAGGATGTGTACATTCCAAATCGTATACCGGACCCCAATATTGCAGGGGTTCATCCGTCGCGTCCGTTGTTTCGATCGAAGGAAGGTTGGTCTTCCCTCCTAGTCGCCGACGGGCAGTGGCCTTGCCCTTAGAGTCCAATGATTTCTCTCCTTTGCTAAACCTTTTGTCAGACCGCAAGGGAACGTATTCCTCACCTCGTCGTCTGGAGCACACATCGCATGTACAATAGTCGTGGCAACGTGGACATTCAAAAATCATCACCGTCTTCAGAAAGCTGAAGGTACCGTCTTCATATCTACGACAAATTGAGAGCACATACCATAACATGATTGAGGGAAGACATACCGAGTTACCAAACATTTGATGCACCAATGTTTCGTGCACTCGTAATTTCCGCATGAAACGTGCACCCGGTTCGACCGAGCTCTGCATTGGTGACAGAATAGCTCTCTGTCTCCCTTGGGCCATTGTTGGCCGCGCGCCGGAACGGCGTCTCTGGGGGGCATCATGTTATATATTTTCGCATATGGCCCTCTCTCTTCGTCCTGATTCTCTAATGTGAGAGAAATATCAACCGTATTTTCCTCGTCCTTCTCGTTAGCGGAGGAAGGATCAACGTAAATCCCATCCTCAGAGGAGTCGGAGGATTCGTACTCGTCATCGTCGTATGAGGTTGAACCATCAAGGAAAGGAAACGGTGTGCAGAGCGAGGGGCCTGCAACTATGGGATAGTCATCCTCTGTATTCCTCGTCTCTATTGGTGATTTCTCATCATCCCCTTCCTGTTCAAGATCTGAATAAGTATTTTGAAGGGATGCTGGGATCGGTATGGACACGACGCTGACGGGTCGAGGACGGGCTTGGACTGAAATTACGCGACTGACCGACCGAGGAGGTAGTTTAGAGCCTTCGTAAAAGACATGTTGGGGCTCCGCCTGCGGCACAATAGAGTTTTCACTTTCGTCCCCATCATCTACAAGTTCTCGCGGGCTAAGAATATCGGGTATTGAGGCGAAAACGGACGGATCAATTGTTCCACATCCTCCCTGCTCATTCCTACGGAGTAGCGGATTAGGAAGTAAGTCGGTACCGTCTTCGACCTGAATGAACGCTAGATCTCCGAAAGATAGATCGAGTCCTAATCTCGGTACAGGGTTGTCAAAGGGATATTCTCCGAGGTTATTTTCGAGGCCGACGTAGTCGTGAATAGGAGGGGTGTCTTTGACATCCTGATTGGTGAATGTGTGGTGGGGTGGCGACGGCGGTTGAGCAAACGTGGGAAGTGCTTCATCTCTGGTGTCGGCCGGGCGTATGTGACCCTCAGCTAGGAGGGGGAAGTCGGGCCGCTGGAACACATTGAGACCAGCTTGTTGTTGTGATAGGAAGGGTGCCGACGGGTGTGGCTGCTCGTCGTCGTAAAGGCACGGAAAACGCGATGTCTGATCCTCTGGTGAATATGATGCTGAAAAATCCGACGCCATGTGCTGCTTTGCTTTTCCTTTGTCAGAAGGCAACTGACGCGACGTCTCATTGGCCTCTACTAGCGACCGTGAGGATGCTCTCGACTGTACGGGAGTAGGGCTTGGGAGGGTTGTAACACGCATCACTTCGGGAGGACCTTTCTGAAACCTTTTCTTCGCAGTCTCTTCTGATGGCATCGAGGAGGGAATGGTACCACTGAGGCTCGAAGAACCTGCTCTGGTTAGACGCACTGGCTTAATTTTTGAAATAGGGCGTAAGCCATGAGTCAAAACTTCGTCCTCTTCTGAATCTGAACAATGCCGTCGTAGAGGACGTATCGTCCACGAGGGGCTCCACTTGAGCTCCCCTTTTGAGCTGGTGGATTTCCTGGCTATCGCGATGGGGTTACCCCGCCCTCTTGAGATAGACGATTTACGAGCAAATCGAGTATTGAGCGCTGTTGCATGGTAAGGATAGTCGTTACTTCCGCGTGATAGCCAGCTGAGGGGTAATTCGAACTCTACCACGTTCGACCTTGCGGTAGGTTGACTTCTGCGAAGGGAGGCGACGGCGTTTGTACTCGAAGACAAAGAAGTTTCGGTTGTGCGTGAAAAATCGGCATGGACGATATCACAGTCAGCATTGAGTTCGGGAGAGAATAATGGGGAGTCTGTAGGAGGAGAGAAAAGACGGGGAGGAGTCCTGGCGGGCGTTTTCGATATACGTCGTGCTTCGAGATCCTTGTCCTTTTTCTTCTCGAGGAAGCCTTTCCACTTTTTCTTCGATGGAGTCGAAGAAGATTCACCTATCTTCCTTAACTTTGAGGAGCTTTCATTTTGTTTTCTGGCACCCAAAGAGGACTCATAAACACCATCCTCCATCTCATCTTCAAAATCGGGGTCGGCTAGGTAGGTGATACCATGCCTCAGATGCTCAGGTTTCTTCCTCCTCCTGATTATCATCGCGTGGTCGACGCCCAGCTCGGATGCACTGGGGTAGGGGGTGTTATGATTGCTGGTGGATGCTTGGTTCATCGAGTCTGCGAGAGTGGTTTGGGGGGTTGGGAATGGTCCGCAGGTACTCGTGGATGCGTAGTTGTTATCGGTGATTGAGGATGAAGAGAGCGGATCAAACTGAAAATCAGGCAACTTCAGGTAGTGTGCGCGTGTTAAGTTCTTTGGGAGGGAAGGTACCAAAACATGGGACATGCGATATACAGTTTTCTTCTGACGCGGAGATTTCACGTTGAATGTTGCGATATCGGGGGAAGGTGGCGGCGTGAATAACGAGTCGGCTGACAAAGTTGTACCAGGCGGGGTGAAAAGGGATTCCGCGTGGTTAGGATAAGTCGGAGGTGTACTGAGACGAGTGGAGAATGTTGAGCTGAGGTACGGCGCTGAAAGCGGTTGAGGCTTGAGGAACATTAGAGAGTGTATATAAGAAGATGATTGGATAGACGTGCCAAACTTCCCCCATGTCCTTCGTTTGTTCTCACTCCTGCTCCGTTCATGCCCACCGAAGGACCTGTTTGAATTGTGCGATTGTCGGATTGGATCTGCTTCATGGGAGTGATACTGAAACTCATAGCACCCATGAGAGACGAGAAGCTTGAAGAAGGCGAAGTATTTTGAGAACCCGTGTAAATCCAATTTGAGGAAGTCTGTACGTATTCGTCAACAAAATGCGGGCCGTCTGGAAGGAGTACGCACGACTCGCTCCTGCCCTATGAAGCCTCCAGATTGCCTCGATGTAAAATTTGGAGATAGATTGCGGGGTAAGTTTGAAGTCTATGACATGGAGATGTCAAAGCGGGTTGAAAGAGGGAGTCTGTAATGAATCGTGGAGCAAAAATGGGGACATACCTCCTTAGTAGCAGGTTTAAGCCCATCCTTCGCAGACTCAAACGTAGTATCGATTACATTCAAGTATTGAGATAGTGGCTCTGAAGATTGGACGGAAGGACTTGGGAAGAGCAAGGTCCGATGTCGTAAACCTGTTTGTGAACTAGTCGATCGACTACCATCCCAGTTTGCAAGAGAGGAACGAGGATCCATCAATGTTCATCCCAATTCGTGACGAGGAAACGCGCGTTCACAACGTTTAATGGGAGTTTGAATCTGAGGTGTTATCGGACTGGTGATATGATTGACGCGCAACTGAAAATATTCAGGTCAACGGTACCGGTAAGTAACAATAGAGATGCCTTGTTTGGATAAAATGACTCACGGTCACCTGATACTTCCCACGCTCTCTCCAACGCCCTTACAGGAGCCACTTGCTCGCCAACAACCACCTTGTACCTGAGTACAAGCACGACCCAGGAAAAATGCCACTCACCCGTAACCGATATGTCTCTTTGATGAATCAGGAGTCGGTGTGAACGTGAGACACGAAGAGAACGCAACCGCAGCCACCGCCGTCCTATTTCATGCAGGATCCACGTCAATGCAATAGTAAGTAGGATGATCATTTTACAAGCATTGAAGGTTGTGTTAAAGATTGAACTGTTGTGAATTGTGAACAGATCCCTACGCTGCAGGAAGCGGCATTTAAGACTCACTCAATCTTTATAATCTAAGTGAGATCTTGATTTTTTACTTTGAGGAGGATTCTTGAGATTTATTTACGATATTGTCCTTGAGGGGCCTTGAAGGACTGAAGAATCAGATGGTTTTCAAAGACGACGGTGTCCGAACAAAACATAGTTCACCCAGCAAATTCTGCCACGGACCCCCGGCCCGCCACGGTTACAGTCCCAGGGCTGCGTAAGTTTGGTCCGGGTTACTTACCGGTAACTTATCCCTGTAGCGGCGTCCCTGTGACGCCAATTCCCGCTTCTCCCCTCCCCCTTTAGACCTGTAACAGATCAGTATATGACGAGCAACGCTGTATCACTACTCAACTTTCCAGTTCGTCAGTGATAGCCAGTGACAGGCCTACTCCCCCTTAGTTGAACCCAACGTGAAACTACATTTTTCATTAAATATATCAACCCTACACCTTCAATCACTCTTTAAATCAAAGCTCAATCACATCTTTCAGATTCCCCTCATACCGATCATACATCTTACACTTTTTAGAGCCCTCCCTTCTACAAGCTGGACTACAAATTGAAAATCGACACAACCCGTATGCAAATTGGTTTGTGTGTGCATGATTCCTGATTGCACTAGAGAGAGGCCTTCTACACTGCGAGACCAATGACCTGGCAAGTGGCAACTTGTGTGGATGGGTTTTAGCATATGACTTTTACAATTTCTAATTCTTAGCCGTCGCATTGGTAAGGCAACTTACTATCAGACTCAATTTGAAAAGTTTAGTCTGGAAAATTGATAGGCCATGCGATAAGTTTTATTTGATTTATGATTGTACAAGGCAGTATTATTTACACGTGATATAAATGCTCTTGTTTACTGACAGACCCCTCCTCTAGCTAGAGAGTTGGGAACCTTGTAAGTTTGAAATGCTGGGTGAATTAGGTTTTGTAGTCTTGAAGATTATGTAGGGCATCATGGGTGAACGTTACTAACAGCGCCTTTTGAGTTGAGCACGTTGAAGACGATGAGGAGACGGGGGTTGAGCATGGACCACATCATGTCTTCTCGCGTCGAGGATCAGCGGAGGTTGGACTGGCAACCAACGCTTTCCGGGTCAAGGAGGCTGGCTTTGTCTCTGGATTTCATTTTAGTGCTCCCCGTGTAGACGATAAGCTTTACACGTCGTATGGGAAGAGGCATATTAGCCAATCTCGGAATTCTGATGCGTGCTCTGCTTTGTCGTCAAGATACTTAGCCCTGCTTGCCATTGCACAGAACTGGTGCTCAACCCGCCACACAGGTCGCTCTGAGTGCCGCACCGCAGCCCTACACGGATGATTAAATTAATTGCATCCGGTCTATTGGGGCGACCATGTGCATCCAGTACCGTTCCCATGGACGTGGAAACACTATATACTCTACCAAAAAAAGAAACCTCCCGAGTCGTAGTCTGCTCTTGCTGAACACCTACTACTCGCATTGTTCACAGTTTTTCTCTGGTACCATTTCTCGATCCTCTTTTCGGAGTGGTTTGGGTGAAATCCTCCCCGCCGAACGTTGCCGAAAGACAGGGTAAAGTGGTATCCAATCATGATTGGCCCTGGCGGAATGTGGGATGCTCATTGATTCGTTACCATTGTTTGGGTTTGATTTCATTCCCGCAAGCGGATCCGAATCTATCTCACAAAGTATAAAGGATGGTGGTACAAGGCATACACTTTTCCCTCATCAGCCTCTATCTTTTCTCCAGGTTTTGTCACCGTTCTCTTTATTTCTTTTTTCAACCTCGAGGGCCGGTTCCTACCAGATTCTTTCCTTTAGAGAAAGTCAAATTCATTACGAACCCAACACTTGAAGCTCGAAGCTTTCTTTCAACGATCCCTACTCGCAACAATGCTCTCAAAAGCACTCGCTGTCGTTATTGCCGTTGCCGCTACTGTCCATGCACATGCCGGTGTTACCCCAGCTTTAGGCGTTCAAGGTCAACTCACCAGAGCCGCTGTTCAGAGGCCAAGCGCTCAAAAACCCTGTGGTAACGCCAACCTCAATGCAATTGCCTCATCTACTCCCGTTCAGGCTGCCGCCGATGGTACCTTCTCTGCAACCGCTATCAACTTTAACGGGTGAGCCGCGTTCCATCGGAACATATGATTTTCGAACCTCAATCTTTTCTCCTCAAATCAGTGGCAAGGATGGATCCCGCCAATTCACAGCCACCCTTGATGCGACCGGTGCTGGAAAAACATTCAGTGGTCAGGTCCAGATCACGACAAATGGTGATGCTGTATGTCAATCATTTACCTCTCCTGTTGCGTTCTTTTAAAAATCTTATCTCTCGATTTAGGCACCTCAAGGAACTGGAACTCAGCCAATCGTTGCTCAATTGCCAGCTGGAACCAAGTGCTCAGGTGGCACTAGCGGCAACTTATGTTTAGTCTCGTTCAAGTCGGCAGGTGGATTCGGCAACTGTGTCGTGGTAGCACAAGGTGGTGCCGCCGGAGGTGCCGCTGCCGGTGGTACTAATGGAGGTGCTGCTGGAGGTGCTGCTGGAGGTGCTGCTACTGGTAATACTGGTGCCACCAACAACGGTGCTCAAGGCGCTGCTGCCGGTACCGCCGCTGGAGGTGCCGGAGGTGCTGCTACTGGTACCACCAACAGAAAAAAGGGTGCTGCCAAAGGTGCTAATGGAGCTGCCGCGGGTGGTGCTGCAGGAGGTGCTGCAGGAGGTGCCGCTACTGGTAATACTGGCGCCGCCAATAACGGTGCTCAAGGCGCTGCTGCAGGTGCCGGAGGTGCTGCTACCGGTACCACCAACGGAAAAAAGGGTGCTGCCAAAGGTGCTAATGGAGCTGCTGGAGGCGCCGCTACTGGTAATACTGGCGCCGCCAACAACGGTGCTCAAGGCGCTGCCGCAGGTGCCCGAGGCAAAGGCAATCAGAATGTTGCAGCTACCCCTGCTCAAGGAGTAAGAACACCCTCTGCTAGCTGATGATCTTGGGACTGATGAATATTTTTTCTATAGGGCACCCGTGCACCTCGCTTTGCTCGCTACTATGCTGAATCAGAACAGTAGATACTTAAGTGAGACGCGAGTCGTTCATTGTAACTTATTCTTGTGTTGGTCGTATAGTTCACTGTTTACATCAATGAATTTGTCGATAGGGCTGCAAAATTGCTATAAGGAAACTGGATCTCGAGAAACATTCAATCGTCACGATCATGATAAAAGAATGGGAAACGTGACAGTTATACCAACGGTGGAGGGTCGACGTGGGGAAACGCAGATATTCTGAAGACGTCTGGTCATCACAGGATCACACATGGGAAAGAGAGAGACGTGTGATAGCGGGTATCTTCGTATCACGACCCATCACCGTCCACCTTTGGTCGGGAACAGCTGGGTCAATCATTACTTCCCGCAATACGAGTGGCGATGAACCGCATCAGGTACGAAATCATGACTAGCTACTTGGGCAACCGCGCCACCGCATCTCCACTTCCCCAAATACTTCGACTCGTTTCGTGACCTTGAATCCGAGCTTCTGAAATAGCTTGATGCTGGCTTCGTTACTCTCCGTGATGCGGGTGAGAAGATATTGGGGTGGAATCGGGGTTGGCAACGAAGGGAATTCAGGCTCCGATGATGAAGTACTAACGCTGGGTGACGATACCACTGAGAAATGCTCTGGACCTCTGGAAGTGGTATATCGAAACATAAGCTGGAGAGCCTCGTACGCCATTCCCCTTCTGCGGTAAGAGGATTCTGTCGAGGTCGGATCAGCGAGGGGGAAAATTATCGTGAACATCTTTTCGTACCTGCAATCATGATCTCGGCTTCAGCTGTAAACTCATCTGGCTCGTCATAAGGGGCCCGGGTCGTCGACACGATGGGCGACAAATCGCCAGAAAGAAAGAGATTAACATCTCCGACCATTGAAAGATTTTGAATGGTTGCATCCTTTGGATCGAGCTGACCCGATGCTCCCTGAACTTCAGGTGTTCGTGCAAGGACGATAAATGTTAGCTTGTCTTCATCGACACGCCACTTTCCTGGAAAGGAAAGTAAGATACGAGTACCTGCGATGATTAGATGCACGTACGTACGCTGCATCTCGTATTCTTCTTCCAAGGTAAGAGGTTCACTAGCGGTCAACAAACGAATTTCGTCGTCTTGCATCCATGTGTGATACTTCTACGCGCCGGGATATGAGCCGCTGGATATTCACAAAAGACTTTGCAGCAATTTACTGGAACATGTTCAACTTCGTAAGGAACGAGAACAACTTTCTCGCCAATTAAAACGACATTTTCATTGGCCCGCATGCTGTGTTCAGGTCCTCGTCGGCGGAAGATGTATCAAAAAGGCGAAAAATTGTGAGATCAGCTTTCTTTTGGAGGCGTGAACGAGTAAGTTGTCGAGAAAGAGCTAGTCCACAGGTCGAGACCTGCTCACTGTTGCTTGCTGGCAACGGATCAGGAGCTAATTATGGAAACAAGCTTCACAAGGTTTTCTACCTCTCTAAAGTCCCTTCAGGCTTTCAAGTAGGCTGTCTGCCCACACACTTCCCTCTAATGACTTGTCAAGGGTCCTTAACGATGGCAAATACTGCGTCGATAGTCAATTTCTCCTTGGATGGCGTGGGCGTTAAGTTTCCTGACACACCGGTGGCCGGATCAGTTGCCATGTGTTTGTCTTGACTCGCTGTTTCAGTGGTCGTCAAGCCCTCCTTGCCTTCACCGCCTCTCCCTCTAACCACTACCCCCCTTCACACTCTCTACACCTTCAGCTTCTACCAGCGCCTTTGATAGGCTCTTTATCTCCCCCTTCAGACTGTGTCTTTTCCCTCTCTTTTCTACTTAATCAAGAACAAACAATCTCGATGGTTGCATTCACTACTCTGCTTGTTGCTTTTGCTTATCTCGTGGTTATTCCTCTGCGAGGTGCGTCCCAATTGCTCTATTTCTACTCATTAAAGTCTTGACCATCCACCCTCAGTCATTGCCGTACCCCCAGAGTTCCTTCTCCAGCCCCCTGGAACTGCTGCTTTTCTTGACACCAAGAACCGTACGGAGATTTCACCTGCCAATATACCGACTGACTGTCAATCACAATGCACTCAAAACACGTTGTTGATGATGACTGTGCGTTCAAACACCGTTATTTTGACCAACCAACGCAAAATTGACCCAATCAACAGAATTGCACGACCACTATGTGCATGTGCAGCGACGATACCAACACTAATAGTAACGCCTGTCTCGACTGTCTTGTGAACACGCAGGATTCCTCCAAGAAGATCAGTCAGGCTTTGAGGAACGCTCTCGAAGCAGGTCAGTCTTCCTTCTGTTCCATACCTGACCGTCTACTCCAACCCGCTATCTTTTAGAGTACGTCAACACTTGCCAGTTTTTGGGTATTCGCATTACCAATGCAAAGAACTCTGCCTCGAGGGTGCTCGCTGGTATGGGCATGATCGGTGGACAAGCAGGAATGGTTGGCACAGTTGTGGTTGCGGCGGTTCTCTCAATCGTTGTTTAGATTGGAGACTTGATTGGTTGAAATTGGAAAGGTATTTAGAGTTTCATAGCTGCAGAAGGCCGTTTGTCTTTCTTGGGTTAGAACGTAAAGGTTTGAACCGTGGTGGTCGCCTCTTGAAAACAGGGAAAAAGCGACAGGCAGATGAGGAATTGTTATCAGATCAGCAGATTTCATTCCATGAAGTCTTTGAGGCTTCGCATATTCTGGGGAGCAGATGATATAAGTAATTTGTGCCTGACTGCGCCATATTCAATAACTGTGGGTGCCTGTAGACGGCATCAGAGAACTTCATACATCTCCCTCGCCGGAAATGTGACTAAACCGATGATTTCACCCGGCGGACTTGGGGAAAGGAAGGGGACCCATAGGGAAACAATGTAAGAACGGAGCGTCCCTGCTTCCCGAAAGCGGGATGATACAGGTCTGGACTAGCCGACGAGTGATCGATTGATCCTCCAAGCACAACGATATGACAAGTGCCAAAAAAAAAAAGAAAGCCGAGAATGTGATGCCAGGCACATATCTATTGATAATGAGGATACCTGAGAATTTCACTGGGCCTGAAGCGTCGAGCTCCACAATCGGTGTTGTAGGCAAAGTAAAACAGAATAACAATAATAGCATTAAGAAGTAAGCTAACATAAACACCTGGGATTTAAAGAACGACTCCAAGAAAAACAGGTTCCAACTTCAAATTTCCTGGCCTCGCACGCCAGCTATGCTCATTTAATCATGCTTGAAGGCGAACAAGGGAAGGTGGACTATAGCCTTCTTCTCTGCAGTGAGCATCTCACTGAGAGCAATGTAGTATGCGATGATTGCGGTAATGACACCAAGACCTCCGCCTGCAATTGCGGCCCTAAACGAGAAAAAGACATGTAAGTTTCGAAAAGTAACCGGCCGTTAATCAGAAACACAAACGTACTTGGGAAGTCCACCCAGATCGGCAATACCCAAACACATGAAGGTGAGCGTAAGAAACCCGAAGAGTGCTATGAAGGAGACAGATTTCCTAAGTGAAACGATGCTATACAAAAAGATAGAAATCAGCTAAATCGCGTCCGAATTGTCCGTCAGAAAACACTGACAAGAATATGAATGTTACGCTCATCCATGTCATAAGATACACCCCAACAGCGCTAGGCGTCTGCGATGCCTTGGCACCACTGTACGCATCCCCAACACCGAATCCCGGAATTAAGATGGCAGCATATGACATCCAGAATGCGCCGTAAGAGGTAAAGGCTATAAATCGCAGTCGGAGTCAGTGAGGAAAGTTCATTTGATAAGGAAGAATTGAATATGAATCCCATGTGACTGATTGGGAGGAATATAGAGAAAATCGAACCATTCCCATCGCAGACTAAATCACCGAGATAAAACAAGAGTACCGGCGTCTCGGCGCCCCTTTTTCCGCGTGCACAGCGGGCGCGCTCAAGAATTGGAATAAAGGGGAAACAAAGGAGGAGAATACAAGGGACGCTTACCTGTAGCTCCGAACGTGTTGCCTTTAGGGAACTCCCACATACCGGCGAGGAATTGAGCGAGACCTCCGCAGAAGCAAGCCATGCCGACAACGACGTTGGGAGTGTTAATGCCACGAACTTGGGCATTGTACAACGACAAGATGAGAGTAGTCGACGCGAAAGAAATAAGACCACTGCAGAACGACGGATCACATATTAGCGTGGCAGAAAGCTCAGAGAAAAGAACATACAGAGGTCCTGGATTGGCGATGTTGCTCTTCACAGCAGAGGTAGGCGAATTCCTTAAGGCGGCTGCTGGATCTGTGCCGTTTCTGAAGGCATGATCAGGAGAAGTTGCATGCACAGTTCCTTTTTCGACGTCGGCCATAGTGGTATTGAAGGAATGAAAGCTAGGACTGCTCGGGCGGATGGTCATGTTTTATGGGGAGCGGATAGTTTGTTTGTTTGTTTGTACTCTTAGGCTTGTCACCGAACCCGTACGCATCAATTTTTGCTAAGCGGGTATAACGTAAGTACCCACTTTGATGACTTTTTTTTTCCTTACAAAGTTTCGGTTCTCTTTATTTTTTGTACGCCACAAAATAATGTAAAGACTGCGTCGTGTAATCCGAGCGGTTTGCTCGGAAGTTGCGCTGAGTTCAGCGAAAGTTTTCCCTACATATGTCAAAATTACCGGCAATTCAGGGGCACGGTAGTGAGCGAGATCCTTGGAAACCCAATCCTCACTTTACCCCACAATGCGCCGTGACCCAACCTCGGCATCCAGCTGGTGGGCCAAGTGATCCGCTGTGGGGTAGGGATGATTCTTGTAAATTCTTGGAATTTGCATTTTGAAGGTCACGGTCCATCCAGGTGACTGAGAGCTTTCTGGGTCCTGAAGATCTCGATCATTCGAACAGAAATTCCTTCTTTCCGGTTTTCGCGTACTCTTTGACCCTACCGGAACGCCCTACTGTCTACTGTCTATACAACGCCTACGGATTCTAGGTCGCCGAACTCAAAAAACCTAACTCGGTTACAGCTGCAGCGTCCTCGGGGATGGACAGGTTATAAACACTCAAGCAAGCGAATTTCCGCGCCCGAACACCTTTATAGTGTTAGTATCCTCGGTGAACATTGAATATTGACCCTTTCGTACATGAAACAGATATCGATAAAGCGCGACCGAGGAGGCCTTTCACTGCCTGTAATCGTTGAGCGGGGATCCGGTTGCTTGTTTAATTTTTTGACAGACCTGTGTTCCAACTCTGGGAACGGTTTCAGAAAAAAACATGACACAGTTTCCTGAAGGAAAGGGTGAATATGATGGGTGAGAACGAGTCCCGAGAGAAATACCATTGTGAAAGAATCCATTTCACGAGTGAACATTGCTCGGTTTAGTCAACGCTTTCTATTCGGCTATATGAATGAATCTTCAATAAATTATTGAGCTAATTATAGGTCAATGAAACTCTTACGGTAGATAGAGTAAAAATGCGACTGGACGCAGGGGTTCTCCACGTAAAAAGTCGTTCCATTGCGAAAGCGGTCGTTGATGGGAAATTCTGGAAATTCTGGAGGTTACGCCAAGGGGGACTTGCAATGCGAATGCTAGACCAAAGTTGGCAATACTTTCAGATGTTCGGCTGCTCCTGGAGTGGGTGTTAGTAAGGCTTCAGCCAAGGCCAAGCTGTGGTGGAGTTTTTGTAAAATATCAAGTCAAGGGAGCAGTCACGCGTGACATTCGCTCATTCACGCGTTATTTGTCACAGTTTGTTTTCGGTTATTCATGGAAGATAGACGCTCGACTCTTCCGAAAACATAACTTGGGATCTTTTGCTTGACCCGTACGGCTGTTTCTGATACCTATTCCAAGGTGAAACTGCAGGAGCCCGCTAATGCCTATCTGAACTGATATCCACCTCCTCTTCGCTTCATTGGATCGAAGGACTTGTAACGTTTCCAAAGTTTACCATGGCGGGACTATATAACACCACAGGCTTCTCTTGGCCACAATTCCCCACTTTTTTTCTCTCCTACACTCTCTCCTCCCGTGATACTGCTTCCTTTCACTTCTTTTTTCCCTACTCTCATTCCTTTTTTTTTTGTTCGATCACACCTTCATCAGCTCCTTCGCTCTCATCCCAGATGCATTTTTCGGCCCTCTTCATACCCGCTTTTCTAGTAGCTCAGGCTTCTGCGCACGGCTTTCTCGCCCAAGTTCATATTGGCGGTCACCAATACGAGGGAAACTCGGTTGGGAATCCTCCAAAAAATAGCCCTATCAAGCAACTCACCGACGTCGGGCCCAACAAGGGTGCAAATAATCCCAATATCACCTGCGGCCATGGTGCGAAACCAGCCGCACTCGTCGTAGACGCAATGCCAGGCGATAAGATGTCCTTCGATTGGAGGGATGGCGACGGTAATAAAAATGCAAGTCATTTCATCCACTTTCAACGGCCTCCATATTCCAACTCGCTCTTTTAGTGGCCACACGATATAGGTCCTTTGTTGACATACATGGCTTCCTGCGGTAACAGGGCGTGCAATGACTTCGATCCCATGAATGCAAATTGGTTCAAGATCCAGGAAACTGGTCTGCTTTCCAATCATACCTGGAAACAAGCCGACCTCAAAAACGGTGACACTATCCACGCATCTATTCCCAGCAACCTAGCCCCTGGAAACTACCTTGTCCGTAGTGAGATCCTCTCCCTTCATAACGCCAATGTGAGAGGGGGTGCCGAATTCTACGTCGACTGTGTTCAGATCCGTGTGGGTGGAAACAAGAATGGTAAACCCTCCGACAAAGATCTTGTCAAGTTCCCCGGTGGTTATAGCGATGATGATCCTGGTATTTACGTGCCCAAGGTTTGGTTCCCTTTGTATTGTGCTGCAGATCACTGTTATGAACCTTTCGGCTAGATCTTCGATGGCATTTCTAACTATGTCATTCCTGGCCCAAAGATCGCTTCCTTTATCACTGCGTTTAGCGAGGATTCAGGCTCGAGTGCCGACTCCGATCCGCAATCCCAAGATGAGAATAAGGATCTCAGTCAAAACAGCTCCTCTCGTGCTTCTGTAGAGGGCGGGGATACGAACAATGACTCCATCGATGAACCGTCCTCGGAGGACGACTGTGACGACGAGGACGCAGATTATCGGGCTTCGGAGCTCACCTCAGACAACGTTGAGGACTCTGACGACGACGACGCTGAGAGTGGCGATTCGGCTCGCGGTCAAGGCTCGGACCTGAGCTCAAACGACGATATCAAGGATCCAACCACGGTCTGCGAATCGAATTATACTCGCGCACGTCATACTTCGCCCCGTACTATCAGTCAGCGCTCTGCTTCCCGAGGACGGCCTGTTGGGAACGTCGCCTCATTTGAGCCCCACCTCCACAGACGCAGGTTCATGCGATTAAGAAGAAATCCTCTCCCAGGGCATTGATCCATCCACTCTCCTGTTCAGCGCGTTTTTGGATGCATTTTCAGATCCAATTCCTTACCATCCCACACATTCATTTGCTCCCTCGTTCAGCGCACTTTTAAATGCACTCTCGGATTCCATTTCCTTACCATTTTCCTCGAACGTAGATGCCCAAGCAGTGCGTAGAACGCCCCATCTCGTTACGATTTGTTGTCTCTGTTATCGCATACCATTCCCCGGCTCTTTGACATTAGTGCGTAGAACGCCTTGCTTTCTTTCATTCTTCAATCACTCGCTCTCAGTTTGTAACTTGTTAACGCACTGCAATATACATTAATTGCACACTGAATTACTTACAAACAATATCGTCAAATAGATCAGAGGACAGGTTCACATTATTCCTAAACCTGCCTTCAATTCCTTCTCCAGATCCTTCATCTCGATGGCATTACCGTTTACATTCTCAACGTCCTCTCCTTTCTCTCTCAACTCTTTTGCTTCTCTTACACACCTCTCGCACATACACTTTCCAAATCCCCATTGTTCTAGCTCAGTTTGCCTGGCACGTACACTGCTTTGAGGATTGACGTAGGTGATATTGAGTTCTTCACCAATTTCGATGTCCCGTAAAGCGATGACGCTGATGCGATATAGAGATGCGCGATCAAAGTGACGTACGGAAATGTTGGGGGAACAAGCATGGTTCAAATGAGAGTGGAGAGTGTACAAGCCACCATGAGCTTCGAGGTCTGGAATTTGAACGTGATTGAGTAGTCTTAATCGGTTGGACGTTGGGGTTGACGGAGCACATACTTAGACTCATACGTCCCAAACCTCTAAGAAACCCCTCGTACTCAAACAACTCCCGCTCGATTTCGGGCTTGAGAGGTTTCTTGTATAACTTTGCCAGTTTCTTTTGATCACCGTTGGACGTCGGATGGCGGAAGGCTTGAATATACAATTCAAACGCCTTTTCCCATCCTGGTTGGTTGATGGCATGGGGGTCGGCATCACTTGCAAGAAGAACAAAAAAAGTTGAAATTAGCCCAAGTATGCCAAGACAATGAACACACCTGTCATTCAAAGAATACTTGACTCGATCTGCCAAACTCAACTGTGCTAAACTAGAATAGATTCTCCAGTCCTCTTCAGCCAACTTTGGGTCGACCTGATTAGCCAGCATGAGTCGACTAGTCAATTGGGCCAACGCGTGTAAGGCCAACCATTGTATTTCACGCGTCCATTTCATCAACGGAATTGATGCAGGGTTCTGAGTGGGACAGAGGAGAGCATGATGTTTCGCGGAACGCGCTTGACATAGACGATTGCAGAACCGTGCTGGACAGTCACCCGAAGAGCTCGAGGCGAAGGAAGAAGTGGAAGGACAAGAAGTGACTAGGGAAGTGCTGACAGTGGAAGAGAAAGGAGTGGTACATTGGCTGCAAGCGCTTGATTGGACCTGAAGGTCGTATATCTCCCTATGAGATCAAAATATCAAGCCATCTATCATCCCATTTGACAGTGAGAAACATAAGTACCATTCGGGTGCTATGATAAATGGATCCTCTTTCCAAACCGTCTCCCCTTCAACAAGTTTTTCCTTCGCTACAAGTCCCTTCCCTTTCCGTTTATTGAAGTACTTGACTTCCACCTTTGTCGACCATTTTCCGACGTCAAGGTTGGGTATGATACGTGAAGAAGGATAAGGTGCTTTTCCTTTATCCTGAAATGAATTTCCGTTCGGGTCTGCTGAAAGGACCAAACCCTCGTTTTGAAGGAATTTCCGGGTCCGTTTCTCACTCACCAGCCAGTCATGACGAGTTTGAAGGAGAAGGCCATGGATTTTTGAAATTCCTAAAGTCGGATTTGAGGATTTAAGAGACTTCAGAGCCTCTTTGAGTTCGGTGTCGGTGGGTGTGACTTTGCTGGTGGACATTGGTGCTGATTATAATCGATTAGGAAAAAGTTGGCGTACGTCGGGCCGTTTATTAAATTGGCGCCTGGTAATTTTTGACATTCGGCGAGATTGACCGAAGTCACATTTCCTCTGACTTCAAGATGAGTACTATCTATCTCGTCTATTTAGTTGTGAAGCTATCTAGAACATGACGCTCTTGATAACCTGAATCCAATCCTGAATAGTCTGGTTGAGCGTACTTTGCTTTCTCTGAAAAGTTGCTTCGGCATCCTCTCCGAGAAGAATTGTACCAGGCCATTTCTTGCCTTTCGCCACACCCTCACCCCTGACAACATCAATAATAACTTCCATCGCTTTTACAGGGTCTCCTGGTTCGTTCCCGGGTATTTTGGCAACTTGCGACATGACAGACTTTCTCATGTCGTCGTAATCGGGTATTGGGTTGGATTCATTGAATGGGATGGAGTAGATCTTCTCGGTACGGAATGCACCAGGAGCGACGAGTAGAACCTTGATGTTGAAAGGTGCTAGTTCCACCGACAGCGCGTCGGCCACGGCTGTGAAGATACATTAGCACAAGTAGGGGAAACAATACAGGGCACTGACCATGAATCGCTGCTTTCGAGGCGGCGTAAGGTCCTGTATACCTGTTTCAGAAACCTGTGGATTCAATCAAACTGTGAAAGTACATACCGATACCCTGTAGATTCGTCGCTTAGTGACAACAAGATGACATATGAATAGACTTACGCTGAGTGTGTCGGCTCTCCATACAGATCGACTACCGACGACGACGACGGTGCCCTCTTTTCTCTCTCTCATGTGAGGAAGAACGGCATTTGTAACGTCCATGACTCCGAAGACATTGGTGTCGAACTGACGACGAAACAGATCGGAGCTGTGGACAGACAGACAATGAGAAAATCGCGTACCGATATCACAGCTTTGCCAGAGTTTTGAACGGGCAGTTACTCACGTAGCTTCCTCAACAAAACTCAGGTAGCCATTTCCGGCATTGTTGACCAGGACATCGATTCTACCCCAGATCGTCGAAGCTACATCTACGATGGCCTTTATCACGTCGAATCCAGCGGTGATGTCTAATTGTAAAAGACGCAAGTTTTCGCGTTCTTCACGACCGTAAAGGTCTTGTAGTTTTTCGAAATCCCGTGCAGTAGCAATGACTAGATCACCTCGAGATAAGGCAGATAGTACCAAGCGATTCCCGAAGCCGGATGAAGTTCCTACGAAACATCCATATCAAAACGGTCCAGAGCGTAACGTCAATACCCCACCTGTGATGAACCATACCAGCTGGCGGGATGGTTGTTCCATGATTAGGGAAAATATTGTCGAGATTCGAGATTGACCTTGATGTAAAAGCTGCGGTCTAATACGAGTACTACAAGATGAAGAGCGGTTCACAAGTCCGTTCTTGCTGTCCGGTGGAAGGGATAACTTTTAGCCGTGGCTTGAGTCAGACTGGACGCATTATAGTGATTACATACAACATCATGCTTGAAAGCGCTGGACGCGTAGGTGGCCGTGCTACCCGGGTGTCTACTGAATGAGTCCAGATTAATTGAAATGAAAAGTGATGGGTTCATACCTAAATTTCAATAAGAACATGCAGGTCAAGAGGATGGTAAGTGCAGTCCTGAGCCCAAAACTTCCGGAGTGGGTCCGGCGGACCGGAGACTACGTTCCACCTCACGTGAACGGCAGCTGCCGAAACTCCGACTTTCAGGTCGTTTCTTGATAATTTGCCCTTTACCTTTTTTTCTCTCAGACACCCTACGCGATTGCAGCGTTAGAGTCCTTCTCTTTTCCTCTACCAGCAGACGTGCCATATTCCCAAAATGTCATCTGAGATACCTATCACACCCTTCGGAAACTTGACTGCACCAACTCCTCAGAATACTCCCCTCCAAAATGCTCCAATAGCAGCAGGTCTTTCAAGGCCTACCGTTCCAGATATCACGGAAGATAACGAGGAAGAAGGCGATCAGGAGGTTACCAAAGAGCAGGCTGCATTACTGGGTATGGTCCAAGGTCGTCTGGCCAGTCTCATCGGCAAGAGCTCTGGTTACATCGAGAGTTTGCCAGTTGAGGTCAAACGTAGTATTGAAGCGTTGAAGGGTGTTCAGGTCAAGCAGAATAAGCTTCACGATCAATACAAGCGCGAATGTCTTGCTCTTGAACAAAAGGTACGAGATCGATGAACATCGGCCAAAGCCACTCCTCTTACCTTTGTCTTCCCCTTCTTTCATCACAGTACCTCCAACTCGCACAACCTTTGTATGAACGACGCCATGCGATCATCTCTGGTTCTGCCGAACCTACCACAGAAGAAGTCGAAGACGGAGAAAAACAATCTCTCGAAGACGACAAGGATTACACGCCCCTTCCGAAAGACATATCTGGTCCCCACGAGATCCCCGAATTCTGGTTGACCGCTCTGCGGAATCATGTTGGGATCTCCGAGCTCATCACAGATCGCGATGCCGGTGCCCTCAAGTACTTGAAGGATGTTCGACTCTCGTATCTTGAAGAGGGTAAACCCGCTTTCAAGATTTCCTTCCATTTCTCCCCCAACGAATTTTTTGAAAACGAGGTTTTGGAAAAGACCTACACTTTCCAGAATGAGGTCGGTTATACTGGAGACTTTATTTACGAACGCGCTATTGGTACAGATATCAAGTGGAAGGACGATAAGGATCTTACCAAGGAGTTTGAAATCAAAAAGCAACGTAACAAAAGTAAGGAGAAACCTGTTGTTCTTTGGGCTCGGGGCTTTACCTGATCTGTTAGATACGAATCGGACCCGGCTGGTTCGTAAGGCACGTCCCACGGAATCTTTCTTCAACTTTTTCACCCCGCCTGTGCCACCATCCGAGGATGCGGTTGAAGATGGAGAGATTGACGTCGAAGAGCTTGAGGACATTGAGGACAAGTTAGAACTTGATTATCAGATCGGTGAAGACCTGAGAGAAAAGGCAAGTTACTAACTTTTCGTTTGTTAGATATTCATTAACTCTGAACACCTCCTTAAGGTCATTCCTAAAGCCATCGATTACTTCACTGGCAAAGCTATAGAATATGACATTATGGATGACGATGAGGACGAGGACTATGAAGACGTAGAGGACGATGACGACGAGGAAGGTCGCTTTGATGATGATGTATGAAAAGAGTCTTCTCCGACCATCGTAAACGCCTCTTTGTCTTACATTACACCTCCTCCAGGACTCTGATGAAGACTCTCCGCCGCCAAAGCGTCGTGGCCCACCTAAAGGTCGGGGTGGTGCACCTGCCGGCAGTGGGAACGTGAATCCGGAGGAGTGCAAACAACAGTAATCGCCTAATGCCGTATGCGTATCTATGTATCCTCTTCTCCATCCTTCCTCTATCTACCGTACGTCGACCTTTATATTCCTGTTTTTGCTTGGGCCTCTCCGAATGATACACCTAAATGCGTGTTGGTTTTTCTCCTGGTCTACGATGAAATAACATATCTTTTGAATGTGGGCTAGATAGATTTGTAGGCCATACATCGATACACATTTTTGACAAATCAGGCTCATTCGTGTTTTATGACGTGTTGGATCTCATCAAGCTCAGCTTGGGATGCTGCAAGCCATGGGGCAACCACGCCTGCTGATACAAAGAATGAACTAAATGGAGCGAGAGTTACTCCATGATCTAAGATTGTCCACAGTACGAAAGACACGGATGTCCATATCACGTCCCACCCCAGGGAGGCTTGTGCGGGATGTGAGTGTAGGACGGTAGCCACGGACTTTGAGAATGGGATAAAACCATGGATTATGGATGAATCCGAGGTAGCTCGGATGGCTGCTAGCGTAGTCTTGATGCGCAATATGAGAATGAAGACGTATATGATGATGTAGAGGATTCTACAAGGAACCGAAAGCCAATTAGAGTATTCCCCACCGCGATTCCCGTAGATTAAGGGGACAACAAGGAGTACGTGCATGAGGAGTAGATTGGGTAGAAAAGTGTCGGTTTTGGTGTATGGCGAGTTGGCGACTGTTATTAGTGACAGTAAGACACTTGTCCATAGAACGGGTGGTGCACGGAAAGATGAAGATTTGAACGTTCGGAACTGCCAACCGGAAAGGATGATGGCCAAGTAAAAAAGATTAGACCCGACCGAAATTGCGACTAATTGGCCCAAGAGCATGTATGCCCAAAGGTGCTTAAGTTTGTATCGTTGACCTTGATTCAGATCAAAGTCAGTATCTCTTCGTTACGACTACCGCATACTTACCTTGAATAAAAAGGAAAACCGTCCAAGGACCTGCAGTATACGTGCAAATCTGTTCACTCCACCACCAATTAACAGCGCCAGTGCATGCTTTCGCCCAGGCTTCCTCGAACAAAGACGTGTCAGCGAGCCAAACTGCGATTCTTTTTAAGAATGAATGCGTTGGATCTACTTCTACGCGTGATTCGTAGTCCGCAAAGCTCGTCTGCAAGATAAAATTGTTGAGTGTATCAACCTCAAACTTGGTAAATAGCTTGAGACACTCACTGTGAACACTCCCCGCATGTCTAGAAGAAACAGATCAGGCATTTCCAAAGAAAATAAAAGTTTGTCTCACAGTACCAGGTGTGTGCAAAGGAACATGTTGTTAAGAATAGGAACAGATAGGAGGATTTCGAGCTGTTGAAACGGGACCAGGGAAGGCTTTGAAAGATCAGGATGAAGAGTGCAGCTATCAGCAAAATGTATGATGTTAGAGTGCCCAACGCGACGATTTCTCGCTTTTCGAGCATCCCCAGGGACCACGGTGTAGTAGGAGCGCTCATGCCCAATGAGAAACGCCCTAGCCTGCTGACTGTCACGACGACGATGCTCAGCGAAAGGCTAAATTCGCGTGGTCAATGACCGGTCAATTAACAGGCGTCTAATTTCGTCAGCGTGGGAGCTATCTCCCATAACAGATCGCCACGGTATAGGAACCTGGAAGGACAAGTGTCACTGTCATCAGAAGTTTCAATTTCTGTCCTTCAACGACTCACGCATGTGCAGATAGATATTATCAAACTCTCAAACGACTCTTCATTCTCAACTCTCAAGCATAATCCCAATTCAGTTTCTTCTACTTGAATCAAATCTAGGCCGTCGACAAGGATTCCAGAAACGAACATGAGTATGCCGATGAACCGTTTTGACTAGATTCCACCCCCTCTCACACTCAACTCTCCAATCTAGATGTTACAGAGCCTTTGTACCAAGTAAAACTCTTGTCAGCCCTTCGCAGTGGTGGGTAACAATTCAGTTAGACTTGGTGATACGCGAGTGTTCATATGATTAACAGGGGACCCTGCCCTCATACACCCATTCTTGAACGAGATCAGCAAGGACAAGCGTAAATCGACCGATGGAGATCTTGACACTGGAGCTGCAGCTTTGCATCTGGCTATCAGATGTGGTTCAGGTGCGTTGCACTCTTAGGCGACCTCAGGCGATATGTTAACAACCTTGACCGTGAACACTCATTTTTGCCAGTCGAAACGATACGATTACTTCTGTCTCATCGTGCAATTTCACCCAATGGTGTACATCCCACATCATCTGGAACCACAGCGTTGCATCTTTCTGCGTCACTTGGGAGGGTCGACGCTGTCAATTTACTATTAGAACAAGACGGGATAAACGACACACTCCAAGATGCTCAAGGCCGTACCTGCAGGGATGTGGCAAAAGGAAAGGGGGTTATACATGCTATAGACGGTACGTTAATCATGGAGCCTGGTCAACACTTCGTTCATGATGTCTGCCCTTAGATTCACGCGAATTTCTCAATGCATCCTATCGTTCCTTGCTTCATAGCTACATCATGTCTCCACAAGCTTCCCAACCGTCAGCGGCTCTGCTAGGTCTCCTCGAATCCCCGCGAGTTCGATTCGTTGATCTGTCTTATCTCGATGATGATTCAGGTACTTCCTTATTGCACGAAGCAGCTAAACGGAAGGATTTGCGGTTAATCGAACTCGCTGTTCGAGCTGGGGCAGATGTATTTGTCAGGGATAGGCGAGGTAAAGTCGCCTACGAGGGAGCTGGAAAAGATGACAGAGTTAGGGTTTTCTTACGTCAATGTAAGCATCATGACGATCCCTGTGAAAAGCTGTTGAACTAACAAGTGATCCTCAAATGACCAGTTGCAAATCACGATACTACCCTCATTGAGACAACCTTCACGGAACCACCGACGCTTAAAGGGTATCTCAACAAGTATGCCAATGTCGCCAAGGGGTACAATACACGTTGGTTTGTCCTTCGTGATGGTGTCCTTTCCTATTTTCGTCATCAGGAGGATGAAACAGTTGCAAGCCGTGGTTCGATTTCTATGAGAACGGCCAATCTCAAAATCCCTTCCGGGCGATCGGATAAAATACACTTCGAGGTTCATTCAACGCCCAGCAGAGGTCATAGTTCGATACAGAAATGGTACTTGAAGGCGAACCATCCCGTTGAAGCAGCGAGGTGGACACAAGCAATTGGGAAGAGCATTGAATGGTATAAGAGGGAGGGTAACAATTCTGGGCCGAATGGTGGCGCAGAGGGAGAAATTGAACGTCACCGGGGAGCACAGGCGACTATCTCCAAGGCCACATCGAGCTCCAGTAAACGGTTGAGTCAGGAAAGCGAACGAGTGCAAGGAAACCATGGTCATTCTCCGTCTATTGGGGGAGACTCTTTACTCAGCCTGGGCGGTACAAGGTCTACGATTTCCGTGCCTTCATTAGAATCCGCGCGTCATAGTTTAAGCGGACGGAGCCTCAGGAGGGCCATTACGAAAGACCGCAGTGCTCATGGTGACGAAGGTTCCAATGGAGGCTTGAAGAATTCTGGGGCTGCGGAGACATCCCATCTTCAGACCTCTCGGCACGCCGATGAGGGAGCCATAACAGATGCTGAAAGTGCGGCATTTGGCAACGATGACCTAGAATCAGTCGATGATGGGACCTCATCCCAAAAGAGCACGGAAACACTCCCGCACAAAGAGAGTTTTGAACTACATGGGAATGCCATATCTGCTCAGGTCGAGCTTACTGAACAGCTCCTCCGTAACGTCAGTACTGGCAATGCTCAAGACAGGGGATTAGATGCAATCAAGGAGTCATACACTGCGATGCAGGGGATAATCAGTGAATATATGCAGATGGTGAAGGAAAGGGAAGGCTGGTACAGGCGCAGATTAGATGCTGAGAGGCATCGCCAGAAAGCGTGGGAGGAGAGTTTAGCCATTGTTGTCAAAGAGGGTGAACTTCTGGAAAACGAGCTCAGGATGAGGAGTAGGAAACGGGGGAGCAAGTTCTTCGATGCTGGGACCACCTCAGGCTTTACGGACGGGATGAACACCCTGAGAGGTAAACAAAGGTCATTCATGGCGAGTAAAAACGGGGAAGATTGCGACCCCGGCTCTTTCAGAAGTTCTGTTTCCCCACGAGGTTCGGTCTTCAAGACTCCAGTTCAATCACCTGGCATAGAGGGTCTTCCGGAAACGCTTGAACCACCTACTCCACAGGCTACTCAGACCGTCACGACAGTCATTCAGGACGTGGTCTCTCCCACTTCCCCAGAGGCAACCATGGATGATACCGATGAAGAAGATGAATTTTTTGACGCCATAGAGGCAAATGCGCTCCCGAACTTGGTGGTTCCGCAGGAACTGAAGAGCCCTACACATACTTTAGAAGAATCGAGTATCTCAAAAGAGATTACGATGCCGCTTGTTGGGTACCAAAACCTACGGAAAAAGTTGGACGTCATGGCTGAGCGTCCCCCTACTAGTCTCTGGTCGGTGCTCAAGCACAGCATTGGGAAGGATTTAACAAAGATTAGTTTCCCTGTGTTCTTCAATGAACCCACGAGTATGCTTCAGCGTATGGTATGTTCTTCCCTTTGGGCAGATTTTACTTCCGTTCCTCAACTTCCCCTTTTGATCTCTTCGCGTAGGCCGAGGATATGGAGTTCTCCGAGTGCTGTGAGTCTTACGCGATGTGTTATGCGGACTTGACGCTCACGTTCGTTACTTAGTGGATGCCGCTGCACACCACCAGGATCCTCATCGCCGGATAGCCTTCGTGGCAGCTTTTGCTATGTCGAACTACTCCTCTACAATTGGACGCATCGCTAAACCCTTTAACCCCATGCTGGTGAGTGACCTCTATCAGGATCTCTGGAGTATGCTTGAGCTCGCCTAGAGTGAAACATTCGAGTATGTGCGTCTCGACAAAGACTATCGCTACTTTTCCGAGCAAGTTTGCCATCACCCCCCGATTTCAGCTTGCTGGGCAGAATCACCCAGCTGGAACTATTACGGGGAGGTGAATGTTTCCACTCTTCGTCCCTAAGCTCCAACTCATTCTTGATTCGCAGATCGACGCACAAAACAAATTCATGGGAAAGTCATTCGAGATTCGTCCTACAGGCGTTGCTCATGCAGAATTGATCCTTCCGGAGGAGTGGGCACCCGGGTACCCCAAAGCCCCGATTATTGGTGAATATGGTCCCAGGAAAGGCAAGGTTGTTGAGCACTATGCATGGAAGAAAGTAACGACATCCGTTTCCGGTTTTATACTTGGTTCTCCCACTATCGACCATTATGGTGACATGATCGTAAGTGGCACGATTCACGCGGCAGAGCATGACCTGAATTTTCGTTTTAATAGATCACGAATCATCGCACGAAGGACACCTGCATTCTGACATTCAAACCACGAGGATGGCGCGGCAAGGACGCCTACGAGATCAGTGGACGTGTTATGGATTCCAAGGGGAATATCGTACTCGAAATAGCGGGAAGATGGAACTCACAACTGATCGCTCGAGCTGCCGGAACTTGGGCTGGAGATCTCAATCCCGATATGCCCGTCAACGACAACCGCGGACTTCCATCGCCGTCTTTGTCTCCTGAATATTTCCTGCTCTGGAGAAATTCAGAGAAGTCTGTTGGATCACCGTTCAACCTCACACCGTTCGCCCTGACCCTCAATCACTGCCCTAAGGAAACACTGAAGCCTTACCTGTGTCCGACGGATTGTCGTCTACGGCCTGATCAACGAGCATTTGAGCTTGGATATTATGAAGAGGCGAACACATTGAAGCAGGATCAGGAGGAAAAGCAACGCGCAACTAGGAGAGCAAGAGAACAAGGAGAGGTTCCACCGCATAAACCAAGGTGGTTCAAGGCTGAGACTGACAGCGATAGTGGGGAGCGTGTGTGGGTTCCAACGCGGGTTGAGGGTAATCTTGAGTATTGGCAGGAACGTCAGAACGTTTGGAAGAAGAAACAAAGCGACTCGAAGGACGTAAAGTGGAAGGATGTCGATGATATATTCATTGACGAACCTACCTTTCTGCGATGAGCGATGATACATACGTGCATGACCTTGAATTATGCTATGTATACGCCTTGTCCTACCAGTCTAATGAGTATCATACATTATCTACCGAAAGAGCCCGTGTACGTTGTCAACGTTGAAAGCGGTCACGTGAACTCCGGAAATTTCAAGATTATAATTGGCGGCATTTTGATCAGTGGTCTTCCACAGACCTGGCTTTAGCTGCCTCAGACCCATCTCCCCGCGATGAGTCGTTTCACTGTGCTATCCTATAACTTAGTCAAGAGCTGCTGTAGAGCTCAGCAACCACAATTATTCCAGGCTTTTCACTCGTCAGCAGCTCGGAACGGCAGTACTCCCAAGCCCAGACGTGAGTACAACCGTACTTCTTTCGTCCCCCTTCACTTATTAAATATTCTATAGGCAATAAAAGTAGAAAGCTCTCCTCTCTGCAGCCCACACCGTTTGTTCGTGAGGAGCTACCCCACAGTGGTTTGCAGGAAAAGGTGAAGGTGAAGGTGACAGGATTTCGCCGCAGATCAGGAGCTGAGAATAAGCGCGACTGGATGAGAAGAACCGGGAGATGGGGAGACGAACTGGAAGGTTTCAATAGTACAGGACCAGGCTCCTCACTCATGCAACACGTAAAGGGTAAAATCCCCGATGTGAGAGCATGCTACAGTAACCGCAGCGCGGCGGCACTATCACAAAAATCCGAAAAGTATAAAAAGTATGGTACGTTCTCGGCTTTTTCGCAGCGGGCGTTTATGGACTATCCTCAGACAGCTCACAGAACGAGGTCCTGAACTCGTCTTCAGAAGTTTTACCCGCGACTGAAAGATCCTCATCAAAATACCAACTGCCTCCAATAAAAGCATTCCTTGAATCTCCCCCTGGTCTCGTCGACCGCCGACAACCTCCTGTAGATCCCGAACATGATAGTACAGCACAATCCAACATATATACCAACTTCACCTCCCCCCCCCTTTTATCTGGTCTGCGCTCTTGCTTGTTCGATGTTCTTGGACCTCATGCCACCCCAACCCGAATTCAGTCACTCAGTATGAAACATATCCTACCTTGCTCTGACCAGTCGTCAGAATCAGTCTCTGTCTCGGAACCTCGATCGAGACAATGGCTTTTAGCCTCGGAGACCGGTTCAGGGAAATCCATTGCATACCTCTTACCTCTTCTCCAGTCGCTCAAGTTATCCGAGCTTAATTCTTCTTTGACTCCCCGTGCTCTTGCCGAGGGTGGGAAAGAACTCAATCCCCGCGCGCTTGTACTAGCCCCAACACATGAGCTAGCTCGTCAGCTATCTATATTTGCAAAGGCCTTGCAGCACGAAATCAAGCTACGCATCATGTGTGCAAGCCGTGCTAACACAACATCATCCGGGCAAGAAAAACAGCCGGGGAGCCACGCTCGCGAAAGGGGGATTAGAGCTAGCGAAATGTCTATAGATATTTCTCAGTCAGAGACGGGCGAATTCGATCTAACTCGCAAATCTCGCCCGGTGGATGTTTTAGTCGGTACCCCGATGAAGTTGCTCGAGATGGTTAGAGGAAGGGGATGGGAGAAAGATGAAGATGGACCTGGTTCTGTACTGGTGCCAAATGAAGCTGAGGACGAGAAGAGAAGACTGAGAAGAGGTAGAGATAAAATTCCTGGAGCGTTCAACAAGGCAAGAAGTGAAGGTGTCATGGCTCTGAAGAGTGTTGAGTGGGTCATCGTGGATGAAGCTGATGTGTTATTTGGTGAGTTGTATTCATTTCCAACGGTCTGACGGAATTCCATTTACGTCCTTACAGACCCTGACTTTCAGGAGACAACACGCATGCTCCTCTCCGATATATCTGCTGCCAAGGGACCCTCCTCATCTTCTTCAGCTGAGTCTTCGCCAGATAATTCTACGACTTATCCGTTCAATCTCATCTTCACAAGTGCTACCATTCCCACCTCACTTCACAACTACATCACTCAGAATCATCCCGACATGCAACGTCTCATTTCCCCAGGCGTGCATAAACTACCCAAGGACCTCAAAGTGGAATACATCAACTGGACTGGCGGGAATCGGATGGCTGATGTTGAGAAAAGGATTCGCCAAGTGTGGGCAGAGGATTATTTGAACATCCCGAAAGGCGACCTTTCACAGGTTGTCATCTTTTGCAACAAGTCAAACAAAGTCCGATCTTTGGGAGAATACTTGGAATCAAAAAGGATTAAGAATGTCTCTGTAACGAGCACGAGTGGAGCTAGGGCCAGAGGGTCGAACAGGCATCTGAGCGGGTTCTTGAGAACGTTACCTGAGAAGGGGCCGGAGAATGAAGAAGCGGACAAGAGAGAAGTGATTTGGGACAACGAAGAAGTAGCAGCGTCCACTTCTTCTGATCTTGTACTATCTGGGCCAAGGGCACTCAAACCGACGACCACATCTGTTACCTCTTCCTCCACTCCGCTATCACCCTCTGAGGAGAATCCCCTCGTCTTGATCACCACTTCTCTTCTCTCTCGAGGTCTTGACTTTTCCCCGTCGATTAAGCATGTATTCATTATAGATGAGCCCAGAAATGTTTTGGATTTCCTACATCGAGCAGGGAGGAGCGGAAGAGCGGGACACAAAGGCAGAGTGGTCGTATTTGGCAAGTTTCCAGAATCGGGTAGGGGCGCAGGAAGAGGCCGGGAAGTGAAGAAAAGAGTTGGAGATCTAGTCTCTCGGAGGAGGAGGTAGGATACAGAGTCATAAACGTATAGTCGATATTAACCAGTATACTTCCAACCGTGCAGACTTTCCGCACGTTAATAGTTACAATCCCACCTCAGTTGCCGATTAACGTGGTCTCAATGACCTGCTCAGTTTGTCGACGCGTCCTGGAATTCGCTCTCTTGAACCTTGAATGAAGTCGGTCGGTGAACATGACGGTAGTCGTAGACTTTGCCCTTGGATACTATCATTCCAGCACGAGGTATATGTGTGTTTCAGTCACTTCCCTGTGATCTGACGCTTTTTTTTTCTACGTGGCGATGTCAATAGGAATCACCACGCTATACTCGTATGCATCGAAGCTGTCAACGCGCGAGGGTCCAAGCGATGGTGACCTTGTGCAGATACCCAGGAGCGCACAGGCTGTCAGGACGGCAATTCATCCAGCATCTCCGAGTGGCCCCATGCCAACAGATCAACAACAGATCCTAGACACGAAAACAGATGCTAAGGTTACTCCAGAAACCATCACTTCACTGACATCTGCCATCTACATGAAACTTGAACTCAGTCGACATCCCGCCAAGACTTGATGGGTATTCGTAGGATCTGCAATTGAATCCAATCACGAAAATTATCATATGGCATTAAGAAACAGTATTAAAAAACCTTCGTTCAAAGCACCAATCTCTCACCACTTCGCCTTTCTCGTTGAAGCCCTGGACGGCTTTTATTCTCCATTACTTTCTTTTACTTTTTCGTTCGTTACTCCGATTTTTTACGTTCATTTTCCGTGGATTCGACATGGTCAATATCTCTCCCACCTTCGTGCTGACGTCACTGCTTCCACTGTACGCTTACGCCAAGAACGACTGGTCAATTCCATGCTTCGATGGAACATGCTCTTACGATTCCCCAGCGGGACTTGGGTCCGTAAAAATCGTGCGGTCAAAATTCTTGAGGACTGTTTTCACTGTTTAACCATTACATAGTGGGGGGCTCCCAGTGCTATCGCCGACATCACCAAAGCAGCAGGATGGACGATTCTCAACTGCGATGGAAACGCTCTGGCGCAAGATATCCGGCTCGTTTGCACCGGAACTACAGAACAATGTAATAACCTGTACGCAAATACCGGTGCTACCGGAAAGCTCGTTCGCCTTCCCGAAAATGTGTGTTGGTCCATACTTTCCTGCATACAAAGTGACACTAAATTTAGAATTGAAAGTGCGGAGCCAACGCATTTGCTCGAATTTCTCGTAACTGGGTGCATGAAGACCAGTCTCTCCCAGCGAACTTGGTCAGAGAGCTTCGTAAGAGGAGTGACCTGACGCCACCTGTTCAAGGATTAGCACTCGACGCGGATTTTGGGGCTATCGACACAGCGCAGTATTTCCGTCTCATTTCTCACACCTGAACGGGTGTTCATGGATTTCTCTCGCAGGAATGGGAACGTTAGCTTGGCAATTCAAGGTGCGACAGTACCGGGTGCAGCTGGCGATTTCAACGTCACAGCTGCTAACTCTGGTTTCGATAAGAGGGGTCTCTTTGACTTTGTCAAGGACGCTTTCAATAGTAAGTGGAGTTAAGACGAATTTCTAACCTCTGTATATCCCTGATGGTCACGTTCATAAAGAGTTCAACTCCTTCGATAAGGATGTGACTAAACAACTCCCACCCATTAACGTTGATAAGACAATCAACCTCTTCAACGAACAACTAACCTGCCCGGCTAAGGGAGCTATACCTGCCTTCGAGGCCTCGATCAAAGCTGATACCAATGCCAAAGCACATGTCGAGATCACGGTGGGTTTGGCCGCTGCTGGAACGATCGTACCCCCAAAATTCAGTGAATTTGGTGTCTTCACAGGTATTGATTTTACCGCTATTTATCGCGGGAGTGAACTCACGTTCGTTTAGGTCTAAATGCTGATCTACAGGGCACCCTGAGCCTCGAGGGGTCCGCTTCTGTGAGTGTTCAATCGCATTGAGCTACGTTCCCATTTTGAGCTATTGTGAACGCGCAGGGCACTGTGGATTCGGGAAAGATCCCTCTGTTCGAAGTCGGTATTCCCGGTCTCGATTTTCCCGGGTGGGTATTTAACATTGCACATCATCTTGAAGAGTCCTTAGATCTAATTGTAATGTTACAACACAGCATCCTCACTTTAGGTCCCTCCTTCCAGATTCTAGGACAAGCAAAGGCTACCCTGGACGTTGACGCCACAGTCGACGTGACACTCGCCTATCATGTTGAGGATGCGAAGCTGTTCTTCCCTCCCCTTGATGAAAAATCTGGTGGCCAATTTCAACCTGCCGACAGCCGTAAGCCCTTCTATTCATTTGTAACGCGTCCTTAGCCGACTCATAACGATTTGCTTCTCTCTAATCACAGCCCTCAAACTGTCCGTAAGCCCTTCTGCAGCTTCCAAAGCCGTAGTCGAGGGACATTTGATCCCGACATTGAATTTGGGCATTTCGGCTTTGGGGGGCACTGCCAAAGCGAACGTCTTCCTTGACCTCGACGCTAACGCAGCAGCCACATTGAGTCTCGATGCAGCAGCCACCGCTTCCACCAACGGAACAAAATCGACCAGTGTGAATGGGTGCATCGACGTTGGATCAGGCTTGGACGTGAATGCTGGTGCAGATGCGGGATTTTTTGATCTCTTCGATGCAAGTACAAAGGTCAACCTCTTCTCGAAGAGATTCGAATTGTTCAAGGTACACAAGTCTCCTTACTACGTCCCATTCGATTTCACTGGTCCAAGTTGCGCTAAACCTAATTAACATCTCTAATCCAGAAATGCCTGTCCGGAACCGAACCAAAGACGACTCGAGATCTCGCACCTCGTGTACCACGACGCATGTCGCGACGCTCTGCATTTTTAGCGACACTGGATAAACGTGTCAGTTTAAATTGTCTGACAGGGTCGTTCGACGACATCGTATCTATAGTGGATGAAGCATTGCCTGCCAGCCAGTGAGTTGTTTCAATGATCCTTCAAGGACTCCACTTACACAACAACTTCACAGGATCCAAGCTATATAGAACGAAAGCGTTTAGGCAACGGTTTCGTGCCGCGTACTGATCCCGGTTTTTTTTTTCCTTTTTGGGGTTTTTGTGGATTTTACTGATTGTAGTGGAACTTTCGACGACCGCCGTGGAAACCGGCTTCTACTACCTAATGAAAAGGCATGTTGAGAATCAACCCTCAATAAATTAATACAGTTCCACTCGAGAATTGTAACATATAAGCGCTGAGTACTGAGTCTTTCCCTTTGAGGTAAACCATCCCAAACCATCACGACTGCAGCGAGGAATGGTCTCAGGTCTTGAACGGGAAGTAATTAATGGGTACAGCTTCTTTTAGTAGCTCAAAGGGGAGTTTTCTGGTCTCTATGTAATTAATATCGCTGAAGGTGGCACAAGCTTTAGGCTTCTAAAACAAAAGATCATCGGGACGTCCCTTGCATACAAGCCACAACTGCAACTACATAGTAAGCCTGAATATTCCCACGCTAGCAAGACCAAACTCTGGCCGGGGCCTCTGATACTTGGTCCAAGGGTAGGAGGCGAGTTCAAGCTGATGTCCTTTACGGAAAACTATGACTATGCAGTCAGGACGATTCTAGGCATTTACTCCCAGCTCAAGTACTCTGTCCCTCCTGCCCAGTGGACCGTTCTCGCTTCCTTCTTCCTGTATGACTCTGATACGTCGTCCATTAAACCCATCTCAATCTCTACAGGCACAAAATGCTTGCCTTCTTCTCTGCTACCATCACGAGGAGAAGCTCTGCACGATAGTCATGCTGAAGTCCTCGCGCGACGTGCTGCTATTCGCTGGTTCCAGGAAGAGATTGGACGGATGTCGGATGGGTCGTATTCGAGTTCGTGGTTATTCAGAGCTATAGACGGGAAATATTCGCTCCTAGATGGTGTTAGAATAGGTCTATATGTCTCGACCGTGCCCTGTGCGATTTATTTCTGTATTCGATTCAACTTCACTGACAAGTCCAACAAAGGCGGTGATTCTTCTATCCAGTTTTTGGCCGCCTTCCAAGATGAAAAAATGGCTGGGTTGAAAAGCTCTACTGTGCGACTCCAAATCGATAACAAACACACTACGAGGGGCCGGGATAATTACTCTTTATATGGAGTGCTTAGGACGAAACCTGGTCGCGCCGACTGCCCGTCGACTTCCTCAATGTCCTGTAGCGACAAGATTGCAGCGTGGTCTGTCTTGGGGATACAAGGCGCTCTCGCGTCGCAACTAATGCAGCCTATATATCTCTCTGCCATTGTGATCGGAGACGTTTTACCAGAGCTTCAGCCAGTTGTTCACCAGGATTGCGAGCGTTCATTTTCCATCCGCCTTCAAGGAATTAACGGTTAGCATACAGCCTGCAATCAGATGTCCCTACCCCCTCAACAAATAATTAAACAGGCTTACCAGGACACTACGCTCTTCGTGTCCCATCTGTCCATTTCACTTCCATTTCGTTTACTTGCTCTCGGACGGAAGTATGTAAGAGCTTAGATGCCAAAGGATCGTGCAATGAGTGTCAGTAAATTTATATCTTGAAAGTGATCCATCCTCACTCGTTCCTTCCTCAAGCTCTTTGTTGGTGGGCAGATTCCCCGAATAATCTTGAAGTACTCATCAACGGCTTCAAACGGGGTGTATCCCCTAAGCATCGTCACCGAGAGAGAGCGAGGTTAGGCGGTCGGCTTCCCTTCATCAGTTCCGCTCATTCCAGACATCTGTAGACCTCAACTTTCCAAGATATCTCTCTTCAATCTCTATCTGGATACGAGGCATCGTTTGCAGTTACTCCCACCTTCGGACTCAGACAGTTATCTCGCTGCCAAACAGCTCTCGCATGAATACCAGTCTGCAAAAGCTGTACTAATGGGAATCACTGGACCCTTCTCAGGATGGGTAAAGAGTGGTACCGACGGAGAACATTTTGACAGAAATGGGCGAAGGATGGGAGGAAGTTGAAGCACGAATCTGATTACGATAGCGACCTTCTCAGCAAGGACACACGGCCGTGCGATACCCGGGATCCCTTAATCGATTGCGAGTCGGGTTGCGCGACATTTCCGGAGGGCTGTTTACATTTCGGGTCCGATGGTCCATCACCACATCCCTTGCGCCCCTCTAGGCTGTTCCGTTTGGGAATGAGACGTCAGGGCGATGTGCAAAAGACAAAGAAGCCACCGCAGGGAGAAAATCGCGATCTTGGGTCATGCTTACACTCGGCAGTTCTAGCTTAGCATTTTTATTTCCCACAGACAATTTAGCTGCTACAAAGTTCCTCATAGTCCTTATATTTGGCCACTACATTATATTACGCCAAGCTTCAGTACACCTTATAGGCAATTACATTGATAATTTGAATGAGAACCGGTTAGTCGCTTTGAACTAGAGCGCTGAAAACAATTGAAAACTCAGATCCGAAAGGCGAGAGAGCATCATAGGTATTGGGTGCCTAGAGTCTACTACTTGGTGGATGACGACGCTCCAGCAAATTTTTTGGCTATTTAGCAGAGCCTGTTCCGTCTTCCGTTAGATGTAACGCAGACGTAAATCCAGTCTCTGTTTAAATAGCAAAAATTTGTCTGGAGCGACGACCCACAATGCTTCGACTTTCTAAGGCATCGTTTACCTCTGGGTCACTGAGAATCTGCGCACTCAGACGGTGCTAGGGCTGGTGAGGCCCTCTACCATTAGCAGACCCTTTTTATACAAGGCAGCCCATCGGGCGCTATCTACCAACCCAAGTCGTTGTCGTTTGGTCTGAATAGAACATCTCATGTTCTCCACACATGGTCCTCTGGAATTGTCATAAAAGCAAACCAAGTCCATTCACATGAGCTTCCCGGTTACCGTTTTTTCCGCACGGATTAAAAAACTACGGAGTAGGGAGTCTGTAAAAAAGATGGAAAGGAGAACTTTGTTTGTCCGATCATAGATCACCCATCCCACTACCCAGCAAGCACACAAAATGAACTTCCTACTGTGGCCGCAATCTCGAGACCTGTGCACGATTCTTTCTGCCACAAGGGGAAAGCTCCGGGAAAAATAAATCATTTAGCCATTATCAACCTTGCGACCATTAACAACCACTGACAGCTCTTCCCCTAAGCAGATGACACGATCTGTAAGTAGCCGGAGTGAACGAGTCCAAAGACTTGAAGGAGTAAAATCGATCTTTGTTGGGGTTATCCGTCAGGGCTGAAGCAAAATATACACCAAAAGGGCAGCAGTCCTCGGCGTTGAGGGTCTCTCGGACGCATTAATTCGGAATTTGCGTACCGGCTGCCCTACAATATCTACTGTGTGCAATGCGCCGCCCGCGCAACTTTTGTTCGGGGGAAACATCTAATGGAACTTGGGCACGTCCAGATCCAGGCCTCCTGAAAACAAGTTAAGTTCCATGAGTACTCGGAGTTGCAGCTCGGGGGGCGGTCATATCGATGAGATTCGCATACGTATGGCTGTATGAATGGTAGGTATGGGTGTGGTGATGGGGATCCAATGATTCATCTTGAAGCATGGTAGGTTTAGTGGAGGTACTCCCTCACGGCCATATTAATTCCAGGTCAGGACGGTTGAGTGATGGCATGCCAATGGAAACCAAGGACGAAGGAGGAACAAAAAGCTATGGGACCGTCCCCGTGGTAGGAAAGTCCAGTATGTGTGTAGCCTTCATCGATTTCTAGAGGTTCTTCCGGAAGCCCTTTTCTGGCTAGTCCCGAATCATGCCAGAACACGGATGAAATTGCTGGAAGAACTGTGACGACAATGACATCCGAGTCCCATGGGATGAATTTTGGATGTATAATCTGCATAAAAAATCATTTTTTACATCTGCCTGATGTTGTCCTTGGATCTTTAATCAGTAAGTAATTCCCTACAGTATAGCTTTGAAATTGAGTGGGAGCTGGCAGGGTAGTGCTTGACTTGCGCAAAGAGAAAATCATAAATCAACGCGGTCCCAAACCGGTCCGCAGGTTGAAACCGCGTTCGGAATAATATTCCCACACTCCCTTTCACCTTCTGCACATCATGCCTAGCGATCTCGATAGGTGTGTTAATAACTTGAAGTTTAGTCAAATCTATGAGTAACCTATCCATTAACTATAAGGCAAGACAGATTGAACAGCTTATCCGTTGCGAACCGATATCAGAGGAGGAAGTGAAGCGACTATGCCTCAAAGCACGAGAAATCCTTATCGAAGAAGGGAACGTTCAGATTGTGGACTCCCCAGTGACAGTATGTTTCATGCAACTGATGTTTGAGACCTCATTCACACATCTTACTTCAGCTATGTGGAGATATACACGGACAGTTCTTCGATCTACTGGAGCTGTTCAAAGTTGGGGGATCTTGTCCAGAAACCAGCTATCTCTTCATGGGTACGCATTAGAAAACTTCCCTCCCCGACCCTGACTTATTTTACTCCAGGCGACTTTGTGGATAGAGGCTTCTACAGTGTCGAAACATTTCTCCTACTTCTCGCTCTGAAGGTGCGATATCCTGAACGAATAACGCTAATTCGGGGGAACCACGAATCCCGACAAATCACTCAAGTATATGGGTTCTATGACGAATGCCAGAGAAAATATGGGAGTAGCAACGTCTGGCGGTGGTGCTGTGAGGTGTTCGACTATCTTGCCTTGGCGGCAATCGTCGACGGAAGGGTGTTCTGTGTCCATGGAGGGCTGAGTCCCAATTTACAAACCATTGATCAGGCCAGTTCCTTCATACCTTTACCTTTCCAAGGCGTTATTGATCCGGCTAATAGATTCGAGCGATTGATAGAAAACAGGAGGTTCCCCACGACGGTCCCATGTGCGATTTACTTTGGTCAGATCCTGACGGTGCGCTCGCCATGCTCTTCTCGGTTCCATTCAATGAGAGAATTGTACATTTCAGATATCGTTGGATGGGGCCTTTCCCCAAGAGGTGCTGGGTTCCTGTTCGGCGCTGATATAACCCAAACATTCGCACACCAAAACGCAATAGATCTCATCGCACGGGCACATCAGCTCGCAATGGAAGGTTACAAGTTAATGTTTGACAAGGCCATCGTCACGGTGTGGAGCGCTCCGAATTACTGCTACCGGTCCGCATCATTCTTCTCTTGAAAGTCAGTGCTCCGCCTAACTGCTGTTTAGCTGTGGCAATGTAGCCTCAATTTTGGAGTTGGATGAGCATCTCGGCCAGGAATACAAAGTCTTCCATCATGCGCCTGTGGTATGTTTGATAGGTAGATTGCTATAGTTGAGAGCATTCACTCATTGCTCGTACTGCAGGATGTTCGTTCCGTTCCTGCGAAGAGGCCTCCAGCGGATTACTTCTTATGAGCAGTGGATTTTAGCTGTTCGGCAAGCTTTTTCAACGAGATGCCTCTCATGGAGCGTCGACAGACTCGTTCGGGATGGACTAATATTAAAGGATATATGCAACGAGATACAGACTCCAACATGATATATAAAATATAAGATATGAATAAAGATGGTACGGGGAACACTGAAAAGTCAAAAGAGCAAGACTTGGCAACGACGCGGACGCGGCTACTTCAAGACCCACAACAACTTCGAGGGGAGAGAGCTATGGCCTGTACTCTACCCCCTAGTTGTACCGTCTCTTCATCCCTCTCGAATGGTAAACTGGGGTCCCTCATTGACATTCTTCTCGATTCGACCATTTCATCATATTCCCACTTCTTGATCACCCTTGTGGCGATATATTCGAAGATGTCGCGGACACCTTCACCCGTCTTCGCACTCGTGAAGAAGAGCTTGGCTCCTCGATCTGGAGGTGCCGGGACGGCAGCAGCAGCTCTTACCCTAGCAGCAGTGGCCATTACATCCGAGGAACAACTCTCGGGTGTAGTGGCTGCCGTGGAAGCTGCAGACATGGAAAGGGCATCACTCGAGGACTCCGGGTCACTACCTGTATGACGACTTCGACGTTCCGCAAACACGCTGGGAGTCACGGTGCTATCAGAACTAGCACTCGCGTTCGAGAAAGATGTCAGACGTCGTGATGGTCGCTGACTGCGGGGAGATGATCCATATCCGGACCAAGGCGCTGGCGAGGATCGAGCACTGTGAAAATTATCATTATCCGATAGAGAAGATGATGGGGTATGATAGATAGTCAGACTGGTGTGTGTAGTGGTGACTGTTCCAGTGCTATAGAGACGTGAAGAAGATCTCGAACAAGACTTGAATGGGGGATAGGGATGGGAAGGTGAGTGGCGAGTGTCTAAGTGAGTAGCTGATGGATCGCGGGAAGGGGAACGAGGATGAGGAATTATGGTAATGGACGGTGTACGGTGTGAAGGAGACTGAGCATTATCAGCAAGTCCTGATTCTTCGACACCTGATTCTTCGTCCTCATCGTCTGCATCGATTGCATTGAAGTCTTCGGGATGAGGTAAACTCCGATGAGTGATCTCGGGTGAGGAGGTAGGTATGGGTTGAGTCAGCGGGGTCGAGGATGACGGTATGAGGTTGTGAACAAAGGTCTCAATCTCAAAGCGAAATGTTGGAGGGCCAGACGATTGGGAAACTAAATCCATCTTGTTTCCAACGACTACGCAACAATATTCATCCATAAGTTCATCCGGTAACGGTGCCTTGTCCCGGAACTCTGACCACCATTTTTCGAGAGCGTAGAGTGTCTCCTGATTGTTCACATCGAACATTAACAGAGCAGCATCTGCACCCCTAAAAAATGCACCAGAAAGACTTGAGAATCGTTCCTGTCCAGCGGTATCCTGAAGATGAGAGGCCGAGCATGAATGAGTCGTACGACAACTCGGAACTTGACTATCCTCACCCAAATCTGCAGCGTTACTGACTCGTCTGGTTTGGAAGGATGGGGTAGTACTTTGGTGATAAAATCAGCACCGATTGTAGCACGGTAGCCTGTAGAGAATCTGCCGGAGATATACTAGGGTGGGAAGGAGAGGAGGACATTCGGTCAGAATGTGTACAGTTAATAAGATACAGACATCGACTCACTTGGCCTCTTAAACTGGTCTTTCCGACTCCCGATGCACCGATTACGACGAGTTTGATAGTGAGCATCTAGTTACTTCGTCGTCGCTGTCGTTCATCAGAAGGTTAGTACTAGTACATACCCCAGTTAGGTTAGGTTCCTGCTCAGATACCGTTGGATTTTCACACGACCGTTTTGCTTATGAATCTTTCCTTAGTAAGTCACCGAGCACAGATCCCTTTCATGACGACCGTTTGCTCTCAGATAAATCCTGACTCCGAAAACGAGGAAAGTCATGAACACCTCAGCGCAGGTTCTATAGTAACCTTTCAAAGAAATTTGTCGCAATACAGTTTTTCCAGCCCTGGTCCCAAATATCACCAAAACCTTGACTGCGATGATCCCGTCTCTTCGGGCAAGGGCTCCAAACCTAAACGCAAGCGCGTGGCTGATGAGGAACATGGTTCGGGAACATCTCCATGTTCATCCAGTGAGATGGCTAAACTCACAAAACAACTTGCTAAAAAGCCCAAAACAAGAAAACCTGCTCGAGGCTACGCACCACCAGAGCGGTATTCCCATTTGCGCCACATCAATGATTGTTTACTCGAGAACCTAGACAGTACGTTGCTCTTATACTTCGTAGGTATTGGACCTCACTGAAGTCTCCAGTTGTGTTTTGTGGCATCAAGTAAGCCTTAGTTGCTCTCGTTCTCCAGTGCACTCTCGGACTGATGCCTCCAAAGTCCTGGCCAAAAGTCCGCAGAGACTGGCCACCACTTTGCGCACCCTTCAAATCACTTTTGGAAGTGCCTCCATCTCTCGGGTACATCCAAATCTCCGATATCTACAGTGATAGCGACTGAGCCCCGGTTTTCAGGTCTGACGCCCGAACGCGTACATCCCACGGAGGACTACACGTTGCCCGGAAGATTTTCTCTTGGTCTTGTGAGTTTCACCTCAAATAGCTCCGACATGATGAACCAGTTCCTAATATCTGGCAGACAAACATGGTAGATCGACCGACGGCGGAGGCAAGTTATCGGAACTTTTATTCTGGAAGTGGCCGACTTCCTGAGACACGTCTACTACAGGCTAACGAAATCAAGGATTCGGAAATGACTTCCGGAATACCCACCTTCTTCCAGAAAATCTCTCGGTATCGACCCAGGATTGTAGCTTATGTGGGGCTTCATACGGGACGTCTGGTGCATAACTACGTGCTCAAAAATGCTCCGCTCCAGCTCTCATCTGGTGTGACCACTGATCGACTCTCGAGCCTTGTTCGGAAAGACAATGGCCGCAAAGCTTTCGGGCCTGGTCTACAGTGTTACAAAATCGTGTACACTGAGCATGAGTTAGGTGGTAAGTACGCGTGTTAAACCGTTCGGTTGACGGTCAGACCATCAATCAACTTGTGTGTTTGGGCAGGTCAAGACTACATAGCTGAAACATTCTTCTATGCCATTCCATGTACATCCGGAAGAGTCCAAGGCTATCAGGTAGGTAGTTATACGTGTTACATATTTTAAGGCTCATCAGTTGTAACTTGGTAGATTCCCGACAAAGTTGCCTTCTTCGCTCAATTAAAGACCGACCTGAAGAACATAAAGCATGCAGAATAGTCCAGAATCCTGCTCATAGTTTGGACTGAACCTTGATTGTCTTAAATTTCGGCGTTCGTTTGTTTAGCGTCGCAGCGACCGCTTCTTTTGTGTCCTGCAGTGAGGGTTATGACAGCTAAAGTCGATTTTGTACTCGCTACAGCAGATACCGAACCCACCTCGGTTTGTAACATTGCCGCGTTCCACACCGCCGTGTAGTCGAGACTTTGTTCAACACTGAATGAAAGTTAAAGAAAGAGCCAAACTCCTATAATGAGAACTCACGTATGATCTCTACCATGCGTAATCAATCTCTTCGTTCCCGCAACGGCTAGGGGACTTTTGGACGCGATTGTTTTCGCGAGCTCGAGGGCAGCGCTGACTACCTGATCCTTACTTCCCGGTATAACGCGGGATACGTATCCCATCCTCTCTGCATCATGGGCCGAGAAACGTTGCCCAGTGTACGCGTGTTCTCGTACCAGAGAGATATTGCCTACGACTTTGGGAATGTATGATAACGATCCAATGTCAGCAGCGATACCGATGTCCACCTCCTTGATACTAAAAGAAGCATCTTCGGCGGCATACCTGACATCACAACAGGAGGTCATGTCTATTCCTAAACCAATGGCGATACCATGTATTGCGGCGATGACAGGAAATGGAACGCGTTCAACACGGTTGATTGCTGATTGAAATTCCTTAATGAAAGCGAGAGATCCGATTGCTTTACGAGCAGTGTCTCTGTCATCATTCGGGTCCTTGGGTCTGGCGATGCCTTCGGTGTCGTGAACTGTTTAGTCCAGGATTAACCTTTGAGTGTAGTATCAGTGAAGAGAGTACATACGATCCAGTCCAGCGGTGAAGAATCTGTCTAGTGCAGACGAGACGACAACAACCCGTACATCTGGTGCTTCTTGGGTGATTCTTTCAAAGAGCTCCCCATATGCACGCCAGTAGCTTGATAAACAGAGGTACTCAGGATATACGACTCCTGCATTCAATTCTTTTGAGTTAACATACCGAGTTGAAAATGCGTTCACTGGATTTCTGAGATGTTACTGAGTCTAGTGGATATCATCATGGTGAAGCAGCGGGCAAACTTACCTCGAAAGTTGAACATGTAATACGTGTGGAGATGGTTCAGAAACTTTGAGCCATTGGGAGCTTAGATTTTCCGCTGAGAAAGCCATAAGGAGGAGTTCTCAAGTAAGAGGGAATTGGGAAACGACAATTTCGGTTGAGGAGTAAGGTTCAGTCGCTTGTACCGGTAACCGATTGCCGACATGGATGTATTCAACGCCTTTCCTTTCATTCTTGCCTTCATTCCAAGTCACTAATCACTGCTCAGTGAATAATTTCATACCTCAGTCAGAATGCTATACTGTGTTTGGCCGAAAGCTGGCACAGGTATAGCTTAAGGTACTTGACTCAATTTGATTCATTAAAATAACTGAACAGTCTGATGACATATTCGACGGCAGGATCTCTATGCCTACAGAAACAATTGTCCTCTACGCCTTTGAGAATCTTACTTCCTTGTATCAGGAAGGTTTCGCGCTTGGGGTGTGGTTGATATGTCGCACTTCACGTTCGTGACGTAAATTCATTTTCGGATCTCGCGTGTTGAATTCATATTCTAGGTGGTGTGCGCAGGCAGCTTGTCAGCAGGCTTGAGTAGGCCTTGACTGCATCCCTCCACCTCGAGCCGTTAGAATGGTGTCCCAGGCCACAGTGTACGCTTTTGCTGGGGCATTTCTCTGTCACTGCTTCAATGTCGTCTATTCATCCCAACAACGTTCATTCCAAGCGCCCCCAGTGTTACTCTCCGATTCAGAGTCTTATCAGTTCCAATGGCCAATTCGCAAAGTAGCTATCATTGGCGCGGGCGTGGGGTGCGCCTTCTCAATTTTCTTCGTCTGCACTTCCTAATTGACTTGTTTTAGAGGCCTCGTCAGTTACAGGGAGTTTCTCCATGCTGGCTACGCCGTGACTTTGTTCGAGAGAGACGAACAGGCCGGCGGTGTCTGGCATTATACTGAAGAGATCCCTCTAAATGCCCCTGTTCCAAATGCTGTCCCAGCTTCGGCTGATTATACACCATGCCTGCCACCGCGAGGAGTCGAACTTCCCTACGAAGTGGAATATGCTGACCAAGATCCGCAGACCCTGTCTGAACAAAGAAGAGCTCACAGAGCGCCAAAACCCATCTGGTCCTCGCTGAAATCTAATGCACCAGCAGTGAGCAGATCTGGTTGTATTCTCAGAACCTATGAACTGAATTACACACACCTGCCAAGCCCGATCAACAGGTAGCTTTATTCCGAGTAGCTTTTTCTCCCCATCCCTGATGAACCTCCATAGATACGTGACTGGAAATGGCCAGAAGATACACCATGGGGTATAATCCCTCGTTCACGTCTGCGTCCGTTTCACTAATTCTTTTCTCTTATTGGGCAGAACTCCCGCAGGAAATGATCCAGCGTTATGTTCGCTCGTTCGCGTCGTTGCACGGAATCAACACCAATGACAATAACCCCAATGTGTTCTACAATACCCGAGTTGAACTTGTGGAAAAAAATTACGTTAACAACACGGAAGCCGGTTGGACTCTGACCTTGAAACAATTTGTGAAAACCGGAGAGAGGTCTAGTAAAACCCGATGGTGGAAAGAGGTAAGTTTTCTCTGTGATGCAACTGAACAGATACTCATGGAATCATTAGAATTTTGATGCCATAGCTGTCGCGACGGGAAGATACAACTCACCAAGCCTTCCTTCTATCCCTGGCCTCTCGGAATGGGTAACGAGATATCCAGGATATATATCTCATTCACGTCAATATCGCCGACCTGAGATCTATCAAAACAAATCAGTTCTCGTGGTTGGTGGAGCTGTACGTTGATGGGCTCACTCCTGCGATTGTCTAGACGAGCCTCACAATGTTTACGCAGTCCAGCGGTGCTGAAATTGGAATAGAGCTTAGCCCATTTGTCTCCAAGCTCTATGTCTCGACAAGGGTGCGTTTTTTTTTCGTGTGCGACAATATGAGGGGCTGATCCCTTTCCGCCAGCCTGATAAAGGTGTGACAAACCGGAAAGCCTCTTTCACCTTATGCTGAAATTGCGTACCGACAGCCACTGCGCCTCATTATCCTCTGAGCTTCTACGTTCCAAAGCTACCTAAGAATACGACCATGATAGGCGAAATCAAGCAGTTTCTTCCTGCTGGAATGGAAGACAAGCCGATGAGTCAAGGGAAAATCGAGCTTACCAACGGAACGGTAAAGATTTCTCCTGATTTACTGCCCCGCCTCTTGGTGACCATCGAGAATGGGTTAGATTATCAGCGGAGTGGACCACATCATCTTCAGCACCGGTAATTTCATTCTCAATTAGCAAACTTCTATCGGCGTTGAATACGAAATGTAGGTTTCAGGTATACATACCCTTTCTTTCCGCAATACCTGAACCCCACCCTTGGACCTAACGATACGGCTCGGGATGGTTCAATCCAACCACTGGTGACTGACGGAAGTCACGTTCGGTCTCTTTATCTCGATATGTTCTATATCGAAGAGCCCACAATTGGGTTCATAAACAGTACGTTGCATGTCTGATACTCGACCGTTAATTGACCCCCTGTTTCTATGTTTTCTCAGTCAACGCTGGTATGCAGTCCTTCGTCTACGGCGAATATCTCGCTGTTTCGTTAGCCTCAGTCTGGAATAACAGAGCAAAGCTGCCGACTACTAAAGAGATGTGGAGGAGGTACCATAAGCACCTCGATGAAAAGGGTGGCTATAGCAAGCACTTCCAATTCCTCGGTTCACAGGTTGCCCATGGTAAGTGATCCTCGCGATGTTCACGAACAGCGACCCATAAGGACTATCCAGATATGATGCGGTACCTTGTTGGATGGGTGAATGAAGCTGCTGTAAAAAACGGAGGCAAACAGGTAAGTACGCAAAGCTGGATACAGGTCATCGAGATGATCACTCACAACTTTCGTTCACATCGCACTAATAGATTGATGGGCCATCAGTAGCGTGAGTGAGACTGTCCTCTCTTCGACTTTGTTTAATCCATCTTGAAAGCAACAATGAGATTCTCGCTATTTGGGCTCTCGCGCGCTTTGGAACAAGCGAGTTCAACGACGTAACCCCGATCGGAGGGTTTCTGCCATTAGCAAATCCATCTTGGGATGATTCGACGATACGAATCTCGTGGTCGGAAATGAAAAAGCAGGCTTTAGATAGCATGTATCGTGACTACTGGTAAAACCAAACACGGTGCCCGTTTTAGTTACTTAGGCGGGCAAGATTATCGTAGCTATAGAGGTGAAGAGGTCGCTGGAAACTTCTCGGAGTTTCCATGTATAAAAACTTTATTCTTCCAACACTCCAGAGTCAATAGCGGTGAAGGCACCGATTTGCAGCTTATGTGGTAGCAATGCAGGTTGTTTTAGTACATTCAGCTGATTCAACGCGGCTATGCTCGAGACCTCTTCAAATTCTGCTCCGAGGGGGCTACTAAGTAAGTGTAAGCAAGAACCACTGCCGGCCGGGAGTTGAAACAACGCTGAAGCTTGTCTCCGGTTCCCTCAGGGTAATTCTGTACGGGTCTCGCCTGCAGGTAGGCGGAACAACCGGTCACCGCCATAAAACAAGATTGATAATGAGTCTGATTCTAGCTTGGCTGGTGGCTGTACGAACGCAGAAGAAACCCGCTCTGTGTACTTGGAGTAAAGCCTGGTAGGGCCCGGGGCGGGGGTTAGACCCAGCGTGTTACAGTAAGAGGCGAGAACACCGGCCGCGAAGATTTAATTTTGGGCGGCCCGGGTACTAGGCTGTTCCGATTCACGCCATGACGCGTCGGTCACGTGCTCACTATGGTTTGAAGCCGTGTCCCTCAAAAGTCGCCTCTCAGTTCTTTTCACCTACATCGATCTTCTCTCCCTCGCCATCCAACCTAGATCCAATTGATCACCGTATTCTAACGACTCAGAAATATGCCTTGCCCTCACTTGACAGAGATAGCCACAATACCATCACCGAAATTATCTCAATCGGTGCATCGAGAAGAATGTACACTATGTTTCGATGGACAAGATAGCGATGCTGGTGTCGATGTGTGCTTGAATTGTTTCAATGGTGGATGCTTGGTGATACAGGATGGTGGAAACGGACACGCGCCTTTACACGCCCAAAAATCAGGGCATGGATTTGCAATGAATGTAAAACGAAGATTGAAGCCTGCAGTCGAAGGGGCGTCCAGACGAGTACGTTGAAGTTATAATTGGTTTGTTCTTCTCTAAATTTATCGACGCTCTCAGGATTTGGACGAAGAACCACCACTCAAAATGACCAAACTTGCTATCCTGGAGGAGCGAGAGGAGGACAAATACGATTACACGACTGCTATACGATGTTACAAGTGCAACCCTGACGGAGTACTTGTTCCAGAAACTGAACTGAACGATCAACCCAAGATCGGCATTTTGATGAAGGATATCATGGCTACTCAGTCCTCGGCTCGAAAGTCCGAGGTGCAAGCTTGGGAGGAAGAGATACTTCCATGTGAACATACTCTAACGCTTCAGCAGGTGCAATTAAGCAAAGAGGGCCTTGAAAAGGTTACTGAGCAAGGTAAGCCATCCTATCTGACGGAGTGATGTCTGTGTGTTGAATGAAGACCACCAGGTGCACATTGCGCGAACTGTCGTCTGACTTCCAATCTCTGGCTTTGTCTCACTTGCGGGAACCTCGGTTGCGGAAGGTCACAGTTTGGAGGAGTAGAGGGGAATAGCCATGGCTTAGCACACTTTGAAATGACGAGGGACACGGGAGAGGCTCACCCTGTCAGTGTTAAATTGGGCACTATCACGGTTGAAGGAAGTGCAGGTAAGTCCACCAAATGATTATTTGTGTCTCAGTCTGAATTGCGATAGATATCCACTGTTACTTGTGCAACGACTCTAAATTGGATCCGGAGATTGCGAAACACCTCGCCACCTTTGGAATCAGAGTAGAAACGCAGACGAAGACTGAAAAGAGTATGACAGAATTAGTGAGTCCGGTATGCCCTTCGAGGTCACTGGCTTCACGCTGAAATCCCCGTGTATTCTACAGCAAATCGAACAAAACCTAAAGTACGATTTCTCTGTGACTGGCGATGATGGACATGCACTGGAACCGCTCTTTGGCGGTGGTTTGACCGGGCTAAGGAACTTGGGAAACAGGTTCGTCGATCATCTTTTTTGAGGCACCCCAGATTTTATTGAACATAAATTCCAGCTGCTACATGGCATCCATCTTACAAGTGCTTTTCTCAATCCCTGTTTTCCAACAAAAGTACAACCCTAGCGGTTCCAGTTGGGCTCAAACCCATACTTTAACATGTACCAATCTTGCACCAGCGGAATGCATCGAATGCCAAATGATCAAAATTGCAGATGGCCTGCTCAGCGGTCGGTACGCAAAGAAGGCTGTCTCGCCATCGTTAGTTGAAGACGTTGCCAATGCACCACAGTTCCAAGAGGGTTTGAAACCATCAATGTTCAAAGCACTGGTTGGAAAGGGGCATGCGGAGTTTGCGACTATGAAGCAACAGGATGCTGAGGAATTCCTCGTTCATCTACTTGACGTCCTTCGCAGAGAGAAACGAAGAAGGGCTGGTGGACAAACCTCTGGTAATTGTTTCCCATTCGATTCAATAAGCTATCTCATCCTTTCCCAGATATTGAACCAGACCCGACGAGTGTATTTACATACGGCACTGAGCAACGCCTTCGTTGTTCTACAGGATGCGGCAAAGTGAGATACCGCATTGATGGAGGAATGGATGTAGTCAGTGTCAGCGTTCCTGCTCTTGAGAAGAAAGGAAAGCCCAAGCTAGATGAAGACGTCGAAATGAAGGAACCATCTGACAAGAGGCCCGAAGAAGGGAAGAAAGAGTTCGAAGAGGTTACCCTCGCACGGTGCATTGATGACGGGTTTTTTGGCGCCGAGGCCGTAGACGAGTGGACATGCTCTGAGTGCAAGAGCAAAGGTGCTGTCAAGTGGGTTTTCTCAATTTGTGCATTCCTGAACGAACTTCGAGTACGATTCCCATCCAGGCAAATCAGATTTGCGTCTTTTCCAGAAGTTCTTGTTGTACACGCGAAGAAATTCCAGTTGGTCAATTTGGTGCCTGCAAAATTAGGTATTTGCAACTCTGTAGAGGGGATTGTTTCCATTTTTATTCCCCTGTGTAACAGACATCCCTGTCATCCTTCCTCCGGACGACATTCTGACATTCGACGACCGATATCTTGGCAAAGGACTTCAACCCGGCGAAACTGAGCTCCCTGAAGATGAATCAAGTGGTTATTTTGCGTTTTGTTCCTTTGCAGTACGATCCTCGACTGATATTGCTTCTTTGCCACTTAGCACAAGCTCTACCGCAATTTGATGGGGCGACCATGGCTCAGTTGACAGCGATGGGTTTCCCAGAGGTTCGATGCCAGAAGGCACTTCTGGCTACCGGAGGGGCTGCCGGCGGATCATCGGCTGCAGAGACTGCTATGGAATGGCTATTTGCACACATGGAAGATCCAGGTTGGGTATCCGATTCGGTCCGCGAATTTTGATACTAATGTTCCTTAGATATTGACGATCCAATCCGACTCTCTGCTCCTGGAAACGCAGGCAGTGCTCAGGAGCCTTCATCTGAAACAGTAAGCATGTTGGCTGACATGGGTTTCACGATTACGCAGGCAAAAAAGGCCTTAAAAGAGACGGTGTGTGCTTGTGCTTTGTTTGGTGTCTCGGGCGCTTAAGTCACCACTTGAAACCGTTATGATACAGCAAGGAAATGTCGAGCGCGCTGTCGAGTGGCTCTTCAACCACGTAGATGACACGGGTGAAGACTTAGACTCCGATCCAGATTCTTCTTCAGGAAAGAAGGCTGAGATTGGCGGAACACGAGATGTCCCCGTTTCGTACAGACTCACAGCGTTCATATCCCACAAAGGGCCTTCTGTACATTCCGGCCATTACGTTGCGCATGTGAGGAAGGATGAGCAATGGGTCCTCTTCAACGATGAGAAGGTTGTTAAGGCGGACGATGAGAGTGTTAAGGAGCTGAAGAAGCTGGCTTATATATATATATTCGAGAGAGTACGAAGAGGAAGTACTTAACAGTGAGCCAGTTTGATGAGTCCAATCGTGGTTACCCGTCATTGATAGGCATTCAATAGGTGAGGGGTGATGTTAATGATTCAGACCAGTTATTATATTGCTTTTCTTGTGATTCTGCCAGCCACTTGATGCAAGACTTAGATCAGTACATCTGGTTTGGTCCTCTTTGGCTGTGTATGTCAAGGTGATACGCACTCGAAGTACTAGCCTCCCGTGTTACCAGAACTCGGAGATGGGTATCCATGCAGAACAGGACCAGCAGATGGTTTCTCTCTTCATTCCTTTCCCCCATGCCCTTTCGATTACGAAATGACGCAGAGCTACACTAATAGTAATAGCAGATCTCCAACTGACGGTTAGATACCATTTTCGTAGCCCCTTCATTCTTCTCATGTTTCTGTCCGCAGCACTCCACTCTTTTGATTCTGAAGCCTCTTTGAAAGAGGGCCCTTCACTGCGGTAAGTGCGCACGGCACTTTTTCAATCCCGAATTTTGAGCTTCCTCCTTCGTAGATGGAAGAAAAGACACAGTCGGCGCCTCGAGGCCCGTCAGGACAACCCTCAAAGTTCCCTTACCCTTGACCCCAAAGTGATAACTAAAGTGAGCGGTACTGACGACAATATCCGTTCGGGTTCGAGTGCGTGTCAAATCGCCTTGAATAACAACTCAGTTTTCACGTTCTGATTTGCCTCAATAAAGTTTCGTCTCAATCCCTTGAATCGCCAAACAATTTCATTAACTACTGCGATACAGTCGCTCTTTCACTCACGAATGGCCAACAACGTACTGACGGTTCATGCAATCCCGCTCCCATAGGTGCTATCCCTTCAGTCGATCACATCCCCTCAGTCAAATTTCAATTTCCCACTAATGGTGCCGTTATACGCAAAGACGAACCCTTCACGATAGAACTAGCAGTGAACAAGATTGCCACAGGGAATTCAGTGAACAGTCAAACGAATTTTCTTGCCGCTCCCCTCCAGCTTGACTCGAATGGTCTCATCATTGGGCGCACTGCAATTGTAATTGAACAATTGGATTCTCTGGAGCAAATCACACCGACCGATCCCTCTCGGTTTGCACTATACTCAGGATTTGCTACGGGTGCGGCGAACGGGGTTCAGACCACCAATGTGACTCAAGGGCTGTCGGAAGGCTTTTACAGGGTATCTTCCATCATGACAGGCGCAAATGACCAGCCAATCGTCGCACCTGTCTTGCAGCACGGAGCCATCGACGATATTGTCTATGTGAGTATCATATCTCTAGAGCTATTTGTTCGTATCGTTAATTCGGCTGATAGCTGACTATTACTGCCGATGGACAATTACCAACCACGACTGGTTCTAATTCGTCTACTATCCCCACAAAATCTACTTCAGTGCCAATATCTACCAAAGCCTCAGACAGTACCACGCAGAACTCGACCACTCTCATCCGATCCGTAATTGCAACCGGGTTCGCTTCCAATGGACAAGATCGACCTCTCTCAAGTATGTGCTTGAGTCCATTGACGACACGTCTGCCCCCTAACTTTCTTGTTCCTCAGGTAATCAAGTGGCTTCACTGACGTCCACTAACAACTTTATCAACTACTGCCTCACGATTAGCAAGCCCTTGATGAACGGTCAGCAGTTAGGTGCAGGGCTATGCAATCCCATACCCGTTGGAGTAATACCATCTCAATCGGTCATGCCATCACTGAAGTTTGTGTCACCGAAACACGGCGCGGTGTTACAACCGAACACACCCTTTTCCATTAAGTTAAACTATAACAATCTAGTGTTGAGTATGGCGGATCCTCAGACGCGTTATCTGTCTGCACCTCAACAGCTAGACCCTAGCACCGGAAACATACGAGGATACGCGCGTGTGGTGATCGAAGCCCTTACCTCGATCAGTCAGACTACTCCTACGGACCCTCAGAAAGTAGCTCTCGCCGCTGGAATGATCGCGTTGGAGGAAGATACTGGGTTTTTGATAACCAATGCGACAAGAGGCTTACCGGCGGGATTTTACAGAATGTCTTCATTTGCCGTCACTGAGAATCACTACCCAGTCGCTGTTCCTATTTTACAGCACGGAACAGTCAATGACGCTGTCTATGTGAGTTTCGATTCCGTTTTTCTGTTGCTCAGCAACATCTCATTAGTCGCCGTTCGATGTAGTTTACTGTTGGTGATGGTGGAGGGGGGTCGACAGCTGCGAATTCGATCCCTGCGGATAGGACGGGTCCGACGTCCACATCCAACCCAACGCCTGTGAGTGATTTTCAATAACGTGGAGGCGGCCTGTTTATCCATCCTACCTGTTTGTTTAGACTGCAACTTCCATCGGTTCAAAGGGGGTAACGTGGGTTTTCTACCCATCTTTGTTTTTACCTCTCACTGATGCGTTGGTATCCAGTCCTGCCGTGCTTGGAGGGGCCATAGGAGGGGCCGTCGGATGCCTCCTCCTAATCGGTCTTCTGGGACTGGTACTGATCTTGCGCCATCGACGAAAACAGAGAGATGCAGTGATGTTTGATAGTCGCTCTTTGAACCCTGCCGATTACGACTATGACCCTACGCAGGCCAGTGTTCGTCCTTATTCTTACATTACAGAGTTGGCCCCGCCTCCTGTGCCAGACAAGGAAAGCGTTCTATCTCCCCCGACCGAGTCTGCTCTGAGTAGAAGGGGAAGCACTATATCTGCTGCCCCATCTTACCACACGGTGGCTCCCCTCCGTCCCGTACGAAGAAAGTATCCTTGAGGATTTGTTGTTACTTGTACATGTTTTGGTGTTATTCGATACCTGAGATTTTATCGCTTATATCCACTTACACCAGGTCTACACTGCTGAATCTATGATATACTCCCATATTTTATTGGCTTACGATCCGCAGAATAAGGCTTCCGTCTGACTCACTTGATGCTGCGACGAACTGGGAGGGACCTTCTGTCTGAACCTCAAAATGCTCTTGAACAGGATGCTGGTGGTCGCCGTATTCACTAGGTTCGCTGGGACTTCCTGAACTTGTATAAGAAAGACGCCAAAAAGACAACGATATCCAAGAGAGTATTGAAATTCGACTAGAAAAGTGACAGCGTTCAGTAGCCCTAGATTCGTACAAGTACTCCAGACCCCAAGGAAATGGTTGATGAATGATGATTGACGATGGCGTGCACCTTTCCCAAGCTTTCGTGATGACCTCGAACCGTGTAATGTGGATGCAGTTGTCCATGTGGATAGCGGAGAGAATTTTTTGCGTCTGAGATCGATGTTGGATCGGGCGAATATTCTAAAAAGACTCGTGTGAGGGGTTGGAAAAGGAAGTGAAATGACGAGCTTAGTACGCACCGAATAAAACACCTCCATGGAATCGACGAACATACGTAGATCTTGAGGTAACGACAATCAGCCTCCCAATGGTCACGAACACTTGTCTGTTCTGAATACGGTCCAGCCTAACCCAGATAGAATCCAGAGTAAGTGATTTGTAAAGGATAGATCTGGGAAATAAACCGAGTATCCCTACCTCGATTCTCCATATATCGATCCATTGCAGCAAATCCCAAACGTTTTATCTCCCTTTCCAACAGCCACACATCATCGCAATGAACCACAGCACAGTCATGCAGCGTGCCCACCGCCTCGGTAAACCATGTTCGCGAGCTAAAATCCATCGGCGATTCAGGAGTCGACGGTATCTTCACATCCTTAAAAAGACTCGTAAGTCCATCGTTTCCGACAATGTCCTCATATTCTCCCAAGTCTGATACGCGAGCAAGACGAATGAGGGCGACAACTTCGGGAGATGCTGTGATGTCTTTTGACGAGTCAGTTTCAAATCTCCACCCGGGATGGTCGGTCTCTGTGTAGAGCGTAACGTGGAAAAGGGTACCCTCTCGACCGATTGGAAAAACGATTGGCTTTGGAAGGAAAAAAGCCCATTCCCAAGCTCCCCATTCGCCGCCGTACGCGAGCATAGCGTAAAGACAGCCGGCTTCAAGTTGTGCATCGTCAATGATCTGTTCAGCGGCATTGCTCAAAAAATTTGGTGTTGCCATGTTCCTGTGGGTGATAACTGTATGAGTAGCCTGGTTGTTCTTGAAGAATGAGATGGTGGTGGTGAAAGAGTTGAAGTCCGTGGTAATGGATTTGATTGGGTTTGGTGAGGCGTCGGAGATGGTTTCCTGTCACTCTCAACGGAAGCCCTCACCAAACTTTGCCAGTACCCGCCGTTTGGCCAGCCGTCGAGGCGCCTGGGAAAGATCCCGTCTCTCGAGATAAACAATTATCGTCGCCTACACGGACAACTTCCGAGGGCGTTGTATGCATTCAAGCACAGTATAAGCTTATTCTTGCTTGGCCGGTGGATGAATGGTCCGATTTCAGTCATCTCTGCGTATATTGTGGTTACAGTGCCGATGTGAGTGGTCCTTGCACGGTGTTATGCTGCTAATCAAGCTCAAGATTTTTCTGAAGGGGGATGATTTCAAGCCAAAAGACTCTATACGATTCACCTAAAATATTGTTCCTTTGGCTTAGTGGTTGTAATGGCCCGACCGTGGGAATGTGAGGAGTTAATACAGCGATCTAGGCCTTGAGTGCGCTGGTTCGAGTCTGTCCCCTCCGGAAAACTTTGGTGTTCACAGTCTCCCGTACCGTAAGGTATGGTTAGGGCTTGGACTAAATAAGGCGTGTCAGGCTAGGGAAGCGATTCCGCAACCTGCCGTCTTCACCGAGTTAGTCCTGAGAGATCAGGATAGTCTTCAGTCGCAGTAAGGTCCGTGCTTCTCACAAACCTTTTTTGCCCGAAGAATTAACCAAAACCCGTGTTTGGAACGGGCTCCGCCTGAAACTGTCGACGTTGTGACGTACGGTCAAACTGTAAGTATCATAAACAGAGCCTAACTCAATGCTTTCCGATTAGATTGGAGTAAGTACATACCCTCACGAAGAAGATCTCGAACAGGTGTCCGCTCAGGGGAGTGGCAACTTGTAGATTACCTGAGGAAGATGGGAAATCTGGACGGCGTGTCGATAAAGCGAGCTTGAGGAGCTTGTTATTACTCGGAACTAACAAGATAAACGCGTTATGTCAGACCTAGCATATGGATCGTGCTTAATGACAGTGTACAGTGCATGATGGTTGACCTGGATCGGTCTGAGTAATGTTGGAACTTACGGGAAGGAGAAGAGGCGCTGATTACGGTGTCCACACAAGGTCCGCTTATTTATGAATCCAAAATGGGGTCTGGAAAGGACGATACTGTAATTGACAAAGGCCTTTCCACTCAGATTACGCCCAGAGTCCGCAAGGCCGAAATGATTTTCATTTGTGGCTCCCAGCAGTAATACCGGTAACTAAACGTGAACGGGATTTTCGTTCGCGTTGGTGATTAATATGATCGAATCGAATTGGCCGATTCCCGTCAACGGTTGAGCCCTAGTGCACGACAAACGTTCCTGGAGCGTGTCAACAGTCGCTCTGACTTTTTGAGTTCTGATTAACAGGCAAGGGAGGTTTATTTAGAGTCGACACCGGGATGGGGCGGGAATGTTACGTTGGGATGAGATACATAGGGAACCATCACAGATGAATTTGCCTTCCTTCGAGCGCAAAAAAAAAAAAAAAACAGAAAGAATAGAATGATTCGACCTAAGAGGGACTTGTTGATATCCGCTCCTTGAAGAAGCTCGAGCAAAAGGTAAAGGCTAAGACGGGCACTGAAAGGCTTGGTCTTTTGCGACATCGAGGCCAGGATCTTGTCCACAGCAGAGATATTGCTGGCGTAGGGAGCAGCTAGACAAGTAGAGCTGCAGTGGCCATAACCCCGGTTTCGGCAAATGCCTGCCACACTTCGGACTTTGAACGTTATCCTCACAACACTGACAGACCCTACATTTATTGTCCTTCACTTCGAAATCGAGAACCCCTGTCAGTCGAGGAGTGGGAGCCTCTCAGATTTCTCAACACAATTCCCTCAGTAACCTTCGCTCTCACTCCAAGAAGATCTAGTCAGAAGACTAGCCCGTATCCAAGTGGGGTTTAGGAGCGACGAACTGGGCGACGGCTGCTTGATCCCGACCGATAGATATGTTCATGTTCGCTGTCATTTTCTGTCTGTTTGAACCTGAGTCACTAATCAAGGACAATTTCGTAGAACTCGACGCCGCAAGATTCGAAAGTGATATGGGAACCCAAGGAGTGGCCTCAGGTGGATAGGATCCCTGTTAGGAGAGCTCTTGACATTGGCACTGAAAAAGTCCCACCTCTGGGCCCGGAGAACAATCTGGCTCACCATCCTTTTCGCTTCATCCCAAGATTCAGAGGCGTAGAGAAAGTTCTCCGATCCGGCTTGCTTCGCTTCCTGGTTGGCGCCGTTTCATTTCCTTAGCTTTACCCCAGCCCTCGTTTTACAGATAACCGACAGCGCACATCTCGTCCGTCACCTGTATACGTCAAACGTAAAATTGGGTCATCGATCTGTCCTGCCTTGGCCCCTCTCGTAAATCCAGTCGCATTATATCCTTCACCGCCTTCATCGCTTTGTACCTATTAACTCTTGTGCACAATATTGCGTCCATCATTTATAACCTCGCTTTCAATCCCATCCTCTCATACCCAGCCCACTCATAAGGCGCGTTAATCTCGTATCCTTTAGAAACGTCTCCCCGCGCCTCACCCTTCACGCCTTTTTGTTCAAAACTGGTAAGCATTTTCTCATCAGTCACTGGTGACGTTGTTGATTCCGTACATGTTACTGACAATAAACCTGTGTCTTCCATTTTTCTAGGGAGACGGTTCCTTTCCCAATTCAGGCACTCGATTTAATTTTTCCTAACTGTCCTCGCCGTCCCCCACGTTTTTGATTGGACTCAACTGTCAACATATAAAAAAACAAAAACATGGGTCTTTCCAACAGTTCCTTGTCCATCTCATATCACCCTCCTTCTTCTTCGCTAAAGGACAAAACGAATGTTCATACCTTTTCAGAACGCACAATGATTTCTCAAGTCCCATCCCCGACTTCCCAACCCCTCCAGCAACGCCAGCGCGTTCGATTCAATTACAAGTCTTCGAACGGCTCTAGGGACACCACCTCGAAAAGCAGGCCCGCACTCGTTTCACCCGTACCTTCAGTCGATCGTGACACCTATTCAGCACCTTCTAAGCCTCTCAAGGGTGCTTACAGACACCCGGGAATGTCCTCTCATGACGAGCACCTGTTTGTGCCTTCGAAATCAAAGAATTCCCAGGGTCATAATTCACCCGTTACTCCCGGTAGCCAAGTATATCCCACTGCATCGACCCTTCCTCAACTCCAATCGACCGGTGCGCCCAATGGAGCGAATAAAGCTCCCAATACATACAAAACCCAACACCACTCTTTACCGAGACGCGGATTTACTCCAGTGACAGACTCCGCTCATCACAAATCTAGTTCGGCTTCAAAAAGTATTCATTCTAATGTCAGGGCCGCTCCGGTTCCTCTGTCTCGTGTTGACACTGCTGAGACGCGAAATCGAAGCCAGGAAATTAGTGCGACGCGTATCGTCATCAAGTCTTCCTCCCGGAGTACCATGGATTCTTCTAAAGCGTCTTCTTCCGGTGCCTTGTCTTCAAGAGATGCATACCTTCGTACTTCTAGTCGTCCTGATCATAAAGAAGTGGACGGCCACGTGAAGCGAAGAAGAACAGGCGAAGACATTAAACTGAAGCCTATTCATGAGGTGGAGATTGGAGATCATCGCCTACAGAACAATGCTAGCCACCTTTTCCGCCCCCCGGGGCTGCCTAGCAATCGTAATAGTGCGACTAGTAGCGCCGGAACACGGGCACCGGTAACTGTGCCAACACCTCCCGCAGAGACGCTTTCTCAAACACAGACGAGAAGACTGAGCCAGATTTTGGCTAGGGCTTCGGTAGTTGTTCTTTCATCCCATAGTCACCATGTTGATCAATGCGGTGGTGACGAGATATCTGTTGAAAAACACCAAGTGAATGGCGGCCCTCGACGTGGTTCCTTGGACGTTGCAAAAGAGATACTCAAACGCACCCCACTGCCCGACTCTAAGGGTGTTGACGAGTGCGCAGGAGAGGTTGAACAAACGACCAATCTATCCAAAGGTGTTACAGCCCGAAACGGTCTTGCCCCCCAGGAGTTTAGTGAAGGATGCGCAGTGCAGATGGAACAGGAACAACAACGGTTCCTCTCTCTTCCTTTGTACCTGTCGGATCCAGATCGCCTGTCTGGCCTGCTTCAGTATCTTTCGTTTTCGGACTGGTGCAGTTTATTCAACACATCGAAGGAAATACGATTGATGTTAACGCATAATGAGCTTCTCAGGGAAGAGATTTTGGAAACATTTCTGGGGGAGATTGGTTATTGTCGTTGGTGTTGGCGGGAACCCGAGCCTATAACAATCTCTCTCACGGTAAGTCGTTTTTTTTTGGGGGGGGGTTTTCTGAGTTCACAATTTATGTCTCTTCCAGGACATGTTTTATTACCTGAAAACTGCCTCCACACCTACGCGGTACTACGTTGAGATCGCTCAACGGTTCCTGCAGTCTCACTCGGCTGATGATGAAGACGATAATCTCGCGACTGATGTGACTGAACTCGCTCAAGCGACGAGGTCCTATAACCGACTGGTGCTACGGCTCAGAGTCCAGTCCGAAATGCTTGAACATTGCGACACGTTATCTTGCTCCGACGCAAATTCTTCAGGTTCATCGCGAAAATCCTCTTACCATTCTACACCTGATATAGTTGGTTCTACCTCCTCTTTAATCTCCAGTAGTCCGAGTCAATTACAAGGACGTCATCGCATCTGTTCTACCCCAGATAGTGCTTCATTTTCCTCTCCACTTTATCGCCCCAACCGGGCAGCATCATTGCGGGTCTTTGTGCCTTCGCCCCATGGAGAATGGCTTTCAGATGCCAGTGTGCTGGAATGCGAAGCTGAACTTAGGCGTGCCGAGCTCACGAAGTTTATGAGACTTGGTGATGTTATATGGGACATTGCTCTTGGCGATGAGAAGGGAAACTCTGGAAGATTGATTTGGGACGGATGCTACCTTCTCGTACGTGATATTGTCTACGTTATTGTTTGGTAACATGTCTGACCTCAAGGACACAGGATTTGGATTACTCTTACTCTTCCTGTGGTGATATTCCCAGACATGTCCCTAGCCTCGCATTGCCTCCATCGTATTTCCACGGCATAATTCAGCGAGGACCACTAAACATGGATCCTGTCATTCGGATGGATGTCAGTCCGTGGGGCGAGGAGATCGCAAGAAATTTACAATTAATGCAGGATAAAATGGTGGCGGAGACGTGAGTGTTTTTTAATTTTTGTCGGTGATAGTCTCAATCATTCCTTTTTCTGATGATCCTTCTTTTACTGGTGCATAGACCTCAAGGGTTGCAGAATGTCGTAAAGTGGTTACATCGTACGACTTTTAAAATTCGTCCGCCATCGATTCGCAGCACCTCATCCTCGGGGCAGCGGGTTCGTTGGGCTCAGACGGGAATACCTATCCGTGACTCGAACGGTCAAACTGTTCATTCATCTTGGTATGGCTCGATTGTGATAGAGACCGATGGGACGAACGAATGTCTCGATGATTTGAAAGAGAGATGCGGGCTCGGTGTGTTCCCTCATAAAACAGCGGCGATTGGGAGAAACGGGAGGAAGAGAGAACGTCATGAGGGGATGGTTTGGCGGATTTTGAGAGACAAGAGGTAAGGATACTTTGATTAAGTTACATTTGGGTTACTCAAGTTGGTCTTTCGATAGTCGCCCTGGAGAAATTTGGATCAAGGTCATAACTCCTAGAGAACGCTTGATGTAGATTGTACGCCCGTTGGCTCACTCCTTCAGTTTATAATACCCTTCTTTCCTTTTCTCGCGCCCTAATTTTACCGTATTGTGTTTTGCTAGTTTTATGTTACCACCATTGCTTACTGATACCCTACGTCTGTATGTTCTTTTCGCGTGTATTTCTTGTCTAGATGTTATATACTGAATTCGAAATCCTTCATGGAGCATGACATCATCCATGGTACATAATGGATTCGACCCGATGTCTGAGAAGTCTCTCTTTTTGAACCCTCATGGATACAGCAACTCTAAGACTACCTCGTCTCATTTCCCTCTTCCTGGCATGGGCTTGGGGAATCATTGCCGGCAGTGTCGGTGGGTTCTTATATATCGTAAAGCTAAACATCGTCTAATGAAATCGACCCAGCATTAAATGCAATCGTCAAGTCCAACCAGTCGAAAAGCAGGCTTCGGAGAGTACTACCTGGAAATGCACGCGTCGACATCGACACGGATGGTATGTTCTCGCCTCGGTAGAGGAGGAATACTCATAGTAGTGGAAATTATAGACGTCTTAGACTCAGGAGCCGTCGTCGCGGTCGTCTGTGCACTCATCGCGGTTCTATGCACTATATATCTCTTGCTTCTGCTCAGCACTTTCTCCAAGAACTCTCGCTTGGCTCGTGTCTCCAGAGCCAGTGAATCTACTCTCCCCATTCAGTGGATGACCCTCGCGTTCTGTGCAGTCTGGGTTTTTGCAACACAAATCCCGTTTACGGTGTTTTTTGCCAATAACAGTGCCCGAATCCGCGCTTCTATCGGTAATCTTGTCATTTCGCAGGAGCAGATCGCGATTTTTGAGAGGTTGCTGGGAGTTACGAGTGTGTATAGACATCTTGACTATCGTGAGTTGTTCCCGTTGACTGCCCACATGGATTTGCATTAAATTGATGACGGTACATAAGTGCGATTGGTCGCGATCATGCCTTGGTTTACCATTCTTTTCACTGCGATCGCCGCGGTCGTCTGTTTTGTTGCGGCGAAGCGCTACAAACAAATTCGATCGTCCCGTCATAGTTCTGATTCACCTGCACCTGCCTCACCGCTTAGCAAAGAACGACCCGAAGAGCCTGCTAAAGCGGCTCCGTGAATGCGCTCTCATGCTTTTACGTTCTTCCTGGTACCGAACTTCTTTTGTTTCTGTATGTTGTAATGTTTCTCGAAATGGTTTGTAGTCTCTTCTGGTGTACAAAGAATGTTAAGTGCTGGATGGGTGCAGACACGATCTTGTTTATGCATTGAATCGTACAAATGACTATATGACGCGAACGAGTAAAAAGTACATAAAGGCATTAAAGGGAGTGTGCATCAAATAAAGAGAATAGACATTGAAAAAGACTCAAAGGGGAAAACGGGGTGGGGTCGGTTTACTGAGCATTCAAGGTAGGTTGCTTCAACGAAAGATCGTTAAACATTGCAGGAGGTCGATGCCACATTTCTGCGATGCGATACATTTGATTGAGTTCTCCACTACGTTCGTTTTGTGGAGGTCCCGGTTGCTTGTCTTTACGTCTGTTCATTGATATCGTTAGCAAAAACAGCACTGAATTTGGGGAATCCAAACGAGCCTCTTCAAGTTTCCACTAAGCCATCCGCACTGTTGACACTTTAGAACATTCCACCGTGAACTGAGAGGTATGGAGAAAAGTCCACAGATTCGGAGTCGTCTTTGCAATTTCGTTGTTACGAAATCTTAAGATTGTTCTTTCCTGTCAGTTAACGGCATGCTCAGGCAAACCACGCACTTTGACTTCGACATTGTGAGCAAGTGCCAGCATCTTTACGTTCTTCGTTTCCCGATGTCTGAAATTCTTCTGTTGCTCCGCCTGCGACGCATAGTGAGTAAACCCCAGGAATTCATAGACCAGCGTAGCGCTCACAGAAATTGCCTATAAAGAAATGGTTATAATGACGGGAAGTAGGGGCGAACTGCAGACGTACCCATCCCATACAAACGTCCGCAACGTCCACCTTGTTCTCTGAAAGAATAGGCCTTTCAAATGCCGCACGGTATGAGAAAGATGGTTGTTGGTAACAGGAGAAGCTATGGGAAGGACCGCACGGTCTCTGGCGGATTTATATGGTACAGTCCGTGAAACTCGGTTCAAGTTTGAAATCCTATTGTACGTACCATCCCTGCGGCTCTCCAGTTGCAAATAGTTGTGCTGACTGGTGAAGCATCAGCGTTTCAACTTTAACCGTCACCCCTAGCACTTTCATCTACTCATAACCTCGTGTTGAACGGCATAATATATGTACGAGCCGACATGCTTTCGCAGCTACACTCTACTATTTCTCTCCGGTTCCCCTTCATCTCCCATAACCGAGTTTTCAACAATTGACGGTTTTGAATCGTGTCTTGTGCTGGGTCCAGGTAAATCTCTATCTCTCAACTCCTTCATGACTTGATCATGAGCACGCCAAGCTTTGACACCAGGAGCAAACAGCTCTTCCATTCTTTCCAGCGGTATGTGTTTAGTCTCGGGGACGAATACCTTTTATCACGGCACAGGTTGAAAAAAAAAAAGCAAACAAACAAGGAATGAGTCTGTGTCACTCACGAAGACGAAGGCCACTGAAAGGACCATCAAACACGCAAAGAATAAGTAGACCCCATACCCCATTGCAGTGAACATCTGGGGTGTGAAACGAGCAATGAGAAACCTGACAAAAAGGGGTTCAAGCGTTAGAAAAACGCTGGGTATCAAAGGTGCGAGGGCAAGCAAAAACGAACGCGTAAAGCCAATTACTCGCTGCCATGCACGCCTGAGTGAAAGTTCTGACGTGCTGAGGGAACATTTCAGCGGTCAGGACCCAGGGAGTGCCATTCCATGAAGGGCTGTAGAACAACGTCCAAAGGTAAAAGAACGCGACTGGAAGAAAAGAGCTGAGATTGGAGGCTGTACGAGAGGAAGAAAAGACCCTACTGGCGCTCCTTCCACCTGCAGAAATGGTCTCTGACACATGGTTCTCAGGCTGGTCGATGGCGATGAAGGCAGCGATGTAGAACATGCAAAATGCTCCTCCAGCGGAACCCACAAAAAGCAGACGGCGTCGACCTGAGTAGGTTGATAAAGACGGTAAGCACACCGGTCCATTCCAAAGCACGTGAAAGACGTGCCAAATTGATCGACAAGCCATAGCAGCCAGACCAGTGCCCCTACCAACTTGATGATCCCATAAACTCCAGTGGTGAGCAACGGAGTATTCTGGCCCGAAATACCGATCGACTTGAAGATTGTGGGTCTAAGGGAGGATTTTGTCAGTGCTCAACGTCTGATTGTAAATTCTATTACAACCCACGAATAGTAGTTAATCGCGTTGATCCCTGTAGTATTCTGCCACGCAAAGAGGCTAGACCCCAAAGCAATTCTCCACAACAACTTTGTGGATGCAAAGCATGTCCTCATCGGCCCAAAGAAACCTGCTCCAGCCAAATTTCTCTCGTGTTCGATAGCTTCTTCGATCATACTCAATTCCCGTACAGCGTAAGGATGGTCGGGAGACAACTTTCGAAGCACTGTAAGAGACTTAAGGGCGCGCGCGTTTTGTCCCCGAGACACCAAGAAGCGAGGTGATTCAGTAAGGAAAGGTGTTCCTAGAAGAAGCATCCCCCCCGGCTGTCAGACGATTCGGTGAGCGCGTGTTTTGCTAGACAGAAGATGAAATAAGAATTCACGATGAGCTGGACGGCAAAAGCAAGGAGCCATTGTGTATGACCAGGAGATATATTTAGGGAGGTACCGTAATTAATCCAGAAGCCTTGTAAACGACACCATGATGAGTAAACATGCCATCAGACATGAGAAATAGTCCTACCGACAGTACCACCGATTTGCCAACATAGTTCATATAGTCCAATAAGACGACCACGAATTGCAGGAGGCGCTATTTCGGCGACATAGATTGGCTGAATGGGCTTTCGTTGAGGATGTGCAGTAAAACAGCCAGACAGAAGAAAAGGCGCACAGCAAGGTTAGAAGCAATACCAATGGCTACACCGGTTATGATTCGTCCTGCATAAATGATACCAAGCCCCGTGCTTGAGCTGAATAGAGATCATGGTTGAGTCCAAAATCCGATCAGCCTGCAAAAAAAATATTGGACTCAACGAAGCAGCAGTTTGTAAGGCAGATCCAACACAAAAAATCAATCCTGAAATAAACAAGCCCCATTTCCTACCCCAGAAATATCCTACTGGATATCCAAAGATTGCCCCAAAGAAGCAGCTTCAAAGACAGTCAATGTTCAAGGGCCCAAGTTAAAAAAAAGGCACGACCCATACCCTGCCTGATACATCGACACAATATTAGCCGAAATGACATTGAACTCCGCGGTGGATTTGTCGAGTAGATCGAATTCCGTCTTGAAACTTGCGAGAGATATCGAGGTCCCAATGAACGCCGAATCGTATCCAATCATTACTGCAGCAAACGTGGCGATCGACGCGTTGGCATACACCCTCCAATTGTAAACTTCCCTGGGGGTATCCTGATCTACAACTCTAGCCAGTTTAACCATTTCGAAGACAGGGATGCTTCAGATTTCTGGACGGGGGAGGGACAAGAAAGTAGGAAAGGAATCTGTAAGAAGCAAATCTTCTTAGCTCATGATCAAGAGAGCCAATGACCCATGACCGAGAACGTCCGACAAGGACGAAACCTCACTCAACCGTTGGGACTGGGAAACCGGGTCCTGAAAAAATATGAGGTGGAAGTTTGTGACGCTAGTGAGATCAAGTGAGATGTCCGTAATTTATTTTGTTGGACGCGTGATAATCAGCAAGTGATATAGACCTCGAGATCCGGCCAAACTCCCAGTTACGATTATCCAATTTGTTGGAATTACTTGCATTTACAATTACATCGAGGATTGAGGTGGTTTTAAATAGACGCAATGATGCGACAAAGACCTAAAGTACTTGACGTCGATGAAAGACACTTGTGTAACAAAGAGATGGGATACAGAGAGTTGAGTTCGCCCCAGGCATGTAATCAAAAAAACGAAAAAGACGTGAATAAGTCGATATAAATCGTAAGGTTCATGAATCCTGATTCATTCGCAAGTAAGTCTTGTAATTAACCCGTTGTTCTTCACTCAACCATTCTGAGGTCGTTTTGGAAGAGCAAGAAACTTTGCCCTCGAGTAGGGCATCCAAATCGAGCGGGGTTTCCAATATTAAGCTCAGCCGATCATGCTTTGACTTGTGAGAGGGAGTGGGAGACGGGCTACGTTCAGTTGGCCCTAGCTTTGGTACAGGTTTACGCTTGACCCTCGGGCCACGATGGGCAGAGGTAGAGACTATAGAATCGCGCGAGCCAGCGTAGTGGGATCGAATGGGACGGGGTCGAGCGGAGGATGGCGTCGGTGGTAGTGGAGGTAGGTTCGTTAAGGTGAAGGTATCAAATGACGAAGTGACGAGCACAACAGTGGATTTCTTTGAGTTGGTTGTACTCTTCTCCTCGCCGGAGGAATCGACAGGAAAGACGAGTTCAACGGGTACACCATCACCGAGCTTCTTGCGTATTCTGTCCATTTTCTGTAGGCGAATAGTATTCGAAGAAGGAATGCGGAAAGTAGGTGAAATGATGGAATCTCGGGGGTTTTCTTCAACGTGAGTGAGTAAGGTATAGCGCGCGTCTTCTTCGTCCGACGTATTAGACGAGGTCGGAGAGGAAGGGCATTGGGTTGAAATAGATGAACGACGCTGTGAGAAGGAAGAAAGAGCGAGACGAAGGAGCGGAGGCTTAGAAGAATGGGATGCCCATGAAGCTTCGATACGTGAGGATGAAGATGAAGACCTCGTCGATCGTGTCGAAATGGATGTTGAACGCGATATCCGACCAGATGAGACGTTTTCTCCCACAGAGGATCGGGAGCTTTGGGTTGAACCTCGACTCGCCGGTCGATACCACTCATCCTCATCATCCGACCAGTCCTCAGACCCAGGAGCTGTGAGAAATATCAGTAAAATCATTAACCTTTGATAAAAACGCAGATCGTACTAGGTGATCTGACGGATTTGGCATCCAACAGGTGAGGAGTAGATCCAAGAACTTGACCAAGTTTTTTCGTGGTGCGCATTAGCCTGGCACGTTGACCGTGCGTCAGGGAGTTGGAAGTGGGTGGAGGGGGCGGTGACACGATCTTTGTGGTAATCATGGTATACGGATAGAGGGTATAGAGAACGAAAGGAAGAAAAACTTGAAGGTGTTCCAGAGACCCGCAAGAAGGGATTGGGTGAATTGAGCTTGTTTCTGTAGTTCAAGTATTAATATAGGTGTAATAGAACAAAAAGAAAAAGCGAACCACGTACCTTGTATATCATTCCAACCACAGTTTATTGTCTTTGAAGGTGGGCCTTATTGTTGAAGGAAACAATAAGAAGTTTTGCACTCCGGGCCGCAAATAGATGTCAATAGCCATACCTCCGTCGGCAAACTCCCACACTAGATCTTCTGTACGCACACCAGGGCCAGTATAAGAGCCTCAATCACAAGAAAATGGATATATTTGCAGACATCGAGGTTAAATTGCCCAATACATAATAGTAAACACTTGAACGACCCATTAATGCGAGAACAGAAGGCGGAAAATCTTCACGTATATAGGAGCGTGGGCGCGTCTGGCACGATACTATATGGTTCAATGAATTAGAACAGGTAGCGAAAGAACAACAAACACTGGACATACCTCTCTCATTTGTTCGACTGTATACCAGGCCCTTCGTCCACCCTGTAAGTGATGCGAGTGAGAAATGGAATGTTCAAGTTACGTAAATCGGGTTTGGACGTACGTCGAGGTCGATTTCGTGAGCACGTCTGGGATATGTCCGCTTCCAGACATAACCAATGATCCAGAACGCGATGATGACGGGAAAGGCAAGATACGCCTCTGCGAGCTTCGATCAGTGACGGTCTGCAATCAGAATAGCACTAAACTGACTGAAGAAACTCTGCACTCTGTCTTGGGGAGAAAGGTTGACAGGCCCATCGACCGGAACGGGGAACAGCGCCTATATATTCATTGATAATTGGAAATATAAGCACAGATATATCAAGAGACTTACAATATAGAACTGAGCGATAAGAATCACCACGATGAAGAGGAGTCCTAGATAAGAGCTCCAAACTCCACCTAACGCTTTGAAGGGCAGTTCTTCAAGCGAGTGACCTTGAACTTTCCATGCTCTTCGGAATCGGACGCTGAATGAAGTACGTTTAAGAAGATGTGAAGGGAATCTGCGGCCCGAGCTTACTGGCACAAACATATGGAGCCCCAAGTGAAGAGCGTTGACAGACCCGAGACGGCAATCAACCAGTCAACTGTCGAGATATGTCGGTTCGGGGGCCAATAATATATCGAGGAACGTACTCACAGACGATGGAATTCGCCGCCGCGACATCGACATAAGCGATGGGAGCGAATAGGAGTGTCACGGCGACGGACCACAATGGGCGACTAGACTTATCAACTAGAGAACAGGTCAATACGGGTGATTCATCAGAGCGTGGCCAACCCACCATAAGCGAAGATTCTGGGGGCGTATCCACTTTCCGCGAGGGCGGTTAAGGTTCTAGAACCGGCGTATACACATGAAAGACAGATTGACATCACGGAAACGCAGATTGTGGCATTGACGAGGTCTATTTGGAGTGTCTGTCAGCGAGCCGTGTAATCATCATGATAAATTAGCCGTTGGCTCACGGTTCAACCCAGGGATATGTGCATTATCAAGGACGATCACGAATGGAGAAGCGGCTAGTATACCCATGAACACCTTGGTTGACATTAGAGTAACTGAAACAGACATACATGAACCACTGGCACCAAACAACCGTGTTTCATTGTAGGGAACCAGGAGACCCACTATGAGGAGGGATGTGACGTAGATCAAAGTCTGTGTGAGGATAAGGATGGATTTCATGATAAACAGCGGTAAAGACTTACAACACGCCAAAATGTGCCCTTGACAGCCGCTGTAAAATTTAGGAACATTAGCGCCCAAGGAATAAAGAAATAAATAGATCACGTACCTGGCATGGTTCCGCGTGGATTCGGCGTCTCACTGGCAGCAAGACCAACAATCTCCGTTCCCGCTTAGCATCGCCCGTCTCAGCTACTGTCCTACGGAAAACAATCTTTTTGCTCACCAAATGAGAAAGCCGCTGTGATTCATTGAATTTAATAGATGACGTGCCATACGGTCAGCCAGGACATACCTGTCACGAACACTCCACAAACTCCGTGGAACCCATGAGCGAATGCGCCGGGATCATGCCATAGATGACCGCCTATGTAATGGTCGTATTCCCCACCATTGGGTCCACCGCCACATACACAAACACTGAGATAAAATTTTAGAGGGAAAAGTAGTCGCAAGTAGAAGACTCACATTCCAATGAGGACGAACATCGTAACGACAATGAGTTTCAACATTGACGCCCAAAACTCTTCTTCCGCATATCCCAGGGTACCAAACAGATTCAAGAACACTACAAGCATGTCAGACGTCAATCCGATTACATGACCGGCGATTATCCTTACCGATAACGGCCCAGAAGATTGTGACCCAAGCAGCAACGGGTACTGATCTAGTCCAGTATTGGACTGTGGTGATAGCGACCGTTATCTCTAGCGGTAAAACACAGGCCCATTGCAGGTAGTAATTCCATCCCATAGCAAACGCGTATCCCGGATCGAGAAACCTGTTAGCCAACATGTAAAAACCTCCGGATACGGGATACAGTATGGACATTTCTCCAATTGCCTATCGAGTTTCAACGTTAGCGCCATTGTCATTGGAATGCGAAGAAGAGAGGGAGGGTACTTGTGTGACACTTATCATCATCATCCCGATTAAAATCCACGCAATCATTACTCCAGCAGGGCCCCCGACGCGGAGGGCTGAACCTGAACCGACGAAGAGACCTGTTCCGATGGCCCCGCCTAACAAAGAAAAGAAAATGCAGGCGGGACCGAACCTCGCAACACTGGGTCACGTACCGACAGCAATCATGTTCAAGTGTCGAGGCTTCATTTTTGCTTGCAACATTGGTGCATCCGCTTTAAGTTTCTCCACCTCCTCAGGAGAAAGATCACCAGAAACAACCTGACCACTGAAAGCGTTATTGTGAGGAATGCGGCGTTTTCAACGACGAAAAAAGAACAGTACCCAGTTCCTCCTGGTGCCCTCTTGAAACTCTCGAACGATAAGCCTAGTCGTGTCCATATTGACTCCTTGGAGGGATCGTAGAATTCGACGTGCGATGAATGACTAGCTCCTTCCTCACCAGCGAATTTCTCCTTATCAATGGTTGGGTCCATGATGGGATGAAAGAAGAAGCTTCTGGGAGTCTGTCTATTTATAATGGATAAACTCGGACCTTGGAGTCGAATTAATATACAAGGTCCCACAGGCGTGTGGCTGGAGTCAGAGCGCTCGTGATAAGTAACAGCGGGAACTTTTATTTTTGGGTAAGCAATCAAGATCTTTTGATATGTGGACCTCATTTCGGTTAGCGTTATCAACAGCTTTGGGAGCTATTCTCCCTGCCTTTTGTACGACTTATTGCTGTAGCTCTGAATATACCGATGCAGATAGCCAGATAGCTTCTGACCACAGAACTCAGCTGAACGTTGAACGGGTGCGACGGTGAGTTGTGGGCGACGTCGTGTGGCAAAAACCCTAAGCCAAGAGGATGTAGCAGCACCGTCACGTAACGCGGCACCATGCGGGATTGTACGAAAGTCAGACTGATCATTGTTGATTGCAGACTGCTGCCCATAACTAAAGTACGCAGCAATTCAGTGAATCTCAGGGTACGGGTACGTAGATGTTAGGAACAGTAAGGTACAGTGGCACCGTGAATAACAGGTAAAGGTCGACTAAATTCAGATACATACTAAGACGAAGACCACCACCTCAGAATACAATGCTATCTCGAACGATCGCGATCATTGTGAGTATCTGTCCAGTCATCAGTCAGAATCCCTTTCACGCCTCCACTTTGCGTTCTACCACCGTCCCTCGCTCTCGCAGTATGCATTCTTATCTCCTGAACAGGCACCTCGACTCCACCGGAAGATGAGGAAGATGCTGACCATTCTGTTCCGTCATCAAATGTAGTAGCCACTGGGAAGGGGAACGATTCTTTTGACGGAGGCGAAGGTACTTTAATCCGTGGCACAGGTACAGGTACTTGTTGACTCTTCTTCCCCTTCTTTTTCTTTCCGGAGGCCGATGAACCACTTGATCTACTCTTGGACATGCGAGGAACGACAGCAGGTATTGCATCACTGTCCAGTATTTCTGGTTGCTGCGTCGGTTGAGGTGTAAGCATCGGTGAAGTCGGGACTGAAGGATCCACCCAATCATCTTCAATGTCATCGCTTCCTGCTGGAGAGTCCTGTGCTCCCGCAGTAGGGACGCTAAACCTGGAACTAGGGCCAGGCGTGATAGGATCTACGGGGTCTTCTTCTGTGTCCACCTCTTCGCTTCTACCTCCCTCTCCACGCCCACTACGGCTAGAGACAGAGGCTGATGTCGATCTAGTATCATAGAAGTTCTCGTCCTCGTCCTCGTCCTCTTCGTCATCATCCAGCGCCTTAGCTGAGTTCTCGGCGTCATCATCATCCACATCCAAGTCCGTGACATCCTCTGGATCGGAGATAGATTCCAATCCCATGTTGTCATCCGAGTCATTGGGCCATGTGGGTGGTTCGTCTTGTATTGAAAATATAGTCCGTGGAAGCTAGGAGAAGATAAAGCAAAAATACAGGCAAGAAGGACATCATTTCTTACCTCTCCAACTCTTCTTCTAAAGTCAACCCATTCAGCCTCATTTTTACAAAGGAACCCTATAAGCATGCTCGGGTCTAATCCGCTTAACGGCATCTTTCGAACCCTTTCGCAATGAAAGGTTCTCAATTCATCGACACTGTACGAAGAAATGAGATGCTCTTGGTAAGGAGTCAACCCACTCCCGGCGATCTCACTATACTCCATCTCGGACATGTTACCGGTGTCTGTACTGGCACTTGGAGTGACAAGGACAGGGGAATCCGTTCTGGATGGAGGATAAGAACGTGGCGTTTCGTCCGCGCTAGGTTGGTTGTGGGTTTTAAAGCCACTCTCCCTGCCTGAGCTAGACTCTGAAGCTGACGTAGACGAAGAGTACTGCTTCTGTAAAGGACTAGGCGAAGTCGGGGCATGATATGAAAAAGTGGAAGACCCTGTAGTTTTTACGGAGGACGGAGATGTGGGTGTTACGACCCGCCTCAGTGTCCCTCCGCGTTGAGATATTCCGCTGGTTCTACCCTTCTTCTGCGTCTTCGACCGATCTTTCTCTCTAGCAAAATCCGACTCGGGTGTCCTGTTGGGTGCATCGCTAAAACCGGGAGTGTCAGTCAAAACTGACAGAGTTCGCAGGGGTACAGTTGGCCGAGCGTGATGGGGATCAAGGTAGAATAGATTGTCCGATTGCGATCCCACGAAGTAATACGATGAACTAGGACGTCCTCCAGCAATGCCAACGGATTGAGGGAATGTATACAGCATCTAATTCAACATGATGTTAATTCTGAAGACGGTATCAGACAAATTCGCCCACTTTAATCGTTTCATGATAGATTGGGTTGACTCCATCGATACCTAGTCGGATACCGAGTAATAGAAGAACGGGACGATCACCCCAGGTTGATGTGGTATGGTGATGACGGTGTCGTCCTAATGAGGGCGACGAGAATGTGGATCCACCTATGATGGTGAGGTGAGTACAAGATTGTTGTCAAGTCAGACCTACTTACGAGAACTAGCTGGGACGGTGGTAGAGGAATGTGAAGCTGCAAAGACGTCAGTCTGAAACAGCGTTCCATCTGTCGCGACAGAAACGCCCATCCCTGACTGTGGAAAAGCATGCACCAAGGTCCTACAATTACATTAGAAAAGTATCCGAGTTATTGAAGAGATGACTGCATACTTGATGGCACCAGCAGCAGTGCTGGGTCCGAACCACTGTCCAACATCCTTCCCGAGATCTTTACCAGCCAAAGCCATTCGATGCACACTGAAGGGTGCTTCAGGCGACGGTGTATCCAAGAACCATGTGACGATCTGAACATATTTGGCATACGATTCATTGCGAATGACTGGCTCGGGTAACCGCCACTCTGCATACGGTGTAAGCTGTCATTGAAAATAATGAGCAAAAGCGTGACTTACCCCTCCCTAGCCACATGAAGACTAGCGCATTCGCCAACAAACTTTGGCCGGTCCTCAACATACAACCCCATCCAGCGTCGCTGGTCCAACCGCGCTCCTTTTCCCCTCCTAAGCCTGGAAGAACCCAATTCCATTTCTTTCCGGTGGAATTTGGACTAGTAGGTAAGTTGTTGTTGCTGGACCCGATGCTCCTAACGCTGTAGTTGGAATCACTTTTGTAGGTGTCAACATAGCTCATTGTACTGTCGCCTAGCGTCTCACAAGAAGGAAGTGGTAGATCGCTAAGGCTCGTATCCCTGATTGCAGTGAACTGGGAACGATAGGTGACCCAAAGCTTACTAGTGAAATCGGAATAAAATTCCACAGGCCAATTGGTTCCTGGGTGTTTGAGGTTGGAGGAAGACGCTGCCGATGGTGTAGGAGTCGTAGATGTAGTGGATACAGAGGATGATAATGATGAGGAGAGAGACGTGGATGGAGAATGAGTGGATGATTCACGGGAGGAGGGTGGCTGAGATTGGGATAGTTGGTTCTGTGACTGCGAAAGAGAATGCTTGTGCGGATGTTTCGATCCAATAGATGATCTAAATGAAGGGGAAGGCGATCCATGGGCTTTACCTTTGGTATCAACAGATGTCCTTCCACCTCCGGACAGATCATTGCCCTGATAGGGTGGTGGTACCGGTGGCGGAGGCTCGTAGCCCTTGTGCTGTACACCAAGCAGCCATATCGGATCGGTGCATTTGTCGGGTGTTGCGTCACTGTCCAGCAGATATCGCATGGCTTTGTCGAGATGGCCTTTCCCGTGTTTGGCGACTGTCAGCAAAGCCGACGCGCCTGTTTTGGCTCGTGGTGACCCAGTGTTTTGACCATGAATGTGAGGGTTGAGGAGACTCGGGAGGGATAAATCGGTAGAAGAAGAACTAAACGTGTGGGAGAACCACCCTGATAGGCGGGTTGGAAGGTCGCTCATGCGTGGAGAAGTAGAGGTTGGAGGGGTATATGATTGTGATATATGTGGACCAGAGTGATCGGACAACCCGCTTGAAGGACGGTCGGAACGTGTCTTGGAACGAGGGATTGAGACAGATGAAGTCCCTTCTCTTGGTTCTACGATGATTGGAGCATCTTCGACCTCGGAAGAGGGCTTATCGTCTTCAATGGTATTCTTGTCCTTCCTACCAGCAAGAAACCGACTACCCTTTCGAGTACCCTTTGAGCCAGATGCGGTTGGGGACTGTAGCTGAATTGCGCTGTCTGATGAGCTAGACCTTTCGGTTCCAATACTGGACAATGCTGAATCGTTCACTGATTTCGATCTATCACGGCTGTTTCCCTTCTGAAGAAACTTGGGTAGTTTAGAAATATTAGTGGGTATTGGAGATGATGGGGAGGGTGTGTGTCGCGAGTTCTTGTTACTAGACATTATATGAGATATCTGGAAACAAAACAGAGGCATGCTTCAGTGAAAAAGCATGACAAGAGGAGGAACGGTGAGACAGACCTCGCTGGAAACGTGATCCGCCTATACTAGTTGCTTCTTACTAGTAAGCTGCACCTATCCCTACCTGAGCCGACAATGAAGGCGCTAAAATTATCCTAAAAATCGTTCGTGTGCGTTCGTAAGTTAACTGGCAAGCCCAAGCTCGCTGGGGACATCGTTCCATATTAAGCATCATAATTAACTTTGACCTTCGAAGGTACGTACCCAAGGTAGTGGTAGGTTGAAAAATGTAGTGTTGGGGATGATAACAAGAAATACAGTCCTGAACCTCAACGCCGGTAAGCTGATTGAGGAAGTGGAAGCCAAACTGCGAGGCGAGGCGAGGCGTCGCCGATGATGAGAGAATTGTGACATTGTGTGACTGGTCTGTAACTTTATGTGACTAAGTATCGCATGACTGAAACCTCCATCATCCTCTCTTATGCTGCTAGCCTTTCGGGAGCTGGCGCTGGGTTCTTTTACACACTCTTCGGGTTGAAATCTGAACCTCTGAGGTTTAGATATAGGTACCACCGATGCGATGATCATGTGATCACTTCAGGGCTACACACCCGGGCCAGCCGTCATCTCCTTAGAACTTGTTAGAAGAGAAAGCTGCTTGTGAGGATCTCCTGGGTTGCAGAAGGCTTCCTCTCATCCGAAGACCAGCTGGGCTTGAGTGTATCTTTCTTACGACTGAGCTAGGACGGCCCCTGCCTAATGTAACTGGCGACGTATCTTCAAACAAGATTGGAACCGTGGAAAGAGCATCGACAAATGAATGGGAAATGCGCGTCGTTCATGATCACCCGTGGCTGGGACATCCCCGGCGGCAGAACTTGAATGGCTGTATTACTTCGTACCGTTCTAAATAAAGTTAGTAACTACATAACTTAATATCATCCATGACGAATTAAAGTCGTAGAGGCTATAATATGGGATGACCATTTACTTTTGATTTGGTATCTCGAATAGCAGTCTCTAAATCTCTGACTACCCTGGAGAAGCTTGGCCGTGCCATTGGCGCCTTGATCCAGCAGCGATGGATAATATACTCAATTCCCAGTAAACGCCCTAGCGCCGGTGGGTATAGAGGTCTTTCATCCTGTCCTGTATGGCAAGTAACAGTCAACCCTTGCTTGTCTTGACACACTATGGGAAGCTTACCTAGCACAAGTTCTTTCACCACATCGTCTGCAAGGGTCGGCCACGGGAGACTTCCCATCGTCATAACCTCTGCAGACGTGACTGCATATGCATAGACATCATTCTCACGACTCAATAATGACTTCCCAGCCATAAACTCGGGAGATTGCCACCGAAGCCCATCTGAAATATCAAAGCGTTAAAAATTCACGATGGCAGTAGACAATTAATCAAAAAGAATCACGGTTATGTTTGGGATCCGAATGAGTGATCTGTTGGGTGAACTTGCTGTGACCGAAATCCGCAAGAACACACTTCAAATCATTATCGATGAGAACATTGGCACCCTTGTCAGCATATAAATAGTATGAGTTTTTGACTGAGAGGACACGGTCACTGCGTACCTTGAGATCCCCATGTATAACATCCCGATCATGTAAATATTCCATCCCTCGGGCAATCTCCAACATGAATCTCATCAAGTCAAATGATATCCTTGGAAGGCTACTTTCGTGTAACTTTATTCCTCCAAATTCCCACTCAAGCCGTTTTAAATACTGGGGCAAATTCCCATTCCTCATATAGGGGCTCACAAAGAACCGCTGGGATTCCGGCCCATCGGGGTTGCTCGTACCGAACAACCTTAAGATATTGGGATGCGTGAGGTCTTTCCACACTTGGAGCTCGTTTACGAACTCGTGGTGCGGCGTAGAAGCTTCAACTATTTTTATCGCTACCATGCGATGCCGCCATGTCCCTTTATAAACCTGAGAGAAGAATCCGCGAGCAATGAACTCCTGACAAGAGACTTGAGACCTTGAAGAAGTAAACAAAAGTTAGATACTGATTTGGTGTGGGAAGGGAGAGGACACACTTGCTTATTGTCCAGCTGGGAATGTTGATGTCGACTGGCCCGTGTAATATGTCTGAGTCCAAATGGCCCCCATCCAACAAATTGTTTTCCTTTTCATCCAGGGGCCACGTTAAAGACCGATGTTTAAGGTGACCCTTCGGAGATGGGAGTTTCGAGTCAGGATGAAGGGAGTTGACCCTGCTATCCCAAATTTCCAAGAAATACTTAATTGCGTGAAGCATATCGTGCTTGCCCATCTGTAAGACGTGAATCATTTCTCGGTTGCTTTTTGCGTAGAGTGCAGTGGATAGTAGCTGTTTGATATCATAAAGATCGGAGGCTCGATCGAGTTCGTTCTGACGTTCTTGAAGAGTGCGAAGAAAATTTCTGATATGATGAACTTCCTCCACAGCAAGATCGTCTACCGTCGTTGATGGCGAAGGCGATACTGGCGTCGTCGGGATGTTCTTGAGTTCATCAATTTCGAGGTCATCCATATCCGACAACGCTGGTTCTTGTGGTTCAGTATCCGATGTAAAGAGTCCTCCGTGTGAACAAGCCAGACTCTTGATGTTCTTCATGAGTCGAACCTGGGTTCGCATCTTTTCTCGGGATGGTTAAATGCACACTCAAAAACGAAAACGGCTGTCTCACGTTGAAAAGAAACAAAGCATCGCTAAGAGCCTGATCACAGGTTTCGATCTCTTCCAAGATTTCATCACGCCGTAAATACCTTTTCCAGAAAGGTTGGCTGTTTTGTTTCTCCAAGAAATCATGAAATTGGGTGAAGGACCTAGAACAAAGGTGTCAACGAGACATCGCAAAAACAAGGCGGAGGAGCGTCGCTCACTCTTGTAGTATCTTTATGGGCCTCTCGAACTCGTGTCTAACTCCCCGTCCGACGTCGTCCTCCCTCAACTCGTCATGCACGGCTAGAAGAATTTCAGCACAACGTTCTGTTAATCGTAGACATGCCAATCTGTTCGACTTGGATTCGAGTTGAAAGTAAGCCCACAGAAGAACATTTTGGAATGACTGAGACGTACATCAACACCCTCTACAGCATCCCAGATATTGGTCAACAGCCTGGCCGCAATGCCTAAACCAGGTAGGATGTCCCCGAGTTCTCCCGCTACTTCCAGAGCCGTATGTGCAGCAAGCGACACTGCATCTATCGCAAGATCGACTCGCTAAGGGAAGAGTAAGTAAGCGGTTGAAGATTCGAAGTAGACACACGACTGACCGCCTTAGTCCTCAAATATGCTTCCGTCTGCTCATGGGGAACAGGAACCTTCTTCCGAGGTGTAACGTTCCACGGTCTGGGACTGAACTTCTTTTCTATCCAGGAAGGAGTACTATCAGATCGCCGGTCAAGACTCGATTCCCTCGAGGTAGCCGGTGAAACATTAACTGGAGTTGATTCATGATCGTGCAGGAGCGGTCGGGCTTTAACACGTCTGCCACTGAGACTTCTGGAAAGACGATGGTCGTGTCCCTGTTCGGGATTTGGCGAAGGCGGCCTTCGAGCGAATAGAAGATTCAAACCGCTGGAATGGGGCTCGTTCTCGTTGCTTTCTTGTGGGGTTGAAGATGAAAAAGCTGGAAATAAGGATCTCGGAGAGGAATGTGGGGAGAGAGTAGCCATAACGTCAGTCGTGAAGGCACTACAGCCTCAGAAGCATCCTTTTGTATGGTAGGGATCCGAAATAAAGCTATTAAAAGCTCATCGTGAGAGTGATTATTGATACACGTCGTGAAATCAGATCCGTGTGATGTACAGACGACACCGGCGTAGCGCTATGTGCAACAAGTCCATGCGCACTGCCATGTCGAGGGTTTCAAAGCGGCTACCGCGAACGAATTAAGAATCGATATTAGCGCTAGAGGAGAGAGCAGGTGAGCGCTCAGTGGAGCGTCGGCATTCCCCATGACTTTAGGGCAGGTCGATTCGTGTCTCAACCCGGCAATATATGCTTCCATGCTTCCACCACATGCTTTCCATCTCCTTTCATCATTTCCGTCACCCCCATCGATGCCTACATGTCTTGGCACAATTGCAAGCCGCCAAGCCTGCTTTTAGTAAGACCCTGGGGTATGGGGAATCATAATGAATTGCAGAATCATTAATATTGGCGAATCTATGTAGAAGCCCGATTAACAAATATTCGAAAACCGTACACGCTTCAGTTGGTAAAATCACAGCTCATAATTGCTGTAAAACACGGACGGTAGCGGGTAGACAATATCTGCCTATTTCGAAATTTAGTGGGATCAAATGACCCGTCAGTACCTACAAACCGTCACCGGATAAGTTCACGAGATTTGCGGCCCCATAGTTGCTTTATAAGAGCCTTGTCTAGTTCATCGTACCCTCTCACACCCTCTCAGTCACAATGCCCCCCTCCTTCACTCACGAATTCAACACCCCTTCCTTCAAGGGAAAGGTTGACTTTCAAACTGGTCTCTTCATCGACGGTAAATTCGTCGATGGTGGAGACAAGACTACTATTGAGTACGTTCTACTGCGTTTCTCTCGTGGATCTGTCTAATTAATGCTGTTATCGTCAGCGTCGTCAATCCGGGTGAAGACCTCGTTATCTGGACCTGTTGAAACTATCCCTAATCCAAATACTTTGCTATTCCAGCTAACGGCCAGGTCATCACCAAGATCGCCGAGGGTACCCCTAAGGATGTCGACCTTGCCGTGGCAGCTGCACAAAAGGCATTCGACACCGTATGGGGTCTGAACGCTTCCGGTAGCCAACGCTCCAGATTGTTGACCAAGCTTTGGCAAGCGATGGAGGCCAATCAAAAAGAATTGGCCGCGCTTGAGGCTCTCGATAACGGTATACTCCTTACTTCTCTTATCCGGATTGACGGTCAATTCTAACCTCTTTTTCAGGCAAGACTTTTGGTTGGGCGTTCAGTACTGACACCGCGGCTGCGATCGAATGCATTCGCTACTACGCCGGATGGGCCGATAAAGTTCATGGACAAGTTCAAGAGGTCGGTTACGAAAACTATCCAATGACTAGTACTAATAGCTGATGTCGAACACTGCTCAGACCACCGACGACAAACTAACTTACACCCGCCACGAACCGATCGGTGTTGTTGTACGTGTGTCTCGACTTCTAGTCCGTGTTCATTTTTCTAATACGTTTCGTTCAATATAGGGCCAAATTATACCATGCACGTCATTCATTACATTTCATTCCCTGTGTCACTAAATTTACGACTATCAAAATGACAGGGAATTTCCCATGTGAGTCTTCATCAACTTGCGACTTTATCTATCACTGATTTATTTTTCACATCAGTGTTGATGTTCTCTTGGAAGATCGGCCCAGGTACCGGCATTTCTGATGACCTTAATTCTCCCTCTGACTGTCTGTAGCGCTGGCCACCGGAAACACCATCGTCATGAAGGTCAGTCTAGTAATATCTGCGTCTACCAGCGGTTCAACTTACTGGTGACAGCCCTCGGAGTTCACTCCCTTGACTGCTATCAGGATGTGCAGTATTATCGCAGATATATTCCCTCCTGGCGTCGTGAACGTCGTCACTGGCTATGGTAATACCGTCGGTAACGCCATCTCGTCGCACATGAAGATCGAGAAAGTCGCTTTCACCGGAAGCACACTCGTCGGACGGAAGATCATGGAGGCCGCTGCAAAGTCCAACTTGAAGAATGTCACTCTTGAACTTGGTGGAAAGGTTGTGTTTTCTATAAATTGTTTGGCATCCTGTCTAAACATATCTTCGAATTAGTCTCCTAACATCATCTTCAAGTATGTGGGCTTCTTGTCTCTAGATAGACGTGGCTCACCGTTTCTTCCAGCGATGCCGATATCGAGCAAGCCGTGAACTGGGCCGCACATGGAGTGTTGTATGTCCAAATGTTCCCATTTACGTGGATTTCAATTCACTCCACTTCTAGCTGGAACCATGGTCAAACTTGTTGTGCAGGCACTCGTGTCTTCGTGCAATCTGGCATCTACGACGAGTTCCTCAAGAGGTTCACCGAGAAATCCAAGTCCATCAGGCTCGGTGACCCATTCAGCACAGAGGTTGACCAAGGCCCTCAGGTCTCTCAGATTCAATACGACGTGGGTGTCAAGCCAAGGTCGATTGCCTGCCTTCGTCTGATCCGTCATTTCTATACTAGCGTATCATGGGCTACATCCAATCTGGCAAAGAGGAAGGCGCTACTGTTCACCTCGGTGGTGATCGGTATGGCAAGGAGGGCTTCTTCATCAACCCAACCATCTTCACCGATACACGGCCGGATATGAAGATCGTCCAGGAGGAGATCTTTGGCCCCGTCGGAGTCGTGATCAAGTTCGAGGACGAGGAAGACGTTATTAGTCAGGCAAATGACACCATGTACGGTCTTGCGGCTGCCGTGTTCTCGCAAGATATCAATCGTGCGTTGAAGACTGCTCACCGACTCAAGGCGGGAACTGCATGGGCACGTATATAAGTGATTTCATACTCTTTGGAGCTGACTTTGGTATCACAGGTGAACTGTGCTAATACAATCAACGAAAATGTACCTTTCGGTGGCTTCAAGCAATCTGGTATTGGCCGTGAGCTTGGCGAGTATGCTTTGGAAAAGTGAGGCATCGTTTCCTTTTTGGTTGTTCAGTGAAGTCTTGCTAAATATGTCGGACTACGCCTTAGCTACACTGCCGTTAAGGCCGTGCATGTCAACCTTGGTATCAAGCTGTAAAAGCCATGCCGTGTGTAATGGATCCGTTCTGGGTTTCGATGACATGCAAAAGAACCATTGTGCTTTATGTTATTTGGCGACGTAACCCGTGTAGCATCAATATCTATAATAATACGAAAGAAAGTTTCACGATGTAGGGGGATTCCAGAATTTCTGTAACTTAGTAAGAGTGACCTTGGATGAAACGGGTTTGGCGGCCCGTCGGACCTGTCGGTTTGACGATGTCAAAAGGCTATTTTGGATCGTCCGTCATTTACTTGTAAGGCTGAAACCGATGAAAGAAACGATCTTCCGAAAAAAGTCCTCGGCCAAGAACTGGCAGTTTTTACGCTACAACGAACCGAAGTGCAACATTAAGATACTTCATCCTGGGAGTCAGGGACAAATATCTATCATCACGAGTTGCATTCCTACCTCGTTCAAAAGCAGATGGTTGAAGACTTGCGGTCTTCCATCTCCTACCCCGGATCCATGAAATACGTGGTACTATTTCTTGTTGTTTTCTCTATTCATTCAGCTTTCCTCAGGCGGACCTGGTCTTGGACTTTTGTACCAAGTCTCTTTGGGGTTAATGCAGCTCAGGTTGGAGACTACTTCCAGCCGAATTCGACAGGTATAAAACTCCAGAACGGATATGAACGCGTGTATATCCAGGTGAGTTTTTATTGTCTTTCCATCCGACAGTGTAATTCCCTTACCTATCCTTCAAAGCCATTTGGAAACCATGCCTTCCGCGTTCGTGCCTCAATCATGCGAGATCCCATAGGGAACGAATGGTCGGCCCTACTCGATCCACCATTGGAAGGACCTGGAGGAAAACAAGGTCTCTCTCACGATATAAAATTACCCTACCAATCATCAGCTACCATCAGAAATGGCAACCTTGTTGTTCAAGTTACTAATGGAACCATTTCCTTCCATCGAGTCGAATTCGACGGGTCTACGTCGCATTTGACGAGCGAATTTGTGGATACAAAGACTCTTCTTCCGAGGTTTTATTTCCAAGATTTCAGGAGTAGTAGCTTTGAGACGTACTTCTCATTCAGCACGGACGAGGATGAACAGTTTTATGGATTGGGACAGCAAGCGTGTTGTATTGATAACTCGGTGAACAAGAAGGGGCAGGTTGTGGATCTAATGAACTGGAATTCGCATGTGAGGTTGCCGGTGTATATGTCTAATAAGGTGTGGTAGTTGTTTCCTGCTGGAGGATGCAAAGGCTAAGGTGTGTAGGGTTACCTTCAATACTTTAACATGCCTGGTCAAGGACGTATCGGTAAGCGCTCTCAGGGAGCTTTTTTCGCGTTTCCGCTGACCATGGCAACTACGTGTAGAATTTGGGACCCAGCGTACGCGATTTGTAGCTAGCGAGGCTACCGTCGTGGACTATTACATGTTAAGTTTCTGTATGTCGCTATAAAACCTTCTAGCTGAGACCGCTTGTTTCCAGCACCACTGCAACCCCTGGTGATTACGATACCTTGCAAGAACAATTCACTGCTGTCACTGGTCGTCAACCCATACCACCAGATTGGTCGCTTGGATATCAACAATCCAAGCTACGGTATTATAATCAGACCCAAATCGAAAACCTTGCTCAAAGGTTCCACGACGAACGGGTTAATGTATCGCTCATTGTCATAGGTCGAAATTTATCCGTATTTTTGTTCACCAGTCTCTGAATCACGCCCTTGTAGATTTCTTCAACTGGAAATTCCAAGGAGATTGGTCTTTTGATGTCTCGGTTTGGCCTGATCCCGAACGGATGGTTCAGCGCGTCAAGGACCTGACTGGAGCCGAGCTGATGGTTTCTCTTTGGCCTTCTGTTGAGGATAAGTCAGAACTATACATTACTCTTCAGCGTCAAGGACTTCTTGCTACCACAAGAGACGGTACTGGGATTCAGGACTCCTTTCAGGGTGTATACACGCGTCTTGGTATGCTCCCCTTCCCGTTTTTGTTCGGACTGTTCTGAGACCTGGCATTTGACTAGTCGATTCCACGAATCCTGAAGCCAGGGAGTTCTTGTGTGAGTCTTTGCATCTTTCTTTTTTTTAAGCGCCTCATCGTATTCGTTTAGGGAAGCGTCTGAACGATAGTTACTTTTCGAAAGGGATCCATAATTTTTGGATTGACCAAGCGGATGGTGGAACAGCTTTTTGAACTCTTTATCGTCTGCTCACTCACAACTTCTTTTTAGGAGGAACTCTTGGGGAGCCTTTTGAGAACAGTGAGTACTCGATAGCTCAAAGGCCTTTAATTAAGCGAATTGCGATCAGACGGACAAGACTTGATTAGGGGTATTCCTTACTCTCGTGCCTTTACCCAGTACTTCATTGGTACCCAAGAAGCGGCTGGTAAGCTCTATCCGTGGTTCCATCAACAGGCTATCGATGAAGGCTTCAAGAACCTCACGGACGCAGCACCTAACACTTGTAATTTCTTGTCTCTAACCCGTTCAACGTTTGTCGGCGGACAGCGATTCTGTTCGTATTTATGGAGTGGAGACACCGATTCCACTTTTGAAGTCTTGTTGCAGCAAATCACAGCCGGTGTCTCTGTTGCAGCATCCGGGATCTCGGCCTGGACCTTGGATATAGGTGGGTTCGCGGGTTTGAATATTGACACGGACGAGGTATGTGGCCAATTACTGGATCTTATAAGTCTGCAGGCTTGGAGTTACTAACTGTTTGTCAAGGGGAAGGAACTATTCGTCCGATGGTTTGGAATGGGAACGTTCTTACCCTTCGTGAGTGTCTTTGCAAAAGACTCCACTCAGTCCTGATGGTAGTTCTTGTAGATGCGAGTACATGGGTGCGTGGTTGACGATTGAAATCTACTACTTATCACGTTCGCTCAATACGCGACTGAAATGTTTTGCAGTACCCGATCATGTAACATCCCAACGGACAGCCCTTTGCCTCACGCCAATCCTTGTCCGAACGAGGTACTTCTCCCCAATTGTCAGCCTCTCACTGAAAATGACATTGTGCTCGTTAGCCTTGGTCGTACGGCGATGATAACTTTATCATCACCAAAAAGGTACGCTGATCGTCACTATTTGCCTCGCACTTTAGACCAAGACAAGTCCCTTTTGCAGTACATCGCGCTCCGATACCAACTTGTACCATACGTCAAGAAGCTATTTGAGCAACTCCAAGCTACGGGCAAAACGATAATGCGGCCGCTGTATTATGACTTTTCCCTCTCAGACCCTTTCGTGGCGAATGCTACAAAGTTCAACGAGCCTTCAGTTGTTCACCAGTTCATGCTCGGTACGCAGTTATGTTGTGGTGTGTTTTCCATTTGATGTCGAGTGTTTCGACAAGGACGACGCCTCCTAGTTGCACCGGTCGGTGAACTTGGAGTTCAGACAAAGGAAGTTTATCTGCCAGTTTTGGACGGTTCACATCCAGGGGCGAGTTGGAAACATTGGTAGGTATCATCTGGTGACTGGTGGATACTCCAAGTTTGACTTTTCGACTCAGGTGGACCGATAACGATTTCGGAGCGGGAGGAAAGTTTGTCAATGTTAGTGCGCCACTGGACGCCATCCCGGTATTCTACTTGGGCTCCAAGGATGACATCTTCTCCGGGAACGTCTGAGATGACTTTTTTTAAAGAAGTACTATTAGGATGTATCGTATTCTTGAGAACAGAGCAGGATCGACTTGGTCGCGGACTGGTAGCCCTCCAATGGCAAATTTTTCCCACACGAATTTCTAGACCGTCTGGGCCCTGAAAAGGCCCAGGCCAGGGTTCCTGTCCGAATGCAGGAGCACTCATTCCTGTACGTCAGTCAAATGCCGATTTCACTGCTCCATTGGTTTCATGAGTTTTGGTTCATACATTAGCGAGTTACGCTCATCGACCAGCACGGCCTTCTAAAGGCCACGATAAGCGGTGAGTAACTGTTACCTGACCAAAGATATTGACCGTTCAGTGTGCTCTCTAGATGGGCGACGATCTATATCCTTCCAATAACGTCCCCTTCTCCCCATACACTCATGTTCTCGATACCAATTACTCCCCCACTTACCAGGAATCGAAAGAAATATTTGCTCTCTTGGAACAGTCCCAGGCCAACCTCGAACGAATTCAGATGCAGATCAAGAAACTCGAGATACAACGACTACAAGTCCAAACGTTTACCGCGAAGCATCGTGCTTTGCTTTCTCCTATACGACGGGTACCCCCTGATATCCTTGGAGAAATATTCTTTCACTCTTTGCCTGCCGATTCCCTTCCAACTCGTTGCGCCCACACGTCTCCCATCCTCCTCAGTTCCATATGTCGTTCATGGAGAGATGTATCGTTCAACACACCGCGACTTTGGAAAGCCATCCATATCCAATTCCCCGCTATAATGCAAGATTTTGTCGACGACCGCTTCCAATCATTGGTGGAGAAGCGTCTCAAAGGGATTAAAAACTGGTTATCCCATTCAGGGTCCTTACCGCTCTCACTCTCCCTGTATGTCAGTTTAGATCTTCAATACCTTGAAGACTCGCTTAGGATAGAGGGGTCTGCAGTGATTATGAGGATGTTGGAACCCATTGAACCCATCCTGGAGTTACTGCTGAGCTATTTTACCCGGTGGGAGCATGTAACCTTTCAGGTACCGGCGGCCCTTCTACGCACCTTGCAACGTACGGATCTCTCGAGCCAAGGACGAAACGCAGCTTTCATCAGCTTAAATCTCCTTCGATCATACATCACTCCCTCTCCAAATCAGCACGACTCTTGGGATGACCACAATTCCATCTCCAACTTGATCCAGATTCCTGCCCTCAAAGAGTTGTCGTTCCATAATGAAAAGATAAATCTACTAGAACTCCCCAACTGGTGGCCTAATCTCACACATCTTGCTGTTACCGCTCCTCGATATATGTTCACAATGAAAGCTATCACGGCTCTACGAATTCTTCCCCGATGTGGACATAGTCTCGTCTCCCTTACCCTCGATCTCCTTATTGAAAGTCATTTATTTGCTTTTGCGGGATTCCCACCACCGGTCGGATCACAGGATGACGATGAATGGCCAGAGGAAATAATCGAGCTGCCAAGGTTGACGAACCTCATCGTCCGTTTTGACGTCAAAGACACGAGCGCATTGAACCCGGCGTATACTACTACCAAACGGTTCTTCGATGCTCTCCTCGCACCCTCTCTAGAGCATCTCTCAACAAAAATCTTTCATACTCTATTCCAATCACAAACTGAGACACCGTGGAGTCAGATGGACATACCCTTCCATTCCTTCCTTGAGGGATCAGCTTGTCAACTTCTTTCTCTTGATGTTTGTATGCCGGTGGGAGATAAAAAGTTGGGAGAGTGTTTGAAAGGGGTGGGGAAGGAATTGAGGGTGTTGAACATCACGGGGGATCATTACTATCGGTTGAGGGGACGTGCTGCAGATTTCGATCTGGAAGCAAGAACGTGCTTAATCACTGAGGGGCTTTTCCAGTGGCTTATGGGTGGGAATCCGAATATGACACGCGGCGAATCGGCGTCTGGGTCTGGGCCTGGGTCAATTGATGGTGCTATTGCGTCTGGGAGGAGCGGTAGGGGTGCTGGTGAGTTGGCTGATACCTGGATAGTAGATGAAGACGTGGTTTGTCCGAATCTCGAGGAGATGCGTTTACTAGTTGTCGATCCGGAGAGAGTTTCTGACCTCTTGGCACTGGCGGAAGCAAAACTGGCACTGAATTCACGTTCACAATTAGAGGGGAGAAAGTTCAAATTGTTGCAGGTCGATTTTCGTCGGATTATACCCGACTCTGAACAGGTTTCTGAACAACTAGCACGATTGAGGAAGAAGGGAATGACGGTGAAGTGGAGATCCGTCAAGGGGAGAGGATCATTTGAGCAAGATCTGGCGACTGACGGTCTTGAGACGATGAAGAATGATATGATGGACGCGCTGTTGACGGACAGCCATTTCCCGATTTCTTATTGATCAAGTTCTAAGCGTTTAGGGAACATTTCCTTGGTATTCGGGTCCATTTTCTTCGAAAGAACGAAGCAACTGGTTACTGGTGGCAGGTAAGTGAATTACACCTCAGCCTGGACAGAAAATGGTAAGTACCTATGCGTATGTTTATTTACAGTGAAATGTATGCACTTTGGCGGACTATGACTGTTCTTTACCGATGCCCTGTAATCCAGATGCATAAATAAAATTTTCGTACAATAATCGTCGGAATAAAGTCTGTGGATCGTAACGAAGTAGTCTCTCATAGACAGTATGATAACTACGATGGCTTTTACCGATGGTCGATATAGTGTGTAAGTTCGGAAGGAGAGAAACTGTACCAGTTGTCAATCGCGTCTGCGCTACCCTCGTATTGGCAATGTATTCTGACCGCAGAACACGTGCTGCCTGCACACAGAACATATGATGGATAAAAGCAAATTGACCGGAAAATGCTCGGGTTATCCATTGGACATACGAATTTCGCTGATCCCAGTCTCGGTTGAGGCAAGGTCGGGGCCCGAGGCCGCATATTAGCTGATCGACCAGATCGTAAGAACGGACTAAACTGGCTCTTCACAGAGACAGACTATTTGACGAATGAATGGTCAATCGATGAAGGGGGACGGACGTTGTGTAATGATGTAGGTTAGTTATGAACTCGGAATTTCATTCAAAAAAACAGTTTTTGTACATATAGGAGACCGATCTTCAGATCTGAGTATGGTTACAAATAGAAAATTATCCAAAGTTCTGCCGACAGCTTACACTTTCTCCACCGCAATAGTCTTAATTAAGTTGTCCATGACGGCCTTGAGTCTGTCGGCTTCGAGTTGAGCATGTGTGGCGTTCATCTCGAATGTGATGGATTCAGTGAGCGCCGGGAAAGTGGTAGCGCCATAGCCTAGGAATACGATATGAAATCAACTCGGAAGGGAGAAGAGTCAAGGGAGAAGATATGACGAACCTAGCCACAATCCGGGAGCAACGCCCAAATGCCTGTACCACTCCCTGCCCGGGAGTCCTGCTTCGGAGATAAAACCTCTTTCGAACGCGATCAACTTCTGGTTGACAGCCCGTACACGTTTTACTGCATGGATAAGACGGAAGATAAGCCACCGAGGCCAATGGGGATGTCCACCACAATGACCGTGACCCGAATCTTTGCCCTCCTCGAGGCTGGAGGCAGCTGCGAAAGCCCAGCCTAGATCCATTTCATGATCTTTGCCATCCCATTTTCCTGTTTCAAGTTCATCGTACGTCTTTTCGCCCTCATAGTGCTTTCCGCAGTCCTTTCCAAACACCCTTTTCTTCCATCTACAATAAGCTTTCCACAGTTTCCTCATCAACCTGCGAGTCCTTTTACGTTCTCTCCTTATCTGCCTGATAACTCGGAACAGTTCACGTTGAGCAATTAATTTCTCGTAGTCGAGAGCGAGTGAGGTAGCTTGAAGGGCGTGAATGGATGTCCGAAGAGGAGAAAGGTCAACTTCAATTTTGTTTTCGGCCGCAACGGTCTCAACGCTACTTGTTACGTGTCAACGCTGCTCGCTGCTCAATGTTGAAAAAAAGAAACTAGACGTACTCGTCAAGGTAGCTGTCAAGTTCGTGTGAATAGTGCGTCGTGTTGAATGGTAAAACAACTGGCGACGTGATGCGAAGTGCGACAAGGCCAAGATGTTTCGCAGTAGCCACCTTGAATTATGGAGGTTAGAGAGATTCCTTGTATATACAGAAAAAAAGTTGCGCTAACTTGTCGATGGAATCCAGGGTCCGCAAACTTTTCCTGGAATCGGACGGTGTCATAAACAGAGTGATAATGATATGCAGGATCGTGTTGACCAGCTGAGAATCCATGGTTCATGCTTGGGATCTGCATGCTTGAAGTTAGCTCCTCAAACACTTCTGAAAGTTCCACAATACATACGCCCAACCGTTGTAAAAACACGGTGTAGTCACTTCCCGATCCGAGGACACCTACTCCGAGGGCGTCCGTGATTTCGAGGTCGCGAACAGAGACAGATTTGTGGTTGTGTACACCAAATAGGTCACCCTGGTCTTTGGTTGCATCCCAAAGTGTAGCATTTTTTCTTGTAGGATGGGGGAGGTCATCAGCAGCACGCCTGATAACGTGGGCCAGCAGAGGAGATGCTTCAGCGCCGAAATGCGAGCCAGAGGCTGCAATGTCTGAGAATGTGTTTCAGCTCCAGAACCGACGGATCTCTTACGGATAGTACATACCGACGTTGAGGTAAGCGACTGCGTTCTTGGCAAGGAAATCACTGAAATCTTCACCCCACTCTGTACTTCCCACTAGACCGTACTATTGACCGTGCTATTAGTTGAGGACAGCGAACATCTGGATTTGACGAACCTCTTCGGCATCCCAGCTCGCAAAAACGATGGTCCTCAATGGCTTCCATCCAGTCTTGAGTAGTTCTCCGAAGCCACGGATAGTTTCCTGTATTGAGGCGGTCCCACTAGTGGGATCGGCAGCCCCCAAGACCCAGGCTAGTAGCATGAGAGAAGATGAGATGTCGAGTTGGGAATAACATGAGCCTCACTTGCCATCTCGGTGATTCCCCAAAACAACAATTTCATCCTTGATCCAACCAGGTATAACCCCGATTGTGTTCCAAATTGGCGTGACTTTGGTATCCACTGCAATAAGTATTTGTTCAGCAACCTTCCGTGTCAAAGAGAACGAATGTGTTGACGCACCCTGATTATTAAGTCGAACAATTCCACTCCAATTTTTGATACCAACGTCCCTTCCGTTTAACAGATCCAAGAGCTTTTTGCCGTTGGTCCACGAGATAGGTAGACTAGGAATCTTGGGGATATTTCCCCCGTCGGTACGGGTGCTATTTTCGTATGAAGGATAACCAGGTGTCGTAGGGTCCCCGGGATACAAAGAGAGATATTGAACGCTTCCGCGTTGAACAGAGTCGGGGTTTCGTGCAGGTCCGTGCGGATATCTGATGGATTCCCTATCAATCTCAAGGTGCGAGGATGGGCTAAAGTACTTACGGCTTGTAGCCATTTTCTACCGTGGCCGTTCCATCATCCTTTGGATCACTGTAAATGAGTACACCGGCTGCGCCAAGCTCTTCAGCACGCTTGATCTGTTGCACACGTTAGTGCTTTGTGTTGGTATAGATATAAGATAGGCCTACCTTCAGGCCTCTGAAGTTGCCGCCGTATTTAACCAAAGCAATCTTTCCGGTGAAATTGACTCCTGCATTGACAAGGGCATCATAGTCCTGCAGAGTGCAGAGAAGTGAGTTTCGGGCAGGGGCTACCTGAAAGAGAGAGAGAGCTACACTTACTTCCTTTAAACCGTAATTCACGTAGACAAGCTTCAGGAAATTGTTAGGAAACGATGGGGCAGAAATAAAGAAAGCTTCAATCTGACCTCTCCTTTCACATCTCCAGCACCACTAAGGCCATGGAAAGTGGGAACGGCATTGGCATAACGGTGGGCATCAGGATCTGTCTTGTCTGGATTTTCATCCAAATCGGCTTCCCATACAACCTCGCCTTGTTCATTTAATGCCTGCAAGTTACGCTCGAGTGGTGTGTTCAGGACTGGATAATATGTATCGACCCAAGCTTGCGGTTTATTCAGCTTGGTAATTGACAAGGTGGCATGTCGGGATTCCGGAGATCCGGCGGAGAAGATTGGTTGTTCAGGTTGATGATCGATACCGAGAGTTTCCTGTAGGAAGGAGAGGAAATCTTTGGCTTCCTGGAAATCGGCTGGCGACCCTGCGAGGTGGGCTCTACCAGCATAGTGACGAGCAGTCTCCAGAGCAGATTTGGGTTCGGGTACTCCTCTGCAATGGTGAAAAGAGAAGGGAGGGTTAAGGACATTACTTGAACAAGAGATGGCACGATACTCACAAAAACTTCTTCTCCACCAACTTTGGAGGCAAATACCGATGTTTGCGATGTCGACCCGGGTGAAAGCCATCCTTAGCCTTGCCAATACCCGGCAGACCATGATTTCCTTTGGAAGGCCAATACGATGCGAGATAGAATACAAGGATTGCAGCAAGAGTTACTTTGGCGAGGAGAGGCACCGCCCTACGATTCTTCAGAGTTTGCTTTGTCGTCGTCGGGACGGGAATCTGATTGGCCTGGAGGTCCTTTTCCTTGGAGGACATTATGGGAACTGGCGAGCTCGGTACCAACAGAGACTCGTTCAAATATGTACTCACTTTCCCTATTCTTTTGACGGCTGTAGCTACCGTCGTGACGTCATGACAGATCTGAAGCGGCAGAACGGCATTTCACTCGGCAGCTACACAGTCCTGGTTTAAATGTACACAATGGGTCGAAGCTGAAATCCATGGTCCTTACCCCATCTTTTAGATAGAAGTCCTGCCAAACGGTGGGAACTGGGAACATGGAGCCTGATCAGAAAGATTTGCTGCAAGTATGTAATTCATTTTATCGAAAATAAAATTGGTTCATAAGGGCTTGTCACCGGCTCAAAAAGGCCACTTTTCGGCCTTACCATCACTCATCAGTGCACATCTGATTGAGCCTCATGGCACTTATAAGCGGTAACAGGAAAAGGCGTCCCTTATGAACCAATTTTATTTTTTCCGACATTAATTCTGATCCAACAACACCTTCTCCCAAATCATTCATGGGCCTTCTCACCAGGATTGCCAAGGTGACCGCTTTTGGCGGTGCTGGTGGCCTAGGAACCTTCTTTTTTTTGACTCGCAAGAGCACTTTTGTTCCAATCGACCCAAATACGTCTCCCCTCTTCCATATCAGACAGGTCCAGCTGTTGAATCCAAACAAAAATCTCACATCATACGATGATTGCATAAGAAAGGTTCCTTTGGATCAGATCAAACCGGAGCTCTTGGACAGAGAGGGTGAACTCGTCAAGGCGTTTTGTGCGGGGGTATGGAGTGGTTCAGGTGAGTACCCGTATATTTTTGGTCTCTGATGGTTCTGGTAACGCAAAGGACCAATTACAATGTCATTTTAGGATATACACCTCAGAGACTTATCCTTCAACGCGCATGCTACGGCAATGAAACGAAAGACCAGCTGTGGTCCCCAAAAGAACTTCAGGAGTCATCGTACGAGGTTGGAACCCAAATCACGGACCATTTCGAAGTCTTCGAGCACACTCCAAAGAGTATCATTGTCAGATGTGGAGATACACCTCGCAAGCGAGGGGTGCGCGAGGTAGATGGTGTATTCGAGATGGCAGTGGAGCTCAAACCCGAGGAAGGCGTCGTAGAATTTCATATGCGTTCAGTAATGTGGCAGGGACTGGGCAAGTCAGATAAACCACCGATGCCTGCGCCTGTGTGGTGGTTGCACAAGCAGTATGCCAAACTGTGGATGGAAACTGCCCTGTGGAACGTGAGGAAGTGACGTATGACATACCCAGCGTGTAGTATGAAATCAATCCGAATTCAAGTTCTCGATAAGTGGTCTATACATAGGAAATACATCATGACCGTGATTCTAAACGCTACATTGGAATACATCGAAATACTCTGTTCAGTCATCAATTTGAGTTTGGAAGAAACGCGTGCCCAATCTAAAGGTTGTTAGGAAGCATTCATGATGTTCCTCAATCTGTTCTCTAGTATCTCTATATCTCTCATTATCTTTGAGTGTTTTTCTCCCATCTCGTCAAGTGGGGCGTCCAGCGCCGAGGTATAGCTGGCCATCGAGGACGACGATTGGTATAGTCGCTCAGACGTCGTTATTGCCGACTCGTTTGTTTGAGGGCAACTCTTGATCCGTTGGCTTGTGGCTGACGCACCACGAGCAACTTTCTCCCTCCCATTCTTGCCAAAGAATGTCATTGTTAATGTCGGAGTTCCACTTCTTCCATAACTTCCCCATCCACCCCCACTCAACCCGCCCAAACCACTAAGCAACGTGCCAGATGTAGCTGAACCAGGGCGAGGTGAGGGAGACGGGCTAGGTGGAACCGACGTAGTCGTCGTTGATTCCAGGTCTGTCTCTTCTGTCTCTGTTCCTCCTTCCGGTTGTTCAAGAGAAAACGAGTGGGATAGGGATCGTGATCGTGAATGCCGGCTGATATGGGATCGAGATTGTGAAAGGGAAGACTGAAAGAATAGTTCACCCTCCGACTCGTTTCCGTAGGTCTGCTCGAGACGGCGTGTACCTCCAACGTTATGGAAATCACTAAAAGCCAGCGACGAATAATCCGGATATCCTGATTTATCGTTATTACTATCCGCTTCATCTTTCAGTGCGAATCTCAACTTCTTGTCGCTTCCTTCGCTTTTCCGGCGCGTAACATTCCCACCGCCAATGGTTCTGGCGCCAGCACCTTTGCCAGCCGTCGATGAAGCGAAATCAGCACCGCTCGCAAACTTCCTTAAATCAAAACCTCTAGCTCCGGTACCTCTCTCCTTGCCCGCGCCTCCGCCCCCTGTACCGGCAGGAGTGAAACCTGCGCTCAATATCCTACACTTCCTTCCGCTTTCCTCAACCCGTTTCCGTGCACTCATCCCAATACAATCAACTAGCTTGGCCATCGCCTGTCTATCTGACAAGGGCCGCCTCCTAGCCGTCCCCGTCAGTGAAGTTACTCCAGGGCCCGGTGTGGCCATATGAGAATTGGGGGTATAAAACCATCCAGTACCACCATGGCCAAGTATAGGTAATGTTTGTGTCTGATAAGGCGTTCTGAAAGGCGTTCTGAAAGTACCTGGAGTTGGCATGGGCATAGGTGCACGAAAGGGTGTCGTATGTCCCTCATTTGAAGGTCGGGGTGTCGATATCAGAATTGGGGATAAAAACGCCCCGGAGCTTCTCTGTGGCTTCGGGGTGGTGGCCACTTTAGTGAAATGCTCGTCTTCATCCTCTCCGTGGGAAGTGAAAGCGTCCTTCGTGGGCCCCCATGAGAAACCAATCCATAGATTATCACTCGTAGAGCAGGAGCGCGAATGTAGGATTGACAAACCAGGCGTTGACCAAGTGATTGTTTGCTTTCTATTCTGCAAGGGTGTTACTTGACCTGGCTCGTCTTCACACGATATGTTATTTTGGTCGATCCCATCTAATTTCTGAGCCGCTGAGAAAGAATTACTTGCGGGCATTGTGGTATAGGAAGATTGAAAGAAAGCGGAAAAGCCGAAGCCTTGAGAGTGTGACGTATGTGAGTTGGACAAGTCATGGCGTTCGGGGGTCGGGTTGAGGTTGGGATCGGCGTAAACGAATTGCGGTAGGTGCAAGTCTTCAGGAGGAGAATCTTTGAAGGGATTACTTAGCGTGGTTAGTATAGGGACAGCAATGGCATATACTTACCTCGATGTAAAGTGTCCCAGCTCACTCCGTTGAACCACGGATGTTCTTTGAATTCGTCCAAGCCTCTCTCTCTCCCAATACGGAATTCAACATCAGTCAGAACACTGTTGATTTTTATCAGTGTACTCCATAGAGAGGACGCAGATATTACCCTTTCAATAGATCCTTGAGTTCAACGGAAGTGATCTCAGCAAAGGCAGAATCAAATCGCAGGCTGCGCTGCTCAGCAGGGGTTAGAGTAGGAGAATGAGCTTTTGAATTGGCGCACCTTAAAATCCATGATTCTAATGTACGTTTTCCCAATGTCTTCCGCGAAAAATGGTGCAACCCCAAACGCCAACTCATACAGCATCGCTCCCATGCTCCACCAATCGGTTTCAAGGCCATACACCTCGTCCTCTTTGCGAACTAAAGATACGGCAGGAGTTCTATGGAGGCTTCCCCTAGAGCTTCCGTTCCGAAAACTGAATTTACTGGTGGTACCTTCTGCTTCCTCTTCCAGTTCTAGACGGACTAAAGCTGCTTCATGAGCTTTCAGGATTTCAGGGCTGACGTAGTCGCATGTTCCAACAGGCACTTGACAGTGTTCTTTACTTAGGGTTCTGTGTCCTCTTTCATCTAAATCGTGCACAGGTGCTGCCGAACCAAAATCAAGAATGAGAATTCTTTTCTCTTCTGTGATGACGAAATTATGAGGTTTCACGTCACGATGAGCATATCCTTGTTCGTGGCACCATGCGATAGCACAGACAACCTGAGGCACCCACCACTTCAGCTCCTCTTCCCTGATTCGGACTGGTGATAATGGGGAAGAAGATAAAAGATCCCAAAGACTGCCGAGGGGTGCATATGGTATAATGAGAGATAGATGGGTAGAGCTATGAAATGCGGCTACGAGATGGGGTGCCCAAGGCGTCTTGGTGCGATGTGCCAGTAGGAGAAGAAAGCGTTCGGTTGTGGGAGAATTCTGGTGCCGCGTACGGAGAGCAAAGGATTTGGAGATGGTTTTACGAATGTAAAGTTTGGCTTTATCGTTATATCTGTAGGACACGACGTCGATCTAAATAGTCCAACGAAACAGTTGGCACAATTCTACGAACAATGATGAAGACTTACAACACCGAATTGACCTTTCTCTAATGTCCCCAAAACCTTTAAATCCGCGTCTCCAAATTTCAACAAGCCAATCTCTTTGGTGCGAGCGGTTTGTCCGATGACAGTCTGGCCATGCAAGAGGCGGTCAAGTGCTAGTCCGTCTGCGTCTTCTTGGTCGAATTCGTCGTTGAGTGAAATGCGGTCGTGGTGGGAGTAAGAATATAAAAGCTGTCGCAAGCGATCTTTCCGGTGGTTCCATTTTTGAGACATGCATTGAAGTTGCTGGGTGGTGCCCGGGTATGGGAAGGTGGCGAAGTCGTATCAACCTAACACACGTGAGCGTTCTTACAAGCTAGGCCGCAGCTCCGGCGGATCCCGTTGAGGATCCATGCTGTCTATCTGTTTCCATTCCAGCGGATTCTCGTATATTATTTACTGCTCAGCCACGAGTGATGTAGGCTATGTAGAGTCAACTACTAACAACTACTTACTACAAACGCCCAGGTTTGAGATCCGATGAAGCGGCCTTTCCGGTTACCAGAGAGGCGGGCCGTTATCGATTTATCCTTTGCTAGGCGTGTTCAAAGGCATACCAGCTCTTGAGAATCGGACCCAGAGGTGGAGACTGTAGATACTAGATAGCACTGACGACCCTGCGGAACACCGACCGCCGGAAGGTCCGGACGTCAGCTGACTGACTAATCATTTCAGAGCCACGTGAGATAAGGTAACAATGATTTGGGGTCTCTGAGTCTTACACCTTCTCCAGAACCACCATTTCATCTCAAATTCTACTCCAATCCTCTACTTGAAAGTAAAAATTTATTATCCTTATCAGTATCTTTTAGCTTGAAGCATGGCTTCGCCTACCCCAACCTCACCTTCGGTTTCTCATCCTGGCCAATCCAATATAAACCCAACTTTGTCCAACACTCTCAATACAACAACACAAGAGTCTCACCCCACTCAGGCTTCAACCTCATCTCGTCCAGGTATCTTCGAAACTTATCCGAACATGTAGGAGGTACTGATACTTAACTCTCCATAGAGAATGGCCAGACGCCTAGCCAGAACCGACCTGGTGAGCGTCAGCTGAACTGCGTTTCTATTGCATTCTAACGCCTTCCAAAACAGAAGTGGTCATGGACTTGCGACATATGACCTCAGCGGGTGCACTACATGCTCCTTCTACTTCGTCGCGAAGAGTTTCTCAGAAAGTTGGGAGTAGATCACCTGCCTCGATCCCTAGCAGTCCCACTTCCGTGTACGTTGAACGCTCATATTTTACACCAACTTTACTCATACATTTCGGTAGCCACTCGTCTTCGAGCGCAATCTTTGAGCGCGACATTGAACCTATTGTTGCGCCCTCTCCGTCTCAACTCCTTCACACAGCCTCGGCAACTTCCCATCTTCAAAACCCTCATAGAATCCCGCGTGTCAAGCTAGAAGAACAATCTGTACCATCCGTGTTGGATTCAGCAGCAGAAATTCTTGCTGGACTGCAAGACGAGGGCGATCAGATGCAAGTCGCTGTCGAAGCGCCGGCAGTTTCTATGTTTACCGATGGCGGCAAGAGTCCGATGAGCTACAGGAGTCGTAGCCCCTCCCCTGGTTTAGCTTCTGGCCCAGGCGCAGGAAGTCTGTTGTTGAGTATTCCGGTCTCCACCTCACCGACCGTGCCACACCAAACTACTTCACCGCCCCGTCCCACTATATCTACCAATGTCAGCAAACAGCAACAGCAACAGCAGCATGATGCACCGCCATCCACTCAGACGCCAGCATCGATATCAGCTGCCACACCCACTTCTGCGTATTTCTCTACTACTTCCTCCGTCGCCTCGGGTTCCGCAGAGAATTCACCCAAGACCACAACCCGTGAAAAAGGGCCTGAACTCCCTGATTCACCGGACCGTGACGCACTGATTTCACCTGCCATCCCCAATGCGCCACCACCTAGCGCAATCGAAGCTGGCCATGGCTCGTCTTTCTCCCCATCTTTATTCACTTTCAATGCTACGACATCTCCCCCACGTTCTGTGGCCGCTTCCTCCTCTCCATCCCAGTCTATGCCCTCGTCACCACGTCAACCTAACCAAACACTTTCCTCTTCATCTCCCACTTCACACTCTCAAAAAGTTGCCAAGCGACTTTCCTTCATGTCATACAACGACTTGCTTACCTCGACGCCCCTCTCGACGGTTCCCTTGTCATCGTTGACCAATTCGGTGGAACCTCCACCCCATATTCCACCCGTTGCAGGGTATCCTGTTTCCGATTACCCCCATACGCACGCAGGTAGCAACGCTCCCAGTATCAAAGGATCACCTGGGGTCATAACGAGCGTCAAAGAACGGGAGATGTTGGACGACCTTGGACTGGTTGGAGGTGAATGGGAACGTGAGGGACTTGGTAGAGGTCTGGAAGAGAGACTAGAAGCCATTGTCGGGATGGGCTCTCCTGGTGTGGTGGGGCATGCTTGATTCGCTTTTGTTTATTCTCTCGTCTCGGTTCTTGATGTGGTAATATGTGACTATGAGTAGGTTTAAAATTATGATCACCTATGGTATGTATGTATTATTGCTAAAATGTTCTTTTTTGATACCATTTCTTGCTTTCTACGCTCGCAACTTCCACGTACTTATTACTAGCTTTGCTTCTAATGAATTCGATATTCGTCGATTGGGTTTGAATACAGTAGCATGAATTCTTGCTTGCTCTATCTCTATACTTCTGTTCGACTCATTTGAATGTCGCTTCGGACTTCGTCTTGATTGTCTTTACTAACGGAATCCAAGAAGCTGTTGGGCTCACTTGGTGGCTGCAAGCTAGGTCTTCTCGTCGACCTCGAACAACTCAAAAATATGCTTCGTACCGCATTATGGGAGTAGGTAGTAAATATCGTAATTTCCGGTCGTGAGTTTACATATACTAGGAAACGTATCACAATCATGAAGTGGGTAAAAATATTCAAAAAAAACGAGTCCAAAATTAGTCCTTGGTGGAAGCATTGTCCTATCAAGCGGAGGGTCTGGTGGTCACGGCCTGGGTTTCCAGACTTTTACTTGTCGTTCTTCTTTCTTTCTTTCTATAACTTGCACACATCCCACAGAAACTGCAGATGAAACCAACACCGAATGCAAGGAACGCAGCTAGTGCTATCCATATGGCATTTCCCAGTTCAGATGTGATATTCTCATCGCGAAACTTTCCTCGTAGGATGAGAAACATGACAATATCGATAACCCAGATGGCGAGAGAGACCAGGGTAGCCAAACCTGCGTTACGACCGAATATCTTTTAGTTGCCACCATTTCGTTGGGAAAGGAAGAAAAAAGAGGTATGAACCTGCGAACAGCATCATTGAAACCGTCCCAGAACGATGATAGCTAGCTCCGCAAACGCCAAAAAGAACAGCGATCGCTCCCAGTCCTGCCGCTACGATGTGTACAAATTATCAGTACTGAGATGAAATGCGCTGACAACAGTTGTGGCTGACCTATAGGGTGAAGAACTAATGCCATTGATAAATCCTCGAGACGGTTGATGTCATTAGAACTGATGTCAGAAAGGTCAGCGGGGGTGAACATGGCTTGTACCAGGCATATGCAATAACTGACCTCAAACCCAGCTGTGTAAGGGGCTCGAGGCCTCTATATCCGATACGTGTATCAGAGTTAGTGTATCCGAAAACGCCAAACCGTATCGTTCCACGTCCATTGCCGGCCTCCAGGAAGTATACATCCTCCCAGGTGGGAGACGATACAGACACCTACAACGATTTTTGGAAACTTGGAGTTAAAGTGACAGATGCTGGAAAAAAACAAGGGGACTCACAAAGACAAGCAGAACAGTTGCCGCAAAGCAGAGAAACAATCCTGGAACAGCACCGTACGCGGGCATGATGTCGACGGTAAAGGATGCAAGTTTAAGAAAGACAGGCAATAATGCTTAGTATATTGCATCGCCCTCTTATACGCAGACTTTTCCCCCATTCCTGAGGTTTTTGGGATAGCTACAGTGAGTTAATTCGTCCCCTCGCTTCTGAGTTCCGTTTTTGCGAATGGGATGCTGTTGAAGTGCTGCGGCGCCCAGCACTTGTGAACTTTGAGCCCCGGAGACGGAAGACAGATAGAGCCAAGAAATTTGCAATTCAAAGCCGCAGCAGTCAGAGTGGCACAGGTCGAACGGAAACTAGATCCATCTTCGGTCCGTCCGCAAGGATGGAAAAGAGGCTATGATTACGCAGCAAGGTGGTAATGGCAAGTTCACCAAGTGCGATGAAACCAGGAATGTGATGATGAACTTGTGGTTATAACTTTTGTGGATTTGACCTAGTTGGTGTAGATATGTAGAAACCAGACTCCTGACAGTGGAAAGTAATGGATCGTTGGCAAGACTGAAGTTGAACCCTGGGTACGTTGTGAGCGGCTTGGATGACGTCATTCTCCGTCAAAACCGTGTCGTGTCCCAGTAAACGTGGCTTGTAGAGCGGGCATAGTAGGTCCCGTGAAGAGTCCATCGTCTAGTGTGCGAACGGTTTGCGGACTCGATTGAAAGCAGTTTAGTAGAGGTGTCCCAAAAGGTCAACACAAGTGTACCTTGCAAAACTCCCTCCGAGTGTGTAATAAGGAAAGGCTTGATTGATCTGCACAGCGGTGAAAGAGCCCTTGGCCGTTCGAACTCCTCGTCTGTTATGCTTATATTATCCAGCGGTGGCTCACATACACCCCTCCAAAAGGAATGGACAGGGGAGGTTCGATCTCCGGAGACGATTTGTCTGTGGACATTTGGGAGGTAGCGTCATCGCAGAGGGTGTCTCCCTCTTTTCTCTAGCTTCAGAATCAACGGGACCAACGTCAAGGATGAGGGTTAGAATACCTACCGTAGAACGACTTCCTCCGGGACCACAGTCTTCGTTCCACACTCCCACGTGGCCGTGAAACTGAATACTTAACATCGTCCAAAGAGCGAGTATCAGACGTGTGAAGGACGCGTTTGACTAGTAGCTTCGTGTCCATGTCAGGCTACGTCAGGATTCTTCACCAACAAAATATTTACCTCGACCAGTGTAAATCAATACAATTCTTCGTGCCATGTTACAAGGGGGAATGGATGTTGTTAAGTTATTAAGATGGAAGATGACAGGATATAATAAAGAGACGCTGGTATAGTAATGCGAATGATACACTGACAGTAAATCAAGTAGTAGAAACAAATGTACAGAAGATATCAAAGGTCGGGTTCCCAATACAAATCGACAGTTAAATGAAATCAAAGGAGCGGGATCAACAGACAGAAGAGAAACGGAAAGGCCGCATCACAAGGACATCGAAATTCCAACCAGAGCGGGCCATACGATGAATACTAGGTGAAACTTGATCTTTTCCGAGTCTAGCCAATGTCCGCTCTTGATGAAACGATTTGAGGCGCTGTTACGATTTTTTTGTAGTCCAAAACTTGTAGGCTGATGAGGTGTATTCAAAGGATCCGCAAAAACAGTCGATGCTGTAGGTACAGATGGCTTGCTTTGGAGAACGCCGGAGGAGAGGCTCGAAGTTATAACGGGGGAGACATTAATTTGAAGATACGATTCGCTGAACGCAGGGGAGGACTTTGTAGTGGGCTCAGAAATAGTGGCGGCGGATTCGGCCGCAACGAAAGCTTGAGGATGTTTGTGGTGTGTGTCGCAAACGTCCGCGAGGCAACGCGTATTCGTTATAGGGAAAGAGTGGGACCAGTAGGTAAGATTGTCTGCATTGATACGAACTTGGCTGTATACAAAAGGATGTAAGCAAAAAGGCGACCAGGTTGCGCTAAAACCTTACTAGTCGCGCGAATCAGGATAGTCCATCTCGCATGGATCGGGTAGGCAAACCACTACCTCGCCATCATTAATATCATCGATTTCCACGCTGGCGGTATAGTCCTAGAGCAGCTTAGCGAGAGAATATGGACTTGTATGACGCCAACTCACACCACCTTTGGTATAAAGCTCGGCGACTGCGGGGCCAACCATTTCAGATAAATGTGGCTCACGATAATTATCTCTCCAGCTGAGCGTATGACATCGACAAGCAGTCCACTTAGTTCCAGCCCAAGGTTCAGTGATATAGACACCTGCGAGTGCGCTTGGAATACAGAACAAGATCAAGCCCAGTAGACGAGTGAAGAAGGAACACGCCATGATGAAGGAGACCAAGAGAGAAGATTCCGGCCTAGCGGGAAGATGAAAAGACTAGTGAGAAAGAAGCGTCGACCTGCTTGGAAGGTGGTGGTCGGTGAAAGACTTCAAGAACCGATTTTCTTGAATTTCGGATATCAGCAAGTAAGGTACGGTCATGTGACTTTACATAATCACAAATGCTACATCTTCAACTCGACTTTAAGTTTATCGACCAACAGCACAGCGCCGGCGATTTGAATCTTTAATCCTTCGCCCTCACTCTACGTTGGATGGAAGAAGAAAACGACACATCCCTCGAACTATCCGAGCCAGATACCCAATTCGTACCACAAGAGGACGATGACCAGCTTCTCTTCCGCGTCATTGAAATAACAGACGAGAACGCCAAACAGTACAAGGTTAGGTGGGCAGGAAAGGACCCGAAAACGAAGAAACCTTGGGCCCAAAGCTGGGTATCAAAACACGACTGTACAAGTGATTTGGTATATGAATGGAAAAAGAAGAAGGCGAAGAAGAGAGCTTCAGGTGTGCGCGGCTTCCTTATATAACAAGTTCTTCTTACCGACTTGTAGAACCATCTAGCCTCAAACACACCTATTTCTGGCATTTCTAAAGCTTCGCGTTCGAGGTCTATAACGCAAAGTCCTTCAGCGAAAACCAAATTGTCCCGCGGAAAGCGAACGAGTGTTCAAGTTCAAGTGGACCCTTTTTGGGACGATCCTCCCACAGCTGGCCCTTCGGCCAAGAAGCGCAAGACAGGAAGCAATACCCAACACTCCCATGGTGTCAAGCGACGGAAATTAATAGAACCCCGTGCCTCAGAGGGTGGTCCTGAAGTGAACGCTTCAGATGATGGGAGACCGGGCAGGAGCTCAACGTCATCAGCTCTCTCGCGTGGTCGTGAAAAGAAACCAGAAAGAAACGGGCGGAAGGACGAAAGTGAGGGCTTCACGCGGGATAAAGGCAAAGGGAAGGCGGTTGAGGACGACGAAGAAAGGTCTATAACTCCGTCTCCCGTGATGCCCGCTCGGCGGTCAACCTCTAGGACGAAGGGGGCCAGCTCTCTTCGCTCACAAAGCCCTGTTGCAGATAACCCAGCAGACTACTCCGATTATGCTCCTCCAGCTCCTCAAATCATCGAAGAGCCAATACGAACTCATTCCAACATCCGCACGTTACAAGAGGACGAACATCCGGAGCAAGATCCGGGATTTGGTGAAGCTGTGCTGCTACAGGACAAGTCTGAACCAAGATCGGGTACCGATAATAACTCAAATTCGAAAGTAGAAGTCACTTCCAAACCTCCACAATTATCCCCTGAGGACGAGGCTCGCCTGAAAGAGTTCGACAACTTTTTTCGTGAAGTTGACGAAGAACAGAAAAGGCTGAGGGATGATGAAACTCGAGAGAGTTTCTCTACACGTCGCGAGTTTCCTCACATCGGGCGTGATGATTTGCAGGATCCCGGTCACGAAAAGAATGGCGCTGCATCATCACTTATTTCACCTGCCACATTCAAGATACCTTCCTCTCCCGAGTCTCACCAACCACCACGAATCAATGGTATTGCATCGTCACCCCCTTCACCCGCCGCATTCAAGATACCTTCCTCTCTTCCCGAGTTCCACCAACAACCACGAATCCAAACAGAAGGGGTACGATTCAAGAATGCGGTTGATACTTCTGAGGTCGTCCCCGAAACCGAAACACAATCATCTACAGATACTCAGCATCCACTAGAACGAGCAACGTTAATTTCCAAAATGAAACGTCGCTCTCCAAGCAAGGCGAGCATCATTTCGAATACACCACAACGGTTGATTTCCATACCTGGTGAACGAGATAAGCGTAACGGGATATCTCATGATAAACCTCTTAAACCTGTGCCTTCTCTTCCTCCTTCTGTCTTTGAAGGCCTGCAGAGCAGTCGACTTGAAACGGATGGCGATGATGTGGACGAGGTGGACGAAAGTATTGAACAGTTTAGCTCACCTGAGAAGAGCGGCACCAGAGTTCTCTCACTACGCTCCAAGAAAGAAGCTCAGGCGCGAAAGGATCGCCAGGATTCGGATAAGTTACGGAAGGAAGGCCTTGTGATGTCTGATAAAGCGAGGGATGCGAGGATGCGAGCCCAATATGGTGGTGAAATACCACAGAAGAAGACTCTGAGCCAAGTTGCCAGATCCGCTCCGCAACAACAGCAGCAACAACAACATTCAGATATTGAAGAGGAAGTTGTGACTGATAAACCCACGATCGAGCCGATCGACGTTACTTTGGAGAATCCTTACAACTTTGAGTTTCGCTATAACGAGATCCTTCATCAACCAGAACATTTATCTGCTCCAGATATACAAGATCAGAGCTTAGAAACAGACGCCAGCTGCCCACCCATTCCAAATCATAAAATCACGTCGCAAATCCCGTCCGACCTCGAAATAACGGTAAGTGGTTGTGTATCCCTAGAGTCTACATCTGACACACATATTCAGCACATGGCAGAGAAAGCCACGGAGGAGGTGGTCGACACACTCAAGAAGGAGTTAGGTGATGCTTTGACCAAAATAGTACACCTAGAGGAAACTCTTGCTAAGGAACATTCCGAGAAGAACTTGCAACGAGAGCACGTGGGGACGCTAGATGAAAAGATTTCACGGTTGGAAGCAAGCATTGGTACCACAACGGAAGAAAAAGCGAGTTTGCAACAAAAGCTTGCGGGGACTTTAGATGAGAAGAACGGAATTATCTCTCGGCTGGAAGCACGTCTTGCTACGACAATGGAAGAGAATCGGGCATTGCTCTCGAAGATAGCAACACTTGAAGAGACCGTTGTAGTCGCGCGTTCGGTTACTGTTGTCCCTTCCGACCCACCACAAGATGTGCAAGTCACCGCTACCGCAGTCGTCGAGGAACTCAGGGTTGCCCTGAGTAAAGCTGAATCTGACAAACGCCGCCTTGAGGAAGACAGGGATCTTTTCAGAGAGGAATTCTACAAGGCTTCGGGGTTCGCAGATGGAGTTCGGAAGGAAAATATCGAACTCGAACAGCGCGTGCAAATCGCTGAGAGGCAAGCGAAAGAGGGTGTGGCGATGGTCAAGGCCACCTTCCAAGAGCGAGTCAAGTTTCTGGAAGACAATGCCAAACAGGCCCACGAACTGGCGAGCTTTCTTATGGAGAAAGACAAGCGGACGAATGACGATATTCGGAAACGAGCAGCCCAGGAACCGGAATTACGGAGACAGATCGAAACCCTGGAAGCGGACGTGGAGAGCAAGGAATTACAGATCGAAGAGCTTGAAGCCACTAAAAAGGCGAATGATGAGCAAGCAGATGCCTGGAAAGCGGAGGTGGTTCGCTTAACGAAAGAACTCCATACATTGAAAGAGGAAAGGGTTCACAGAGAACAGAACGATCGTGATCCCGATAGGCAGGTCTTTCGATGCGAGTTGTGGGATAGAAAAGGTCGGTGTATACATGCTTTCGACACTCCTGAAGTTCGTGTCCTTCTATTCTCTCGTGCCTGATCTCAAACCATTGCTTATATCGTTCTTTGCAGGAACTTGAGGATCATATTTACTATTATGGGCACCTCGAATGAAGCTTTGCATGCCATCGTTTGTATTGTGTTTCCTTGCTCTGCATCTAATATGATATCCACGTAAATGTTGTATTGTACTTAATTATCCACCCATGAAAAGTTCGTGTTACTGTATTGTTAAACATGCTTTTTGAAGTGACGTTAGTTGAACGCATACTCTGCTTTCTCATTAAAACACAAAAACTGGTCGCATATGCATAAGTATGGTTACAAAAACACAATAGCATGGCCGAAGACGATATTAGAAAAACTAATATTCCGCGTCATCATCATCATCTAGTAACGCATCTCCTTCCTCGTCCTCCTCTGTTATTACCTCGTCCTCAAGTTGTTTCGTGCGTTCCCGCAAATAATCATAACCCACAAAGTTCATGACACTAAGAAAACAATAGTGAATACCTTCCTCAACTTCAAGTGATTCACGACATGAACTTACTAAATAGTCCCGTCAGCACAGCCAATTACGACCTCCTCATGACTCAATTGCATCGACATTGGGTTCTTTTCAGGCGTGGCTAGGCCTTGAAATTTGGGAGGTAGAGGTCCAATAAGCCCTTTCACCTCCGTCTCATGGATAACATTATCCGCAAGTGCTGCCCATGCACCTGTTACAGGAGTCACATTCGTATCGATATCGACTGACGGAGTAAGCATCTTCTCTAAATCGTCGTCTTCTGGATCTGTGTCCGGGTCTTGTGGGGACCTAGTGGGTTTTTCTTCATGGATTGACATGAAAATCTAAAGGAAAAGAATTTTCATTTAGCGAGATCTTTTGAAAGAGTTTATCAGGGGAAAAGGAAACGGATCCCCTACCCTTCTATCCGCGCCAGCTCTAGAACTGAACCTCGTCGCAGTGACAACTCTCTTTTTCTGTGGATCAACTGCACCGATGGCAACATCAGGAGTCTCCACGATCGCTATCAACTTGGGCGGCGCGGTCAAAATCGCCGCACGACCAAAGTGAATAGGGAACAACGGTGATGGTACACCGATTGATGAACCTGCTAGTGTGGGCGATAATGTCGAAGTCGGGCTAATAGGGGTTGTGGGTGTTCTAGCACGACTAACGCGACCTTTGCTGGCCACACTAACGCTAGAGCCACCACCACCACCGCCACCAGATGCTCCGGGACCAGCAGAAGAAGTGAGTAGAGAGGAACGTCTAGAGGGCGCACTTGGAATTGAAGAAGTTGACTTTGCGAAAGAAGAGGAGGTACGGTGGCGAATGGGTGGTCGAGTTGAGGAAGTCGTTGTATCTGTACCAGAATTGGCTTTGTTCCCGTTACTGCTCAATTCGGTAGAGGTTTCCTCTTGCCATTGCAGGTGGAGGATGACAGATTTGGTTGCACACTGTAAACGAACTGTTAGACGCAGAACCAAACTACGTTACGGGAATTCGAATTTACTGTCATCTGAGTCCCCTTAGCAGCAAACCATCTAATGAAGGGTATGAGCGAGGAAAGGTACTGCCGAGGCTTGAAGCACGTACTGGAGCATGTTATTAGGGGCTGCTCCAACATTATATAACCTCGAGTTTAGAACAGGATCACTCCCTCCAAGTTCCGACAACTTAAACTGGGAGATCATCTCGCGACGCTCTAAAGCACCACGTCTTCTGAGGAAGTATCCACGGAAGGACGAATGAAACTTACCGATACTAAACACTCTGACAACTCCATCGATAGTAACGCTAACCACTCGCTCACCCTCTTCCCTCGTAGTGCCCGCAATAATCTGTACACCAATATTGATCGTGGTTTGCTGACCGAACCTGACTATCTTCTGTCCGGCACGCCAATCCCAACAAACCAGTGCTTTATCCGCACCAGCAGAGACCAGGTTCTTCGAGCTGAGTGCGACGGCCCTGATACCGTTTAGATGACCGGATAGTTGTTGGAGAAGAGTGTACGTGAGGGAAGAGTAAAGGTGTACTCGACTAGGAAATCGTTTGAATGAAGTATCTTCAGACATCAGTCGAGAATGAAATTACCCAACATCGTGGAACCCGACAACGAACACCTCTGCGGGGAACGGAAGGAGATTTTAGAGACGGTCCACCAAAAGAGAACCAGAGCGCAACATACCTTCATCAATCAACCAATCTAAGCAACTAACCACTTTTCCGACCTTCAAAACTTTCTTACACTCCGCCATGCCATTCTTACCCAATCCTACACCAACTTCCTGTCTTTCAGGTAATTCCCAGAATCGTATACTCTCATCATAACTCCCACTAACAAGTCTTCTCCCTCTCAACATCAATACCGTGACGAAATTGGTGTGACCATTGAGGAAGGCAATTCTTTGAGGTAATGCATTTGCTAGATTGGACTGAAGATGATGTAAGGATTTGTACAATGGGAACCAACCCTCGGGCGTTGGTGGCGGTTGTAATGGGACTGGATCGGTAGATGTAAGGCGGATAGAATGGTAACGCCACAGCGAAGAATGGTGAACGACTCCGTACCATGCCTTGCTGACCTAACGTTCAAGGATAAGGCTAGAAAGGTAATGAATAAGGATATGGCACGTACTCTGGCCAGCTTTACGACCTCGCTCACGGTGAACTCTTTGAGAACTCGTAAGGCCAAATTAGGTGCAAGGTTTCCAAGGATGTCGTAAGTCGATTTGAGGTACTTTTGAAGGAGTAGTATCTGGAGAGGTATATCTCCTGGATGAGAAGCTAGTCGTTGGGAAAGATGTCAGACAAGATATACACGGTATAGGAATTGCACAAACCATCTACAATGATCGAGATTCTGTTTCGAAGCGTTGAGTGAACGGAAAGACGGAAAAAGCAAGTAAGGGAAGGCACTCACAGCCGACTTCTCGCCTCTCTTCCCATTCTCTTCACAACCCTCCTTACTGCCTTTTCATCAAAAATCGATTTCCCGTTGGGCCCTCTTCCCCCGTTCAACACTTTCACGAGTTCATCAGTACCGTCCACATCTTCCCCAAGCTCCTCGTCACCTTGCCCACGCATGCCACCCCAATAACCCTTCTTGGTAGTGCTACAATTTGAGCACAGCACATCGATATCGAGAGAAACATTCTGTGTTTGGAAGCCCCGTGATTGTAGCTGTTGACGAAGCATATGTATCTCCGCTTGAAGCGCATGAAGTTGAGCTGCAGAGGATAGTTGGGCATGTTCGAGGAGCCTTTTGTACGACGTAATCTTCTGTGAGTGCAGAGTCGATATTTGAGTCAGTAGGGGAAGTAGCTGTAGAAAAATTTAGACCAAGAACGGTTTGACATTGGAAACAGTCACTAACCTCTTCATCTGGTTCACCCAGCTCGCCCGCGTCCTCTGTGATCATATCCAACGACGTGTCATCATCTCCACCCCAAACAGAAGGGATCACAGAAGGCGTGGACACGGAAAAGAAGTGATTTTCTGGGCTGCTCATTCCCAGATCTATGCCTCCTAAACTGTTATTACCGCCATTCAGTTTACCCAGGATTGCAGGAGACTCGGAGAGGAGCTTTGGCTTCTCTGCCTCGCGAGCACGTGGAGAAGCGATACCAGTTGCTCGACGGGATTTAGGTGTTGTCTGTTTTGAGGGAGGCGTCGACTCGTCCTTTGCTAGAGGCAGAGTGATTTCAGATAAACGGGTCGGTGGTGTACTGGGCTTCGTTGGAGAAATCAAAACATGTGCACTGAGGGAGCGTTGTGGGGAGGATTTGGGCGTGACGTTGATACCACTAGGCAAGCCTAGTCCAATCCCTGGACTATGATGACTGACGCTGATTGACGGAGATTGAGTCGACTGAGAAGACATCCGTGGACCGGGCTTGGTAGCAGACGATGAAACACGTGTGCGAGGAGGAGTGGAGAGCATGGAAGTGACTCGAGGTCTAGTGGGAGTTGTGGTCGAGGTTGACTGTTCATTGTCCTGAGGTGACGCTTTGCTGGCAGGGGAATACATAGATACAGGTCGGACCACAGAACGTCTACTTGCAATTGATGGGGTCGCCTTTGGCCTTGGTAGGTTGCCATTGCTGATACTCATACCCAAGGGAGATGGAGATAAGGGAGATAATGGTGACGTCTTTGAAGTTGGGTTCCCTTTTGAACCTATGACTGGGGTGGAGAGACGACGGTTACTTGAAGTTGACATTTTGGAGGATATCGATGGAATAGAGCTCATAGTCATCCTTTTCGAATCTTTCGTCGTACTTTTAGGGCCTCCGGTGGTCGACATGTCTACAGAATTGGGCTTGAAGTTCAGTGACGGACGTCGTTCGACCAGAAGTAGCTTGAGCTTGGGAAGGTTAACGGAATGTTTATATTAATAACGACATTCGGTTGAGTCCTCACTATAAAATTATTCCCAATAACGCGTCCAGACGCGTACCAGTTGTAACACGACGAACTATATAATCTTGTCGATGTTGGTTACGATGGAGAGCTACAGACGGAAGCGTGTGAAATAAATTGTCGCGTGGACGAGGAGACGCGTTCAGCTCGACGGACTTGCAGTCAACGAATCTCACTCGTCTAGCCTTTTAAATACTATGTCTACACTTCTTATTGAAATTACTGGAATTGCGCACCTCAATCTGAAATATTTTTTTTCTCGAACTGAAGAGAGGAATCTACCAAGCTCGTGAATGGCTCCGCCGCGAACGGCATGATCGGCGTGTCCCGGACCTTACGAGTTTGTAATCGTAAAAACGTTTCGTCACTTCTTAAACCTTCCTCCTTCACCGCGTCCAATGTTGCAGCTTCAGAGAACAGCCCAACGGGTCAGTTTTTCATTTTCATCTCAGCACAATTCACTCAAAGATTCCGCATGCCTCCAGAGTGTTTCTCGTCTTCGCCAATCCAGATTCCCAACTTCCGTTTCATCTTCGAGGGCGTCCCAGTTACCTGCATTCTACCGGTTCCAACGTGGTTATGCATCCGCTTCAGATGAACCTTATGATGTTGTAGTCATTGGTGGAGGCCCGGGTGGCTACGTGGCAGCCATCAAGGCAGCACAACTTGGTCTCCGAACTGCTTGTGTCGAAAAGCGTGGATCGCTTGGTGGGACGTGTTTGAATGTGGGATGCATCCCATCAAAGGCCATGTTGAACAACTCCCACTTGTATCACCAGGCTCAACATGATTTCAAGAGGAGAGGAATTGATGGTACGTAGCTTCATGTTCCGAAAGTATAGACTGTCCATTCCCAACTCTTCTTTGGCTCTGAATTCTCACCTTCGTTACGCTATTTGAACTTGAATCTTGAGCCCTCACCCATTCATCCTGATAGAAGCCCAAACGAGTCACTAAATTTTGTGTTTGTTGCAGTTTCCGGAGTCTCCCTCAACCTCCCAACTATGCTTTCCGCGAAGGATGCATCAGTCACAGGCCTCACCAAAGGTGTCGAATTTCTCTTCAAACAAAATGGCGTTACATACGTGAAGGGCACTGCTTCCTTCAATTCACCCACCGAAATTTCCGTAGTCCTCAACGAGGACAATTCGACCACTACCCTCACCGCAAAGAACACCATCATTGCCACTGGTTCTGAAGTGACACCTTTCCCAGGTGGTGCCGTTCCAGCTATTGATGAAAAAGTAATTGTTTCTTCCACTGGCGCTCTCTCCTTAGAGAAAGTACCGGAGAAAATGGTAGTTATCGGGGGAGGGGTTATTGGTTTGGAGTTGGGATCGGTTTGGAGTCGATTGGGAGCCGAAGTCACTGTTGTAGAATTCCTCGGAGCCATTGGGGGCGCTGGTATCGACGAGGAAGTCGCCAAGCAATTCCAGAGATTATTGCAGAAGCAGGGCTTGAAATTCAAGCTGAACACTAAAGTGGTTGGTGGCGAGAGAGTGCAGAGGGCTAACGGAGACGGCGTTTCTGTCAAGGTTGAGTCTGCTAAAGATGGAAAGGGCGAAGAGGTCAGCAGTTTTTGAGCATCTTCATTGAAATGGCGTTCAATAGCATATTCAGATCGACGCCAACGTTGTTCTCGTTGCCATCGGCCGACGACCGTACACTGAAGGCCTTAACCTGGAGGCCATTGGTGTCGAGGTTGACCCTAAGGGCCGCATCGTTATTGATGACCAATTCAACACCAGTGTCAAGGGCATCAAGTGTATCGGAGATGTTACCTTCGGACCCATGTTAGCGCACAAAGCTGAGGAAGAAGGTGTGTATGATTCGTTCTACTCCTCGGCAAAGGCCTCAATTCCGTGTTTAAAGGTATCGCCGCCGTCGAATACATCAAGTCTGGCCACGGTCACGTCAACTACAACGCTATTCCTTCAGTCGTTTACACACATCCTGAGGTTGCATGGGTAGGCAAGACTGAGCAAGATCTCAAGAAGGAAGGTGTCAAGTACAACGTACGTGCTGAAATTGGTCTTTCGTTTTTACCCTTCCTTGACCCTCGTTCAGGTCGGCAAATTCAACTTCACCGCCAACTCTCGTGCCAAGACTAACCTTGACACTGACGGTTTTGTGAAGATCTTGGCTGAAAAGGAGACTGACCGCATTCTTGGCGTTCATATCATCGGCCCCAACGCTGGCGAGATGATTTCCGAAGGCGTTTTGGCTATGGAATACGGCGCTAGCTCTGAGGATGTGGCAAGGACAACTCATGCTCACGTATGTTTTCCACCTTCTCGAGTTTTTGTGATTTCGTAACTCACCTTGTTCAAACTTTCCATCACCAGCCGACATTGAGCGAAGCATTCAAGGAGGCATGTATGGCTGCGTTCTCCAAGCCCATACACCAGTAGACCTTGGGGAGTCATCTATTTGCAACTTGGCAAAAAGGATTGTGAAGTACTACTTACTAAATGTTCAGTGTTTTGCTCGTATAATATGTGCAGTACATAGATGCACGCAGTTAACTTAGATTCATCTTTATATCTTTTACTTGTGCTTAAAGGTTGATATTTTTGTATGGGAACATCTCGAATGCTTTGCCGTAACATGAACAATTGTACAGCTACGGACAATCCATCCGGAAAGGATACAACTTGCAGGATACCAGTCTCAAATTCACACTTTCACGGATTGCATAGTAGACAGGCGAGACCACGGGGCAGTTCACATCGTAGAAGCATACAATGCGAGGTCTGCTGCGTGTCAAGCGACGACCATGGATTCACAAATCTTATAGTACGACAGGCTAACCATGTATGTCAAGGTACCCCAACCATATCCGAAGCGTCAATTGCACGATCAGAGACGGCGACCTCGGCGACCACCCTATACGTTCAATCAGCAAGCATAAAAGGGGGCGCAAAGTAAGGATAAAAAGAACCTTGCGCCTGGTGCAATCAGTAGGAACGGGTGTAACGTCTTCAATTCTTCCGATACGCATGCCGGCACGGGCGAGGGCACGAAGAGCACTCTGAGCACCAGGACCAGGGGTTTTTGTTCCGGTACCACCAGTGGCACGGAGCTTGATGTGAAGTGCGGTGATACCAACTTCACGGCACCGAGCTGCGACGTCTTGAGCTGCCAACATAGCAGCGTATGGAGAGGATTCGTCACGGTCAGCCTTGACTTTCATACCGCCTAGAAATTGCCCTGTGAGCAAGAGGAAGTCGGGGAGAAATCTCCTGATTACACACCGGTAACACGGGAGACGGTTTCCTTTCCAGAAAGATCGGTGACATGAACGAAAGTATCGTTGAATGAGGCAAAGATGTGAGCGACTCCGAAAACGAGTTCTCCTTCAGCAACTTGAGGACCAAGGGATACGGTCTGGTCTTCCTTTGGGGCCTTGACTTTTTTGGGAGGCTGAAGAATGAAAAGGTTAGGAACGGGGAACCGCGATCGTCGTTATCCATCTGCCTTAATGCCAATCCAAACACAAGACGTACTCAATCCAACGGCATTTGGAGAGGGATTTGCGTATTAGATGGGGCAGAAGGTATTCTAGACGATATATAACGCAAGTACTCACCATCTTCAATATTGTTGAGAGGTTTGAACTTTCGAAGTGACTGACTGGATATGCACCCGAACCTACTGATAAACAGAGAAAAACACGGCCGGACCGCACTTTCCGATTTTCACTGTAGCATGTGCTCGACCTCCTTCTCTGTCAGTGTCACTGTCTCTTCTAAGTAGTATTGCGGCGAGCCTCATGACCAATGTACCCGAGACCTTCCCGCTTAAACAGCCAACCAATGATTTCGCTTGGATTCGAAAACAAGCAACAGAAGCACGCTGCGTCGGCTGTACAGTACAAATACGGCGCCATCTTTTAATCAACCATCTCTAACCATCCTCTCCAACCTACTACCATAATGGCACCCCATCCTCAGTGCGCTGCTGTGAACGCTGCGAAAGAGAAGACGGGTGAGTACTTCTTGCCGTCAAAGGACACCCGAATGATCTTAAATGTCTTTTCTTTCACATCGCTTAGGCCTATCGTATGCTGCCATTGCCCAGAAGATTGGGGGGACCGAGCAACGTGTAATTGATAGTGAGGCCAAATTTGATTGTGTCCAGTGATCACCACTCAACCCAATCTTCATAGTTTGCACTGGCAACCAGAAACCCACTCAGGCCGAATTCGACGCTCTTGCTAGAGCTCTGAATATCACAGCACCAGTGACGTGTCCTCACGAAGCTATCACTTGACGATCGATTGACTTCTTCCCTCTTATAGCTCCCCCATGACACTGCCCACAGCCCGGCTTAAGTTCATTGCATCTGTATCAATAATTTCCAAGTTGTTGTACATCAATTATCTGTATAAACCTCAGTTTGCTTTTATGAACGATGATTTGCTCGTCCAAATGTCCAGCAAGAGAGAAGTTTCCATTTCGGAGGAGGAACGTCATGAGCATGAAGCACGAGACAGGACGTAGCTTGATGGCAGGAGTACCGACGCCATCGTATCGAAATCTGATCGGTAAGTCATCGTGTCGATTTGGGACTAGCAGTCGCATCTGATGGGTGGAGGCCGTAAACTTGAACATTTCCAAAGTTATCGAAATTCAGTTACTTGTGCCACAACCACAAAGCAAGTCAACAAGAATACGCACTGTCCACAGCGGTGTGTCAATCTACAGTCGCGTTTCGGGTGTTTGCCAGTAAACACTCTATTCTACCCAATCTGGGAAGCAGCCGATAGCGTATGACCCACTGTGTCTCTCAATTTCCGAATATATATAGAGTATATCGAGGGTATTTTTAAGCCGAATATAAATGGAGGTTGACTGGAGGATCTGGTTGTTTACTGCCAACGAACCTGTCGGTATCATGGGAAACTCCAAAGCGCGATTAGAATTTATGGATCGGCTGTAGTCCATCACTGATGATTTCGATTCTCAGAATCCGACTGGAGGCCGCGGGAGGCTGGGCGCTGTCGTGTAAATTTCGCCCCTTTTTGGCCCTTTTCAGCATTGATATGTCCTTGAAAGGCAAAATCGCAACAAAAGCTTGACCTTCACCGATATCAACGCAGGAGGACAACCCTTCGGCTTGTACCCCAACCACCATTAAGCCATCTGCCTTTCCGAGTTTTTTTCCATGAATCCGGTATTTGCTTCGATCCTGCCTCTGCCCTGGTTTGCTTTGATCTGGCTCTTGACAGTGATAGGAATGTGTTCCTTGTTGCCCTCAATCCATCATAAATAGCTATCCTACACATCGTAGCAATAGACCTAGGCTTCCGTAGTGCCTATCTAAATGAATCTACGACAAATACAGAAAGGTGCTTACACAGTGTCACAGATATCCTCTAGTGTTCTGATCGAATCACGATGTTCTGGCACATATCATGTATTTCGTACTGACTATGTAAGTACTAAGCACTGACATGGATATTCTTTGTAATTCGTTTCCCGGCTCGCAGCAGATGGAGTCGCTTATGCGAGGCTATTCCACGGAAACCTCCCACTGGTGAGCAGGTTCGTGTACAGACTCGATCTAATTTAATTCCTTGGAGATCAACAGACCACGTTTCGGAGTTTATCTATCGGAACCTCTCCTGAGAGCCCTTTTGTTCTCCCAAATGCTCATACTGCTTGTGGAAAGTGGGGCCTGAAGGCAGTTTCTTATGGCAGGACACTCGGCTCTTTTTGTGAAGCGATGCTGCATTTTGACCTCAATGATAATTTATGAGTTCCGCTTTTGTTCTTTTTGTTTCGTTCCGCTATGGCGCTCAATTTTATGACCGAGGGTTGTCAAGAAGGGGTGCAGATGATGTATGTAACGCTGGTATGTTTTATCAAATGCTAGTATATACTGACAGCCATCGTAAACCCATTAAACTTGGACAGCCTTGAGAGATTTTTGAGGATTCGGGAAGGAGAAAATACAGACTATACCTCTCAAATGACTCGATTCATTTGACCCTCGTCTCCCTTATTCGTGTCGTCGCTGTATGAGTATGCACCCATGCCGATCTCTTCTATATTCATCACCACAATCGAGTACTTATCGGAGTTTTTAGCCGTGTTGTTCAGGACTTCGGAATTACATCAATGGCCCAAGAACGGGAACGCAGGCACTAGGGAATCTGTCATGCCGACTGCGGGTGATTATCTGTCTCGCTTTCACGTATGAATTTCCACTGGCCACTTAGAACCAGAGAGACCGAACTCGAGCGGAGAAATTGCAAGGGTTGACGGGGAACTTGGGAGAGGGATGACCGAGAGCCCTGAAGGAGTTTCAGCCCAAACCTCGGCAACATAGTTGAACGCCACATGTTAAAAAATGTTAAGTTGTGTGTATTCATCGATTCGAAGGCTCCCTTTCTCGCCCAGGTGATCCGATACCCGTAAACCTTGGCAAGATCGTTGTTCCTTGTTGTGGTATGAAACTTTCCCAAGTTGAGGCCAAAACAATTTGATAGAAGGTTGAGACGCATATATATATCGCGGATTCTATGTTCCTCGGCATACCCGTGAGTCCACATGGCCAAGATCGACATTGAACGAGCACCTTCCTATGCGCAAGTCACACACCTCCTTCACACAATATTTCTCTTCACGAGGAACGACTACCCCCTCGTATTTGCACCGAACGTACGTGCCTTCTGATGTTCTCCAAGATCTGTTTACTCATATAGCCAAAGATCTTGACCGGAATGGTGCTCGCCGCCCCGACAGATTTAAGGTCGTTTGCCGTAGCATGCGTGTGGCTGAACCTCCATCTGTTAGCGTTCAACGTGCGTTCAGGTTCCACTCACGGCCATCAACATATTTGAACTGACAGCTTGATTAGATTCAGAACCAGGTCAGATACCACGACAGCCTTTCTTTTCCTAGGAAACTCAGGTTAAAGCTCATTTTTAGCTGGTCGGAGTAGAGGAAGACCGCCTATGCAAACCTTATAGGCCTTTCCCGTCCGGGCGGATCACTGTCAAAAATGGACGATTACTTTATCTCGTTGTCGTCGCCGCCTCAATCGCTTGGAGCTACTGCAACGACCTGGTGCTTCTCAGTGTCATATACTCTTGCGGGACGACGCTCTATAACGAACTGGGACTGGCGGCAGATCCTTTTTTGAAAACTCCAATGGGTGGAATTGCCTATATCTGTTACAGCTGGGGCACAACGTTCATTCTCGGTACGCCTTTCTAAGCTTCATCATTTCCGAAGACGTATTTGGCTGAACTCTAACTGGAGGTCACCATCAACCTTTGAGCACTAATTCTCTCTACGCGATCATGATGAGTGGATTAATATTCTCCCTGACTGTAAGATCTAGCCACCTTCTTTTTGTCTTTTGAAGGCTGATTTTCTCCATAGGGACATATGCAAGACTTCAGGGACCGTTCCGGTGATGCTCTCATGGGCCGCAGAACAATACCAATCATTCTTACCCAGCGCGTCGCGCGCTGGTCCCTATTATGTATTATCGCCACGTTCACTTACGGGTTGATCGTGCTATGGTCCCCGCCCGTTGCGGTCACCGTCGTTTTCACGGCCCTCTTTCTCATCACTGTCGTAACCCTGGTGGCTACTCATTCTGAAGAGGCGGATCGTGTGAACTTCCATTGGTATGAGGTGAATTTGATTTCAATTTAGTCGCCTTACTATTGTCACTCTAACCGACCTCCCTGACAGCTATGGCTGATTTGCGCTCATCTCTTACCCCTTTTCAGGCGCATTGCAGACGGGAAGATTATGCTTCCGGGAGCTTTGTTGTTTGGGCATTGAACGTAAATCCCGCTTCATGAAACCACCACCTCTAGGTGTTGGTGTCACCATCGTTACAATTATTGTTCTTTTTAAAAATGTATCATTCATATTACAGTACATACTTGTTTATAGAGATACGTATATAGATTCCGCGAAACTGTCCCTGTGTCGTTTGTAATTCAATTTTCTCTCGGCTACAAGACGGCTCGTCCCATTCAGTTGAAACATCGCGCATGGACCTATCGGGTTAAACAGCGGTAGTCTTATGTGAAACTCTGGTCCGGGCGTGGCTAAACAGCAGCACGGGTATTACGATACACCAAACCAGTAGTGAAAGGGTGACTTGGCAGCTTCCTGAATTGAAGGGGAAGGGCCTTATGAGTGGAAATTTCATGTGTTTCTCCTAACTTGAAAAATTAGACGGCCAAACTTGGGCCAAACTACAGTAGGATTGAGGCGTGTGAATAAAATAAATGATAACCGTTCGGTCAAAGCCGAGCATGGGCCTTTTCTCTTCCACCTTTCCTCATCGTCCGAAGGTGTAGGAGGAATTCACCTGTCTCGTTTGGGGAGCTAGATCATGTACGCTTGTCGTTAATTAGAGGGTAATAGGTCCATAACTAAATAGCACATCCTGCAGGGGTTACTTCCATTCCGACTCGGAGTGCCGGTCTAGCAGGAGCTCGCCAGCTCTTTCCAGCCGCCATCTTGCCAACCACATCAACTTGCAATTTTATTCGCAAGCAAAGGTGGAGCCAAAAATACCCTTAAGCCGAGTCTACCGCCTGAAAGGGTCGCTATCTTCCAATTATTTTTTACGTACGGATGACTGTTATACCTCTACTAGATCCCTACTGCAAGTTCCACCTCGTTCTTGTTCCGTTGGCAAGTGACCCTTGTCGGTAGGTAGAATAGAGTGGTCTACCGACAAACGCGGCTCGGAACTGTATAATATCATGACCGCGAAGGGTCAAGCACCCGGAATTCAAAGCTTCATTGTACCCTTTCCGATCCGTCCTGGCTCCTTCACGTGGCGACTCTCCCGTTTGAACCTCGGCCTGAAGAATCTGAATAAGTCTCCGATGCCTTCTTGCTAGACCCTGGTTTACCGGTCTGCATCATTCAAGTTTGATACTTGAACACCCAGCTCTACTAGTTCGCTTCCTCCTCCCAAAGAAGTCCAGGAAGATGTCATCCCACGAATTCTCAGACTAGAAACGCTCTTGAGGAAACCTCTGATCATGTTGTTGCCTCCCTTGGTGACCTTTCGCTTAACTGACCCCGTCATGCGATCCGCTCCAGCAACCTCATTCAGTCCGGATGTTTCACAATACATTTACTTTGTGGACACATTTTGAAGAGTTGGAGATTTGTCTCTGCGGTAAAGAACGTATGGTCGCGTATGGATACCAATTTGCAAGACGGCCCCGGATCCAAGGCAAATGTGCTCCTATCGAACGAACGTGGAATACAGTCTCTACCGGTCAAACTCGCATTTAACGACCTCAAGGCCTCAAGGCTCATTCCATGTGGTGCTCCGTCTGTATCTCGCAAGAATATGTTATCGTAACATACACTTATTGCATGTTCAACATATTAGCACTCTAATGTATGTACTAGTGTTTAGAATCTGGCAGACTGAGATTGTGGCCAGTCGCAACGCATCATGTGTTCCGAATACAAGGTTTTCTTGAAGTTGGGCGTCTAGTGAACACTAGGACTTCCTTCTTCAGCCTCGCTCTACAACACTAACTAGCCTTGAGGTGGTCGTTCTCCGCAGGAACTGGCCTCAAGGCTTTCAGATGTCTTCGTAAAGAAATACGCGTGTTCTATGCTGGATCATCCTTCCTGCTCTTCCCCTCTAAAATTCCCTAGATCTGGCCATGGTCCTCACCGTTCACGCGTCCTCCACCTGCGATGTCTGCCTCGAGCCTTATGATTGGGATAATAATAATAGTAAGCCTCATTTCATCGCTTGTGGGCATGTATTCTGTCGGACGTACGTTCACTATCCAACTATTGTGACTAAACAAGTTCGCTGATTCTTCAAAAGATGTTTGGAACATATTCAACCGAAAAAATGCCCACTCTGTCGAACGTTATTTACTACAAGCGATATACAGAGACTCAACGTCGATCCATATTCTAGTCCTGTCCACCCTCAATCCAGTGACGTTGAAGCCAAACTCCTTGAGCTTCCGCCTCTTGACGACCGCGATGAATTTGCCAATGATTTAATGAAGAAACTAGTCATGTCGTACGAATGTGTAGACGAAGAATTGCTCTTAGCGGCGGATGCCTGGTTACAGGAGAGAGGATTCATTGAGGTGAGCTTTCATCGATCATTACCACACTTGGGTGACTGAATATCATCTTTTCCGGGTCGTCGGTGCTGTTATAGAATTGTCCCGTTCGTAAAGCACGAGATATGATCAAAGACTATCAAGACTTGAAGTCAAAAAAGAGAAAAGATAAGCGAAAAATTAAAGAGCTGCTGTGTGCTCTGCAAGATTCGAAGACACAAGCGGAGGAAAACGCCGCCCGCCTAGCAGAAGAGGTCCGTCGGCAAGATGCCCTTCGATGGTTAGTTGCTCTGCGTCAATTCCTTGTGTTCAAAGGAACCTTACCTTCGTCACAGTCAGATTGACATTAATGAGAAGGAAATCGAAAGGCTGCGAGAGAAGGTCAGGATACAGGGCTCCTTGTTGGACCCGAAGGGCAAGAAGAAACAATCACCTTTATCCAACCCCCTTCCAATTCCTCCTAGACCTGTTGGCACGTCTGCACGGGCCTATCAACTATTTAATGTGAACCACGAAGCCTCCCCTCCTCCGGTCACGCCTTATACTGTCAACCCTATTCATGCACCTGCCCCTCGATACCCAGAATCACGCAAATTTCCGCCTGGAATTACTCATAGATTCGGCTTATTGACTTTTAATAACCCGATGCAGGACAGTGTCACTCCCACTACCGACAAAATCTGGAGGCATCACCAACCGCGACAATTCCATGAACGGGACTTGGGCCCAGGACAGGTGGAAGACGACGACACGTATTGGACCTGCCGAACAACAACAAACTTACTGCCAGAGACCAGAACACCGGGATATGATTTGTTGAGAGGGTCGATTCCAGAGCAGGCAAACGGTGGAGGGAAACACTATGGAGCATGAATAGAGTCAAGGATGGTGTGGTGCAGGTCGCCCATCCTCATATACCATATTATTATAAGTTGACTATTTGTTCTTTGTGCAATCCTGCTCGCTCTCAACTGGAAATCGGTTTGTAACTTACTTCTACTTGGCAGCACCGTATATACAATGTGTATCGATTATGTAAACTACCAAATTTTCTACCATGTCCATCAACTTCACTTAGGCCTACCCTCATACTTCCCCGCTAATCCAGAGGCCATGCCTGACATATACGAAATAAGAGGAACGCCTTATGGTGGACGAGGCGCCTTCGCGATTCAGTCGATCTCCAAAGGTAACCTCGTTCACACCAGCTATGGTCCCTACGCTTCGGTCATATATCGCAACTATCGCAAGGAAGTTTGCGCCCAGTGCTTCGCGTATGCGTTCGACAACAAGCGGAGTACTTGGAATGTGAAGACCGAAGGTATAACCGGGTTTTGGTTCTGTAGTGAAGACTGTAGGAAGGTTTGGGAGGAGGGTGGGCAAGTATGGGGTGGTGTCAATCTAGTGGCACAGATGCAAGCTTCAATAGACAAGCTAGACAAATCCCTCAAAAAATCCAAAGGTCTGCGAACGACGTCCCTTGTGAATTCACAGCCAGTTTCAGGCTCGTGCACGATCACTCAAGAAGCCCTCGACCTTGCGTGGCGGGACGCAGAACAGCACCCACCTCTCGATCAATTAAACGACTTGGAACTCGATATGGTACGGTTTCTGGCTACGGCGATCGTCAATCACTACGTCGAGGACGTTGATCGCCCGACACCTCAACGTCACCACGCTCTCTCCGGAACTTGGGCCGATTTTATGCAGCTGCAGAATAATGAGCTCGATTACGTTCGTTCGAAGCCACATATCCTTGCCTCCCATTTACGAGTCTATGGCTTTATACGAAAGGCCGTAATCCCGATCCTCAGGCCATACGTTGAAAATGCGGACACCGTTCGCCAAATCATTGGCCGTGACCAAGGGAATGCATTTGGGTTGTACGAAGTGTTCGGCGACAATGAGATGTTCGGATATGCGATCTATATCTCAGGATCATATTTTAACCACAGTGAGGCCTTACTTTACATTTTAAATTTGAGAACGGGTTGTAATGAATATCTATCACAGATTGTTCACCGAATGTTCGAAAAGAGCGTGTTGGTCGCGAAATGCGATTCTTTGCCACAAGGGACGTTCAACCCGGCGAAGAACTCTGTACGAACTATATTGATATCAATGATGGTGCGAAAGACCGACGAGATAATCTTTCAAAGGAATGGTACTTTGACTGCATGTGTGAAAGATGCAAATGGGAGCTAGAGAGTCAGGCGGCGTAATACGATATCGGGAGAATGGTTTGGACATTTGAGGGGAACCATCTGCTTGTACGTATTGAATCTTGAGTCTGCGGTCATTTTTCTAAATTAAATTCCAGAGATTGACTCGGCCCCATTATCCGCGGAATGGTATCCTATACCTCATTCGGGGTCTCAAATGCGGGCGTTTTGCTTCTCAGTTTTTGTCAACGTTGAATCCCAACCTGATACTGGCCCCGTGTCATATACTATACTGTTGTAGGAAATAACGTGGTCATGGGCATTTCCCATGAAATGTGTCCAAGCCTAGTCCTAATCACGGAAGAGTAGACGGGGGTGATATTGAACTTTCCGATGCAAACCTCGTGTATGCATTTTAACATGATAGGCAAACATTTAGCCTACCGCTACTCAAACACCCAAGAAAGGGGAATATTCCGGGCTCAGGGGAAGTAGTTCGAAAATATTCGACACGCAGGAAAGGCGTGTCTGGCGACCGGGGGATAGATTTGGTCGAAACCCTAAAATTCAGGATATGGTTCCTGAAACCGCTCACGGGGAGGCTAAAAAACCGCCTTCAATTGCTTTCCGTCTTGCAAAAAAGCTTTGCGGCGACGGGGGCGCCAAAACGTGGTAGACGTATTTCTTTGTGAATACCGTCAAACGCGAAACGAACCAAGAACAGGCGAACCAGGCTTTTGTGTAGATCAGCGCCTCCCGGACAGGACATATAGGTTCACAAGACATAAGCTGTATCAGCGCGTGCAGCCCTTTTTGGACGATCCTAAAATCTACGCCGGTGGCCAAAGTGAAGTTTATGAAATGGCGGGAGAAACAGTCTCATTCACTCTAGATTCACGACCGGCTGCATAATTCCATTCCTAATCCATCTCAGGTATAAGAAATATCATAAGATAAATGATGCCCTGTTTGAGCCATCTTTTGTTACAACAGGGGCAATAACTCGCAGAGACAAGGCTTTGCGGCTTTTCGGAGTCTGGCTAGTCTGTGAAAGCGTATTTCTCTGTATTGCTGGATGGAATTACTTGGAGAAGGAACGAATGATCTTGGCGGAAATGTGAAGGAAGAAGATGGAGCCAATGAAGCAGACAGAAAGAACGATGACAATAAAAGGATCTCTGAGAGAGATTTTAGATGAAATAAGCCAAGAGTGTATCGCTACTCACACTCTGAGACCCGGTGAATCGTCAGTGTAAAGTTTGAGCATCGTATTCGATGACCCTCCAGCACCCGCCGCCCGCGTTGAATTTGGCTTGGCTGCCTGTGAGCCAGTTGCACGTCTCCTACATGTTGAGAGAAAATAAGTGAATCGATATTCCACTTTTCGTGTCGAGTCGACGCACCTAATCTGTGCACCAGGCGGTTTAGCTATGCCGCTTGACGAAGTTGGTCGAGGGCTGCCATTCGACCGGGGAGAGTCAGAGTCGGACTAATTGTTTTTGTCAGTAAACTGAAAGACTGTGTGAAACGGAGAAAAGACACCATGGATAGTGAATAAAGGAGAGAGGAGTTGAGTGGTGCTGGCAAAGGTAAATTCGAGAGGTTAATTACTTATCACGTGGCTAGTCGCCACGTATTGTAACACGCCTACAGTCACACCAAGTCACAAAGATTTCCCTTTCACCTCTCAACGTCTCGATCTCAAATCCGACGGTGGACGACGGCTATACACAATACTGGCTCATCTTGATACACGGTTTTCTCATATTTCCGATCCTATTTGTGTTTTGTCGCTTGTCTCCAGCTCGAGCGCCTCAAGTCACGGTTAGCGGCCGCTCTCGAACGTAGGTAATAAGTATGATCGGAGGCTGGAGCACGCCCTTGCGGTGAACGGTGAACGGCGACTGTGGGCTTTGAGTGCAGGGCACATCCGAGGCGCAGAGTCGCCGGGCCTCGCGCATACCATGAGGACCTCTCGTTTGGTTCAAGTCGCCCGGAAGTTAGCAGAATTGACCTCGGTCCGACTGGTAATATTGTGGACACCCCGGAGGAAGCACTCAGTCTGTTTATTTTGGTCTCGAATCACTATCTCTCGCCATCTTAGCCTCGAGATGATGTTGAAGAACTGCTACCTGTGCATCTAGTCATTCCTTGATTCTGGGCAGCAAACGTAAGCTCAGTTTGTCATTCTTCTGGATCGGCTGACATGGTTCATTTCTTATTCCTCGTGTCCTCCTTCTGGGAAAGAACAGACAACCTTTTTCTGGATCTTTCATCCCTTATTTAGAAGGCACGTGTGGATGGCCTGGCTGCACCTCATATATTCGCACTCCTTCCATCTCCAGCGTATCTGCCGGTTCTCCTACCGCAGACACTTCTCCACCCTAATTAATGCTCTGCCTTACTACAGGCTCAGCTTGCGACGTTTGCCTTGACCCCTTCGGTGGTGAGCTCAAGGCCCCTTCAGTCATCGAATGTGGTCATGTTTTCTGCTTCGAGTACGTCATTCGTCCCTACCCTCATACCTACGCTCATTGTACTCATAGCTGTCTCGAACACATTACACGCGCTTGCTGTCCCCTCTGTCGAACGCCTTACGATCCCCGCCGTTCGATAAAGATCCACGCAGATGTAGACACCTCAACACAGCAAGTCAATGAGTCTCGACCTTTCTTTGATCGAATCGCAAAGGCTGCTAATGAGGGTTCTGACGAGGTCACTGTAAAGAACCTCATAGACGATTGTTTGACATTTCTCAAAGAGAAGCCCCGAACACAGGAGGTGGGTTTCAAGTTTCTTCGTCAACATCCGCTCACTCCCCATAAGTTTGAGGATCTCAGAGTCACAGTCCGGATGATCAATTATCTTCATACGACAAAGACGAACCTCAGGCAACAGAAGCGTAAAGCTCGAGAAGATGCATCGAGGATGGAGGAAGACATGGCAAAGATGCAGGCCGAGTTCCAACAGCAACACGACGCCATGATAGTCGAGGTTGAAAGACTCAAGGGCGTCGAGCTCAGTCTTCTAAGAGAAGTGGCAGCTGTTAGGGCGGATTACATTAGTGTCCGAAAGTAAGTTTTTTCTGTTGTTCATTACGATATAGAAGCTGACGAGCTGGACATCAGAGTCGTGAGTAGTGGTGTTACTGGTGTGAACTGTGGAATGACGAGATTTGTTACAGAACGATTCTCTGCAGGAACAGTTGAAACTCTATACGGCAGCACGTAACGAAGTTTCCAAGCCGGTTGACTTTCCTAGTACGAACGATTCAACTTCTCCCGGAGACATCAAACTCAAAGGATGTAGCCTCATGGACGAGGGATATTTCCTATCTCCACTGCCCGATTTTGAACCAGGAAAGCTTCTCTTGTCTCCCGTGGTGTTAACAGAGCCTGTGTCACCGGAGATCGACCTCCCTCACCTGCCAGAATCTCATGTAGCTACTGTGAAACGTCCACCTTTACCTACCCCTCCTTCCTCTACCCGCAGCCCGAGTTTACTTTCCATGTCGGCGCCCGAGAATAACACTGTGCAGAATACGCGACCCACCTACTACACAGGCCCAATCACTCCGGCAGAAAGATCTCGCTCTTCTTCTCCAGTCCGAGGCTCTTTGGATCCTATCCCCCCAGTTTCTGAGCTTTCTTTAGTCGCGTCGGCACTTGACTCCCAAGAGACAGCTCTCTATCGCCCAGCTGGAGCTGATCATTTACGTTCGCGATTTATTGCAATCATGCACGACTGCTCACCCACTATCTCCTCATCCATGCCCAACTTGACCGGCGAGCACTTCCCCAAGAGCTCACCAACACTCAGAGAGAAGCCAGTTCTTCCTCATTCACCCGTGACCCCCCCTACTTCTAGATCCTCTGTTTCTCGTTCACTCGACGCCTCGTCCTTTGGGCAATCATCTCTCCCGCAGCCTATCACTTTACCGCCGGTAAAACCTATAGTTACCGTCACCCCTAGTAGCTCCTACTCCCAAGCAAGTCTTGCTGCAGCTGCGATGGAAGATGCGAGGAGACAAAAGAAAGTCCAAGCAGATGAACGTCGGAGAAAGGACAGCGAGATTTCAAAGGAGGCACAGGACGTTTCTAGGGCTCGAACCACCTCACCCCTTCAACGAGATAAGGCATTGGACTTCAGAATTGGCAACGAAAGTAACGATGCGGACCACTCAGCTGAAATTTCACGCCGTCCTTCTCGCAAACAGTCTTCGTCAGGTCCCCAAACCTTCGGATCGTCTGCACTGCCCGGCCATCAACAAGTATCATCGTCAGCCACCAACACATCTCCGTTCGGTTCGCATGTTCAGCAGGAGCCTCCTTCTCACGGCAAGACATATGAGGGATGGTCAAGTGGCACGAGGTCTATCTCATCGTCATCGAAACTGAACTCTCCGACTGCCCAACATCTGAAGAGTTCAGCCACTATCGGCGCTACTGCTCCTCGAGAACCCCCTACCTACCGACCATCTTCCCACATGGCGTCTTCGTTGGGTCCCAGCAAGGGTAAGATGGCCGCTAGCGCAATGTTGGCCAATCAGGCGAGCGTAAGCGTTGCGTAATTTGCTCTACCCATTGCAGCCAATCGACAGACCACTCCTTAAATGTCAATCTTTTGGTCTGATTCCGAGCATGAACAATAGAAGACACTAGTCCTTTACGCCTTGTTCCCATGCGCAGGCGTGTACATTCCTATCCACAAGTTTGCTCTCCGTTCACTCCCTTAAGACTGTTACATGTGTTGTCTAGCGCTCCACCTTGTACACTACTATTGCATCGTTTCCGCATCATGTACTTGTATGACTGCATAACTATGTATTTACACGAAATCTAATGTCATCTAGCGATGGGAACCTTTTGGCTATTGTGTTCATGTGGCCATCGTGGGTGAGGGAAGTCGACCAGTGTCATAGTCTGTGTCATTACATGCCGACAGTCATTCTAACTTCTATCGATAGTGCTAGTAAGCTGTAGCAAGCCATATGTGGATATCACAATCACAATTTCAAGATCCGCACGACCAACGGATAATCCGGATAATCGTGGTGTGAATTGCTCGTTTTTGAACACCCGCAGAACTGCCCATCGGATTATCCCTTGCATTCCTTGTGGCTATCTCCGTGCATCCGAAAGCTACTTGGCCGTTAGAGTGCTCGATTGAGTTTTCTCTATCACCCTGCGCGATCAATCGAGGTGTGATGCGGTGATGATCGAACCAGACTAAGATTGGTTGTTGAAGAGAGTAAGAGGGAGCAAAGATAGGCCGGATCATCATTAGTCCTCCTTCTTGTGCAAGGTAGAGTTGACATTAGACCTAGCGACAAGGGAATATAAAGATACATAGTGGAGTGTCTGGAAACATGTTAAAAGAAGTGTAGATGGCGACACATAGAGTATGGTGGGTTATTTCACGATTTGGATCCGCACTGGTTAAGGCCAGCGCCACAGAACTGGGCGACAATAATCCAGAGGATGACCTGAGAAGGACGATTAACACCGTAGTACTAACAGGAATCATGTGGCTACTTACCAATCCGACAAGAACACTCAGAGCTAGTATCTTCTGATTTCGCCACCACATTTGTCTCCTGACGCTTCGCGCACCTCTTCGGAATGCAGTAGCTTGACCAGCCATGACATCTGTCTTGTCCACCAATAGCTCAATCCTCTCACCACGACTCAAGATTTGTTCCACGTTCTGGACCATGATATCTTTCACTTGGTTAAGCTCTCTCTGAGCTCTCTGTACTTCATCGACAGGAGGAGCAGTGTTGTAAGTGTGGACTAAATTCGCAATCGTAGGAGCAAAGGTCCCTTGTAAGCCATATGCGGGAAGTTCAGGATCTGCCGCTGAAGAGGATGGTGCTTCTAGGAACTGAAAGCAAGGTGTTGGTGTTTTTGAAAAAAAGTGTTGGATATAATGGGCGCACCTTCCGCTGAAGTTCCGCAAGGAAGGCGAACGGCATCCTCCTATTAGTATAAGCGGGGTCGTCAGATGCAAGGTATCGCAATCGTATGAGGGCACTCAAGACCTTCCAGCAGAGTCATCCGCCATCACAAGATATATGAACCCTCCATCGGAGACATAGTGAAAGAGATACTGTTCCCAGACGTATGTGAGCTTGCTGGTGATTATTTTCGGTTACGGACATCAGGAGTCAGGCCAGGTGAGATTGAATTTAGAGACCATACCTGTTATTGGGAGGTATCTTCGACAGGATAGTTTGAGTAGCTTTCAATTGAATTCTCTAAGCGAGCTCATAAATGGTGACCAAACGGACGATATTCACACCTTGAGAGAAATCACGGCTGCCAGCTTTATGTTCTGCGAGAATTGTAGAGCCACGGGCAACTAGAGCATGAATCTGAGGTAGCCACACTTAGTTTGAACATTTGAAGTTTAGGAAACGTGGACTTGCCAGGGACATTCTGTAAGGAAACTTGAGGGTTGCTGCAGGAGGATACTAGTTGAGTGTCGAGGTCTTTAAGCTAGAGTTGACGTCGACGTTACTATGTTACGATTTGTATACTGAAATGTGTGCCGATGGAACTTTAGCTGAAATCCTCCATGCGGAGTTGAAAAATGGACTGATTTGGTAGAAATGTGTTTGCTCGAAACCTACGCCGAGTTCGGCATTTCGATTGCCCCTACAGAAAATAGATGCCTGATCAGTGCCGCTTTCAGCCTTCGATTGTACCTGGATCTCCGGCCTAAATATTACTTGGCAATGCCCCGGTGCATTCCCACGACTTTGACTACGATTTCGTTGACGGTGTCGCAAGTTGAAATCCTCATCTGAGTAGGAAGGCGCAGAAAAGGTGTTAAATAAATGAACACCAAGTATCGGCTCTGTGGAAGACGAATTCATCGTGTGCGGTTTGAAGTCTGAAGAACTTACCGGCCTGGGGTCTCAGGCTAGTCAACATTTTTGTCCGGCAGCTCAAGTACTTAGAGATGAGGAGGTTTCGCCCGGGTTTGGGCTACTTCCCATGGGTGCAGTGTGTCTAGGTAATTGACAATATCAAATAAATGCGACTGATCCAATGCGAGAAGTCTAGTTCCTGTAGCAACAGAAAACTAAGCAAGATGAAGGTTGTGCTAGTGAAGCGTGGAAAAAGTGGATTGTGAAATTAAAAGATAAAATAAAACCACGATAGGAATGCAATACGACGAGAGCAAAAAACAACAGCGGAAGAATGGTTACATAGGTGAGGGTAGAGATCTGAATGTAAGAAATAAAGATATGAAAAGCAACGAGACTTTGTCACTACGAAGTCATCTATAGGCCATCGCTAAACGACCTTAAAAATTGGTGATGGGGGGCCCGAGGAGTTGGAGCCAACAAGTGTGGATTAGCCTGGGCGGAAACTAACGCTTGTTGTTCGACCGACCCTAAATCCTGACTCAAGTCTAGCCCAAGTGCATTCCCAAACTCGGTGGACACGGGTTGAGGGTCATGTACAGCTGAGACATCAGGGAAGTTTGATTCGTGTGTGTTGGGCGGCGCCTGAGCGATGCGGGGAAAGTGGCCATGAGTTAGAGTCGCAACAGGTGTTCTCCCCGAACCTCTGAGCCCATTGGTATCAGTTCGGACGGGTATAGGTTGCGTTAAATTCCTCAATGGCCGTGGTCGTCCTCCACTGTCTCTAGTGGGCTGACTAGGTTGTGGGTGACTGGACGTCGATGTTGAAGGATAACCGGGCCTTGGGGTCTCTGTCACATAGAAGCCAAGGGAAGTATTTGCAGAGCCTACAGGGACGCTGCTCGCACTTGCAAATGATGTATTCAAATCGCCAGCTCGTGAAGGCACCGATGACGTATTTGTACCACCTCTACTTGACGGTGGTGGAATCGGGGGTAGAAAAGCGTTTTGCATGGATGCAGATGCAACACTCGAGATACTGCTTCTCCTGTCGGATGGTGTCGGAAATGTCGCGAGACTGTTTAGGATATCACTATTCATAGACCTCCTTCGGTTTGTTTCCCCAGCTGGAACTGGGATGGAGTGCCAGGTTCCGGTGGTGTCGTTCGACAATAGAGACTCGCGATCCGGATCTCGAGCCAATGCCCGATGTCGGGGAGGATGGAGCTCAGTGACTGCCTGGCGCAGTCGGGTTTCGAGGGGCACAGGGGGATGATGAGTCTCTGGAAGTCTGGGCCTTGATGAAGCAGAGGCGGCAACCGACACTGCTCTTGCACCAGGAAATTCAAAATCATTTTGACGAGTAACGCTTGGTTGAGGATGATAAATCTGAGGCTCGGGTTCGTTGAGATTTTCATTGATTAAGCCAAGACCGGTGACACCACGAATTTCCTCCTGGCGTGCAGCGTCGCGAGCCCGATCCTTGCGTGTATGTGCCTTCCGATTCGTTGCCTCAGATTGCTGAAGGTTCATGTCTTGGACAGATTTGCGCAGCGCGAAGAGATCGTGCTCCGAGATGGAAGGAACAGAGGGACCAAAATGAGTGTCTGGAGCAATTCTTTCCGTATTCGACGCGCCTGCAGGCATCATGGTTCGGCGGGGAGGTGAGGGAGTAGACTGCTGATATCTCGGATTAGATTGAGAGCCCCTTGAATGTGGGTTACGCGTCGATGACGGTTCTGAGTTATACCCATTCGCGTTATCGTTTGAAGGCGTGCGAGCCATTGCTGCGATGGATGGTGCTCCAGCGCGTCCATTAACTATGGTATGGGACGTTCCGACAGCAGGGATACGAGAAGGGCCAGCGACGGAACCGTTTGGCAAAGCATAATGAGGCTGCTGGTGTCGCATGGACTCTGCTATGGCGATTGCCAAGTCTGGGTCGTTATCTTCATCAAGAGGAGGAGTGTTTAGGTAATAGTTGTTGTTGGATGGTATGGGTTGCGGGGGAGCAGGTAGAGGGTTTCGTTGCCTGTTGCCTAAAATCGAATCTAGTAATGGAACCTCCCTTCCCTTCCCCTTGTCCCGATGATGATAAGAACGGCGACCGTCCCGACCCTCCAACAGGGCTATATGGTCGCGAAGCTCTTGAATCTCAGCTCGTGAACGTTCAAGGCGGCTAACGCGGCGAGAAAATGGGTTAATTCATAATGTCTTTCGTAGGATTCAAAGTCGACGCACAGTTGTAAGTCCTGGGCTGAAACCTCTTTAGCCATAGACACTTCTTGCTCCTCTAGTGCGGAATTTTGAGCATTCTTGAGTTGTTTCTTGTACGCACGGATAGTGTGTTTGTTCTCCGTGAGCTGAATTTGCATCTCTTCTCGTTGTGCTAGAGCTCTTCGAGCTTTGCGCAGGCCTTGATACTTTTGGTTCCTCAAAAATGGACTACCACTGCAGGCAATGTCAAAACGCACCAGGTTTTCGTCCTTCCCAACCAGCCAATTATCTATCTGGGAGATCAGACTCGCCAGATCCTCTCCTTCCGAATCCCATTTGTCTAAAACAAGCTTTAAGAGAGCTTGATCTTCCTGCTCGGGCGTGAGGGTTGGAGCGTCAACATGAAGTTTTTTGATACCTGTAACGTAGATAATTCGATGATACTCCATAGATTTAACAGTAGGACGCAATTACCAGTACGAGCGAAGAAATGTCTACACAGAGGGCAGCGCCCACGTCCTTGACTATCGGTTGTTGTTTCTAATACTGTTTCCAGGCATCTATGAACTCGATTTCGATCACCCTGTACACGCCTGCAAAGAGAGCATTTCGTCTTGCTTACCCTTTGCAGAATATGTGGCAGCACGCTGTTTCATCCTTGATGAGCGTTTGAATGGTGTCAGTGGATAGGAAATTCACGTACGAATTACGTGGGGTTGTTTCGCCGCAGGTGCATCTTCGCTGTAGGCTTGCAGACACACATCACAAGCACTTGAGAAATGATACACGAACATGTCGAAAGCATACTTAGAGGAGAAAACGACCTAGTGAATGAGCATAACAAGTGCTGAGAGAACAAGGCTGCAATGGTCCTTGTCTTTACAGTAAATAATAGTGCACGAGGCGCCTGCCAATAGGCTGTGGGCCGTGGCATGCGCACCCACACGTCCCGAGTAACAGTAATGTTGACTTGACCGTGACAGTAATTCTCAAAAAATACAGACTGGGATATCATCCATTTCATTCTAGCCACGAAATGGTTGATACCGGTATGAACAAGTATTCAGTACAAACATAGATTCTCTAATTTCATGGTTCTTCATTGCAATCTATTTCCCTTAGTTTCTCTTTGAATTAATGATGTCGACAAATTCCGGCTTGAGAGAGGCGCCTCCAACAAGGAATCCATCCACATCAGGAAGCTTGGCTGTGTAGACCATGAGCTTTTCTGAGGAATCAAAAATAAAAGAATCACGAACACAGCTCCTTGCAATTGGCAGCAGAGACGCTACCGCCGTAGATTATTCTAGTGGAAGATGCGACTTCGGAAGATACAGCCTTGGAGAGGAATGTTCGTATATCGGCATGAGTATCTTGAGCTTGTTGTGGAGTGGCCACTTTTCCGGTTCCGATTGCCCATACAGGTTCGTATGCTATAACGATTTTACTGTAACCCGTCAGTACTGGATGAGTGGTATGTATATCAATCTGTACATACCTCCAGTCGCTCTGTTTCAGGGCGTCAACTACTGGTTTGAGTTGAGCCTCGCAGACTTTGGCAGTTTCACCAGATTCGCGTTCTTTGAGAGTTTCACCGATACAAAGAATGACACTGAGACCAGAGTCAAGAGCAGCACGAGTCTTCTCAGCGACAAACTCCGAGGTCTCGTGTAGAAGTGTCCTACGCTCCGAATGGCCTGATATCAACTGCTGTCAGCGCTATGCAGCGTGCTTGGAACCGCCATACCCAATATGACGTAAGGAATTCCAGCATCAGAAAGTTGCTTAGGACTATATTTTTGATAGTCAGCATTGAATGTTCGAAAGTGATGGTCATGATCTACCTGATTTCGCCTGTGAAAGCACCAGCGTCCTTGCAGTAGCAGTTTTGCGCTGAGACTTTAATATCTTTGCGGAGGATCTCGAGAATCGCAATAAGATAGAGATGCGGCGGGGCGACGACAACCTCTAGAGGTGAAACGATGAAAGATGAATCGGATGGTATGGACGAGAGAAATGGGTACCGGCCGATGGGTCAATATCGGCTTCATTGAGGACCTTGACCAAGGCCCTTTTTGCTTCCCTTGAGGCAGGATTCATCTTGAAATTTCCTCCAACGAAGAATTGACGAGCCATCTGGAGTGAGTAAGTTGTGGAAGGAATCGGTTACGATCGATACTCGGAGTTAAGCTCGTTATACCAATAAGATTTAAAGCACGTGCAGCTTTGATTAGATAAGATTAGCAGATGGCTATGACACAACAACACTTTCGTCAGTAATAACCTGAATAGCCGCATATGATCTAAACTTGGCTCTTCTCGTTTCCTGAATTCATTCGGCCTGAGTCCACGGCACGCTCTGCTGAATATGACGCGGTTGCGTGCATTGCTGTTGACTCGACCCGTTGGTTGGTTTTTATTATATCTAACCAGTCAACGACCAGAAAAAACGCGCTCAGGTCTTCCATGTACAACCCCTTCCATCCACCTCCAGCTGCTCCAAGTTTCGGGAGTGGAAAGGTCCTTCCGCAAGAACAAGCCTCGTAAGCTACTCAAGAGGGTACTCCTTAACTGACAGCCGTTCACATACCAGTTAGATTGCTCTCTCGACTCATTTTCCATTGGTTGTCTCCGTTCCTTGCGGTTGGCTTCTCTAGACCACTCGAAAGAGACGGTGCGTTTCTAAATTTTGGACGCGTTCTTCATATAACATCAATTTCATTTACATGTAGATCTTTGGGAGCTGCCCTCGAAACGGCTTACTCACAACATCACGAATGAACTGGAGAGCAACTTCTTTGCTCGATGTCCACCCGAAAAGAGACCCCATTTCCTTACGAAAACACCGGGAATATCTACAGCTGAACAGAAAGGTTCTGAAACTGAAATGTCTATACCGAGTGAAAAGCAGCCTCCTTCAGCTGAAGGCTCCAAAAGTGCTCAACACGATTCCTCTCTGGGAAAAAGTATACTTTTTACTTTCCGCCGAAGTGTAGTGATCACCGGGCTTCTCAAGCTTTGCTCAGGTACCAGAATGCAGTCCATGATTATAGAACCATTCTAACCACTCCTCTGAAGACACCCTGATTACGACCACTCCATTAGTGAACAAGGTCCTCCTTACCTGGCTTGCGCAGTCTTTTATATATTATCGTGCCAATGGAGAGGAGAGGGCTTCAATTCCTGCGCCACGCGGTATTGGATACGGAATTGGACTCGCGTTCGCAATCTTTGCGATGCAAGGTGATCCCTTCTTTCAATGATACTCGAACACGTAAATGAATATTTTCGTCAGAGACTGCTAGTCTAGTGAGGTCTTTTTCAGGTCATGCGGTGTACTTATATTTACAAACCGAAGATGTTAAATCACTTCATGCAGAGTCAGTTTTCCTAATCCCTGACTCGGGTTCTCGCGAAATAACGATATCAATCTAGGAACTATGGCGAATGGACTTTTAGTAAGAAGTGGAGTACGTTCGTAGTGAAGCTCAGGCATCAACACGCAAGATAAATCTGACGATTATGACCCTTCCTCATTTCGCAGCTCATTGGGAATATATTCCGGAAGTCTCTCCGCCTGTCGGGAAGGGCAAGAACGGAGCATAGCGTCGGAAAGATCACGACCATGATTTCTACCGATACTGCAAGGCTGGACAAGTTCTGTGCCTTCGGACATATGTAATTCTCTTCACTACCTTTACATTACGTGAGGACTGATTGAAGCATATATAGACTTTGGGCGTCTCCGATACAGGTTGAGCTGATTTTGACCGTCTTTTCTCGCCGTTCTCTGATCAAAATTCTGTGTTTCTGTTTAGTTTGCTATCGGCGTTGGACTTCTCATTGGTAACGTACGCGGATAAAGTCCTTTCCTCTCAGAGCTTAAATTGATTTTTGCTCCAGTTGGGGTATTCTGCTCTTGTTGGTTTGGGAGTAAGTCGAACTCGCTGGATCCAAAATCTCCGATACTCGATGATACCTCCCTTAGGTCCTTATCTTGGGACTGCCAATTCAGTTTTTCCTCGTTAGGATATTATTCGTTCAGAGGAAGAAGGGGGTCAAGATTACTGACTCCAGAGTTCGTCTTACGAATGAGGTGAACTGGGGCCCATTTTCATGAGGTATTCAAAAACAAAAATACTTACCGAGCCCGAATAGGTGCTTCAAGGTGTCCGACTAATTAAAGCCTACGCTTGGGAAGATTTTTACACGGCCGCGGTTGGAAACTTACGCAAGAAAGAGTTGAATACTATCCGTAAATCAGCGTATGCGATATCCTTACAGAACATCTGACTACCAGAACTCAAGGCGCACGCGCGTAATTCAGAATAGCCCGGTCATGCTTGATTGCCTTCGTGACCTTCGTCCCAGTGTTAGCTTCAGTGCTTTCATTCGTACGTTTCATCCCAATGTCTCTCTTATCGTCTAAAGTGTTTCGCCCCTTAGATCACTTACGCTCTCTCTGGCCATGATCTCAACGTTGCCATTGTTTTCAGCTCATTGCAGCTTTTCAATGTAAGTATATTTACTAGAACATTTCTCGCTTGACGGTTGTCCATTTCCATTACAGATTATCCGTCAGCCTCTCATGTACTTTCCGGTCGTTTTGACAGCCCTGTCGGATGCTCTGGTGGCTCTGGATCGAGTTGGGTCCTTCCTCACTGCCGAAGAGCTTGATGAACCCTATCAAGTGGACTACAAGGGAGGCTCCGCTATTGAGGTAGATGGCGACTTCACCTGGGAGACCGTGAGCAAATTGGAGGGACCGCCAAAACCGTCAAAACCCGCCAAAGGGAAGCAGAAACCCGAGTTATCAGCTCGGCGCGAAAACTCAGCTGCTGTAAGTGATAAGTCGGACGCGACCTCGGGAGAAGACAAAGAGGAAGGGCAACCATTTATGTTGAAGAACCTCAAGTTTTCAATCCCAAGAGGATCATTCGTGGCCATTGTTGGGAGAGTTGGGTCAGGAAAGGCATGCATTGAAAATTATTTTCCAACGAACGTTAAAAATGGACTGAATATCCATCCACTGTAGAGTTCTATACTGCAAGCGCTGGTTGGAGAGATGAGACGAGTTCGAGGCAGCGTCACATTCGGAGGAACGGTCGCCTATGTCCCTCAGACATCATGGATTCGGAACACTACACTGAAGGAGAACGTTCTATTTGGTCAGGAAGAAGACGACGAAAGGTGAAGCGCGGCCACCCTTCTGGTCAAAGCAACAACGATGTGCTCAAAACCCATCCTTCAGGTTCCAGGAGATTATCAGCGCATGCAGCCTTGAACACGATTTGGAGATGCTTCCTGAGGGTGAAGAAACCGAGATCGGGGAAAAGGGCATAAATCTCAGCGGTAGTGTACCCACCAATTCGCATTTACAATCGGAACTGACCGTCGAGGATATTTAGGTGGTCAAAAGGTATACACGATCTCCTGTACTAAGCCATTTGTGATTCTGAGGGTGTCGCCCATAGGCTCGTGTTTCGCTGGCTCGAGCAGCATACTCACTTTCAGACATCATATTGATGGATGACCCCCTGTCCGCTGTCGATTCATATGTAGGGAAGGAGATACTGAACAATTGTATCTTGAAAGGTGTCATGGCGGACCGCACTAGAATCTTAGTTACTCATGCGCTACATGTCCTGGACAAGGTCGATTATATTTTTCTAGTAGACAAGGGGGAGATTCGTGAACAGGGTACATACGAGGTCAGTATCATTTCTTCTATAAGATCTTATGTTCTCATTCGTCTCCAGTCCCTAAGGAAAGAAAGCGAGTTATTTTCTCGCCTTATGGAAGAATATGGTAGCCTCGAAGAACAGGCAGCCAAGAAGGGCGACAAACAGGAAAAGCAGGAAGCTCTGAAACCACGTTCTCTTCCCAACACTACAAAGAAGTTAATGCAGGACGAGGAGCGAAATACGGGTGCGGTTTCTGCGGCTACTTACGGAAGATACCTCCAATTTGCCGGTGGTATCGTTTGGGCTCCCATCATCCTTCTCTTGATTTCGCTTGCGCAAGGTGCTCAAGGTGAGGCTCAGTTTTCCAGGATCTCCGGTTATGCTTAATGAGTGCTAGTGGGAAACAACCTTTTGCTCGGCTTTTGGACGTCAACCAGCATACCCGGCTTTCACCAAGGCCAGTATATCGCTGTTTATGCAGGTCTGGGTAAGTACTGATTCTCCATAATTGTGGGATCACTAACGACTCTTCCGCGCATTCTTTAGGCGCGGCTTCAGCAGTTTTCCAGTTCTTGACGAGTTTCATATTCGCGTACATCTCCTACCACCTCTCTTGGAGTTCCACACAGATCTGACCATCAAGACTCACCTTCGCAGGTTGGCTGGATTATTCGCCAGTCTGAATCTTTTCCGGGCTGCTTTACGCGCCGTTCTGCGATCTCCAGTTTCATTTTTCGATACTACCCCCATAGGTTTGTGCACTACTGGTAGCTCAAGGCTCCGATGGTTCTTCCTGATAAGCAACCTTCCACAGGTAGAATACTGTCACGCTTGTCGAAAGATCAAGATACCCTCGATCAGGAACTCACTGCAAATCTCTCCCAGGTATGCGTTTTCGTTAGAATGAGGGTGTAGATGCTACTGACCGTCAACAATATAGTTCATGATAACATTCAGCTCTGTGCTAGGAACAATGGCACTTGTCTTCTATGTATTGCCTTACCTGGGCATTATATTCGTGCCCATGGTAGCTCTATATTATTTGGCCTCGCTATACTACAGACGGACGTCGGTGGAAACCAAACGCCTCGACTCCCTCATGCGATCTGCGTTGTACAGTTCGTACACAGGTGTGTTTCGAAGCACTGGTCTCTGGACTACCTCTGACTAAAGATGCGCAGAAACCTTGACTGGACTTGCAACCATTCGTGCGTATGGCGAACAGGTAGGTTTCACTGCCACACAACTTTCATGGATCTGAGCATATATCAGGATCGAGCGGTCAGGGATGCTGAACAAGGACTGGACCTGGAGAATCGGGCCTACTATATGACTATAACAATACAACGATGGCTAGGCGTGAGGTTGGATCTACTTGGGAACATCCTTGTTTTTGGCATAGCTCTGTTTGCCTCTGGATTCCGAAAGACAGTTGATCCGTCCAAGATAGGTGTAGTATTGACTTACACAATGAGCAGTAAGCCCAGTCCCGTTACCTCTCGCACTGCTTGTTTAATCTTCATTTGTTTTTCTTTCAGTAACGCAGGTATTTTGTGAGTATGCCCCACCGTATGATCACAACGTCTAGTTAAATTATCATGGTGCTTGGCAGCGACGATGGTTACACAGTTTGCGCAACAAGAACAGAGTATGAATGCCGTTGAACGAGTACTTGTGTACTCCGAGCTTCCTGCTGAAGGTACAGAAACGAATCCCCGTGAACAACCTCCACCTTCATGGCCAGACAAGGGGGAAATCAAATTCAAAAATGTGGATTTGGCGTATCGAGAAGGACTTCCGCTTGTTTTGGAAAACGTCAGTTTCTCTATAAGAGCAGGCGAGAAGGTTGGTCTACAGACCCGTGACTTGAAGCTACTCGAAACTTACTAACAGCACCTTCTTCCCAGATCGGAGTCGTCGGACGAACAGGAGCTGGTGAGCGTCTTTTTCCTCATTCCATATCAATGAGATGAGTCATATAAACATGCTTCGTTATCAGGCAAAAGCTCCCTACTGCAAGCTCTCTTGAGGTTTGTGAACAAGTCGGGATGAACGGAAGATAGGGCTGAATTTCGCTTTGCATCCAGACTGGTCGAAATACGCAGTGGGACGATCGAAATAGACAGTCATGACACGCGCCAGGTCGATTTGGCATGTCTCCGAGGTCGCCTTGCCCTCGTACCACAAGAGAGTACCCTGTTCTTGGGAACACTTCGAGAAAACCTGTTCGTCGATCTCATTCCTCCGACCATATTCCCTGTTCTGACTGCTCTGATGTTCGCTTACTAGTGATCCTTTGGGTGCGCGAACGGACGCTGAACTAATCTCTGCTCTGCAAAGATCATGGCTTCTGCCGAAAGAAGGCCCCGTTGACCCCGCTGTAGAAGCCAAGTTCAGTCTTGATTCTGCTGTCGGTGACGAAGGTACAGATACGGTCTTTTCCCCTCCCGGATTAATTACCCTTCTCAACGTCGCCGATCCTCAGGTGCCAACTTTAGTGCTGGAGAGAAGCAATTATTGGCCTTGTGTCGAGCTTCGGTCAAGGGCAGTCGTATCATCATCTTAGTTCGTAGCACCTGCCCGACCCTGGTTCTGCATGTGGAAATCAACCTTTCTTTTACAGGATGAGGCCACAAGCAGTGTCGATGTCGAGACCGACTCAAAGATTCAGAAAACTATTCAAGCAGAATTTGCGACGTCCACGCTGATTTGCATTGCACATCGACTTAACACCATCGGTAAGATACACGAACTTACCGCGCGTTGCATTGAGGCTTACTGCAAATCTATCCTCTGGTTCCTTTTCCTGATACAAAGCTTACTACGACCGCATTCTGGTCATGGATTCCGGCAACGTCGCAGAATTTGACACGGTCTTGAATCTATTCGATCGAGAGGATTCTATTTTCAGGTCTCTCTGCGATGAAGCCAATCTCCGGCGCCCTGATATTCTCCGCATCCGTGCTACCCATCAGGCAAAAACGTCGTGATGAGCGGACACCACAGTCTTCCAGTAAAATTATGATGCACAAGAGATAACAAATGTATGCCACGAAATTTACGAAATAAGGAACATTCTGTAGAGCGTAGACTGACGTAGAACAATGGAATACAATCCCGATGGCATGTAAAAACACAGTGAGAACAGAAGAGGAAGTGAGAGTAACGAAAGATGACGCAATAAATAGATAAATTACAATTATTCCAAATCCTTCAAGCATTCAGCTTGGGTACCACCCTCAACATCTGGTCGATTGTAATGAACTGCACCCAGGACTCCAACTCTTCCCTAGTTTCATAAAACACAAACTGACTCTGCATCGATCCCCTAAAGAACGCCGTCGCACATTGGTACTTTTCCTGAACAAGTTGGTCTTTGCGAGCGACTCCAATGTCCACAACAAATATCCGGAATTCCCATCCTTGTAGCGGGTGTCCGTCGCCTTTGGCCCATTTTTCGCCGACGCAGAATTCTAATCGGGTGTAGTCGAAACCTATAGGCTGACCAATGGCTTTAATGTAGGCTTCTTTGAGAGTGAGGATTATACATAGACGACGAAGTCGGCGTTCGTCAGTTAGACCGTCTTCTGATATTGATTTCATCTCCAGTTCTGTTAACTAGAAACCGGGGTATGACATGAGGGAGAGGCAAGAAATAGATATACGAAGCACGCTTTTCGCATGGCATACCTTATGCTGAAGTGACTCGATGTACTGCGAGGTCGTGATCCCCTTCGGTTCAACTGTATGTGGCCGAATCCCCATTCCGATGTTCACGACTTTCTTCTGTAAGCCTTGTGTCATCGCCATTCCACATAACGAATGTGTCCACACAAGATGATAACCTATCATCGAATGAAGATACCGTTCGGGGCCCATGTCGTCGGAAAGCTAAACAGCGGGATGGGTTGGGGTCCAAAGGGAAGATTCCTCAAAGGCTGAGCCCTACACACCTGTTCTATCCAGTGCTTCCCATTCGGAGTAACATTATCTCTCCATTTAGCCCTCGGTATCCGTCTATGTCTCATCATGAGGAGTGGAAGAAGTTGAGTTATGCAGTAACCTAAAAGAAGGTCAACCTCTGACGACGTGCGACGGAGCAGAAGGGGGCAGCTTCCTGATAATACGCACGGAAAGAATCTGCTTCCTTTGGGGCATACGGTATGCTGAATCCTGGAACGCATGATTGCAAGCAGGTGTAGCACGCGTCATATTCCTGAGGCGAGATTGAGGTGTGTATTGGTGAGGAGTTGTGGGGTTACTCACCGCTTTGGAATATTCTCGGTTGAGATATAACATCCACACCAATATTGGACATTCCCGTGGAGCCATCTGAGTATCTCTCTCCTCTCCCCTTCTTCGAATCGATAGGCCTTGGTTGCTTTTTACAAGTGCAAACTTGGTGAAATTTGGAATCGGAGAGCCTATCTGACGGAAAATGGGCGTGGTCCGGGTTGTTGAAGCGAGGATTTATAGGCGGTGAAAGGTGAAGGTACAAGGTGTTCAACTGTCTGAACGCTGTGCATGTGGGATGATTCTGTAAGCAGGCGTAGTGAGCTGAGGCAACTGCGCTCAGCGCTATTGTTCCATGGGAAGTGGCGTGATGCCGACTGATAACATAATCTTATCTTGCTTCCGAAGAGGATCAGACTTCAAAAAAATATAATTTGAAGTGAAAGAGTAAATACGTCTATAGTGTGAGGGTAACCGGCGATAACGAGAAAACTAATACTATGTAACAATCCAAAGCAGAAAAAAAACAAAGAAACAAAATAGTATTTGCTACATGAAGAGTGTGTGCGTCCCGACCGTTTGGCTCTGCCCAGTTACGAGAAACATAGAGGGAAAAGGAAAAGGAAATGTAATAACAAAAGGGTAGGATGACACTGGAAGATGAAAGACGATAGCCAGTAGTGGTACCATCAATAACACTTAAGAGCAAAACTAAGGGGGAACATCAGGGAAAGACGATAACGGAAAGAGAAGAACGAGCTTTTGGGAGGTCAGGACATGCCGTTAAAATGTGTCGGCCGTCCTCGATAAAGGGAAAATAAGGGGGGGGGGGGGGGAAATGAGTAATAAAGATAATGCATCATCTATGTAGATAAGTATGCAGAACTACGCCGATTGCGAACGTCCATAGGGAACGGGGTACAGCGAAGAGAAGAAAGGAACAGAGAAGAGGATTCGGACACACAGGAGAATTAGGGTGATAATAAGTATGGTATCTTCCATGCAGAGGAAAACGAAAACAGAAAACAGGATCCACGAAACGAGATAGACAAGGGGGGGAAAAAGACGTCCCAGACGAAATAATTATCTCAGTTTGGCGACGGGGAACGCACACTAGGTCTCGTCCTCGACGCAACCGAGGCAGAACGTGACGGTATAAGTTTCGACAGTCTGCTTGGGGGTCGTCCGTATTCTGCCGACGGAGAGATATACGAAGGCGTATGGGGAGGTATCCATCGTTCATGGTGGATCGCCGCTTTCTCATCAGACAGGGACCGGACAACTTTTGTGGGGGTTGGGGTGGGAGGTGGTGGCTGCGAAAGCCTACGGGGCTTTGGCGGAATATCGGGGGGTGGCGCTGGAGTATGTGATCTTACGGGTAATGGAGGGGCGGGAGTAGATACCCGCATGGGTGCGGGTGTGTGGGATCGTAATGATGGTGTGTGGGATCGTACAGGGTAAGCGTGGGCGGCAGGCGTAGAAGGTCGTGAAGAGACATGCAAAGACGTAGTTCTCGTGTGATATCGTGACGGTGAAGGCGTGACAGAAGTCGTAGAAGAAGCACCGGTCGAAGAAGTGGCATTAAAAGGCGAAGGTGGTGAAGGAGTGGCTGAGGATGTCGGAGGTGGCGACATGGACCTCTGGTCATTGGAAGGGGTAGATGACGGACTAACGGTAGTAGCCAACAGCTTGAGCCGGTTAAGCTCGGTGCGAAGATTCTGGCACTCTTGAACTTTTTGGCTGAATTGTGAACGCTAGAGATGGGAAAAAAAAAAAAGTTACGTCAATACAAAACCTAAAACGCGTTCCCACGAGACCGGACAAAAAAAAACGTACTTGTCTGTAGGTCAACAGGGGATACAGAAGTTAATCAGCGGTCGCAATATGATCGACTTATGAAGAATCACATACCGACGAAGTTCAGCCTCGAGCTTGCTGTTGGATATTTCCATGTCGTCGATTCGGCCTCTGAGACTAGCCTCCAACGTTTTGGCGTGCTTGGTAGCCTCTGAATGTACCACATGGTTCATGAGAATGGCACGTAGCAGAGCAGCACTAAGTGAGAGTGAGGGTGTCTGTATAAAAAGATGAGTCATGAAAATTGCTATTTTTTTGGCAGCGAAACGGGGGGGGGGAAGTACCTGATCAGCATCCTTAACCGCCGAATTCAGCCAGTCCTCCAGTTCCTGGTGAAGGGTGCTAACCTCTTCAACCGAACATTTTTTTGCGGCGACCTTGGCCACCTTGTCTTCGAGACGCCTTGCTTCCTCACGAACGCGCGAACATCCACCTTCTGCGAGGAGAAGTCTCTCTTCCCGCTTTGCCCAATGCGCAGCTGCGGTATCATTGATATTTTTGTTATTTTGATAATAGTATGGCGTCTCCAGAGGTGCAGGAAGACGGCGAGGGGTGCTCCATGCACTAGATGAGAAGTCTGTACGAATTAAACGAACATCATCTGTCGAAAAATGTTCTCGACAAAAAGGACAGGCAGGTTGGTGTCGGTCGGAGGTCTTTTCGACTATGGCATTGCAACAGTTTGCACATAATACGTGGCCTGAAAGTAAGGTGGTCAGAATTTTTTTTCTTTCACCGCAAAAGCCACTTACCGCACGGAATACAGTGAGGAGGAAGCTGGGAGCCAAATTCCTCTGCGCAAACGTCGCAGTACGAGCCTGTAAGTAGAGTCAACATTTATCGTAGCATGAAAAAACACCTCCGGAGGGGAGAGTGGGTGGGATAGAGTAGAGAGTAGAGAGTAAAAAACTGAGTAGGGTCTAGGGCATAAAATCTGTCGCTTTGATGGATAAATAGTTTCGGCTATGTAACCTTCTTTCCCAGAAAGGAAATTCTGACTGATTGTGGGTGCTTATTAAGCCCATTGTTCCTTGCGGTTCATAGATCGACATTCGTCCATTATTCTCACCTCATTCTCGCTCTTTTTTCACTCTTTCATCTCGCTATGTCCTGTCTCCTGGATCGAGAGGGATTCTCAATGACCCGAGGAAGCTTCTTTCATGGATCTAAGGGCGTTAGGGCTTAGGGTATACGTTCGACACTGCCGCGCCGCACGGTTTCGGTGATAGCCAGCTGGCATGAACTCATCTTTACTCACCGGGCGCGCAGTTCCTGAATGTAAAAAATAACTGCTGGTACAGGTATGTCATCTTCTGCTTCCGCTTTCGAGGATGACTGATCACTTGGACTCGAAGGAAAGAGACCAAGGCATGCCTCTTTTCTTACTTTTGTCACAGAAACTCGAGGAGTGGAAGCATATCGACTCGCGATCAAAGGTAGATGGGAGGGCGCGCACTCCGCCCTGTCTCCGTTAATTTTACCTCACTACGACGGAACAGAAACCTTCATTTCAATGGAACACTCGGATTTTTCCCGTTTTCATGTGATAGATCATAACCTCCGCCATGATGAGCTCGACGTATCCGCTGCTCCATTACTGCTATACTTGGCCTTTCTCCAATGTGCTTGGCTGGCCCTTCTGCGGAGGCGATCACGGTCTACTATTGGCTAAGGCCTGGTTCGTTCTTCTACTTGAACAGATGAACGTTGTGATTCCCTTCACAATCCCTCCATACAGATAATCGAGGATTTCTCCTGAGGAAAACGAAGCCTCTCGGTTCTTTGCAATCACTTCTGTTGTCGATCGATGCAACAGTCCGAAGTCCACGTTTGATGTGACTAATGTGAAAGGGCTGGTCATACTCCTTCCTTCTCGTTTCTCATATCAACGCCACAGAAAAGAGCCACGAGGCAAAAGCCAGATAAATGCAGGATACGGGGAGACATGGAAGTTGATAAGTTGAGATCTTTCTGCGCGTTTTTTTGTTGGATTTACTCGGTTATTTCAAATGACTGGGTCATAATTGACGCCACTGAGTTCACTTTACACGTTATGTTAGTCGCGATTTCGCCCTCTTCGCTATCTCGGCATATGGCTACCTACACCATTCAACCTCCAGCCTCCACCATCTCACAAGTTCGGCTATCGCGCCTTGAAGCTGGAGTACTCCCTGTCTCAAAATGTTGCACTTCGGAACCTCTAACCGAACCTTCAGACGTACTACGCCCTCAACACCCTCTTGCTTTTTGGAGCCTTACCATATCGAATTTCGCTGTTCTTTACTTCTTCCTTAATCGGCAGTGCGGAGATTCTCTCTTGTAATCGAGATTTCGATATTACTCAATGAGAGCAGGTCCAGGTTAGTACGAACGTGAACGTTTAATCGATAATGCCAGACGATAGCTCACCACATATCTGTAATCCCATACGCCATGCGTTTCACACGCGGCTAACTTGGTACGCTTGAAATGTGGAAATTTCGGAATAGAACAAGTCATATCCAGTTGGAGGTTTCCAATTCGTAGTCGTTTTCAGTGAGGTCCTCGTACAGGAGAACGTTATTGGTCCGCCTTCTCGAGTAGATGTTAACATAAGTCAGGGAAAACGTTGGTTTAATCCCTCGTTCGGATGAACCTGGATTGAGGAGTCGCTGGTCTGCAAATCTAATTTTCATCTCGAAAGCCGTGGAGAATAAAAAGTATACAACACCGGGTTACGGCACGCACTCGCGTCTCGCGAAGTTGCCTCGAGGCTGGAGATGAACAGCGGCGGGAAGGAAACGAGGTCTGATGTCTTTCTTATCTTTGTGTTTCTTTACGATTTTTTCCACGCAATAGGTGAACCTGGATCGGGTGGTACTAAGGTCACCGTATCGTGAACCTAAGGATTCATTCAAGTCGCAAAATCGAAATATAATCGTTGAACCTCGGCCGTGAGTACCGGTGCGTTGAATTTCGGAGGTACGAGGTTCAGCTTGTTCAGATATCTACAATCTCTCGGAATCAAACACCAAGTGAATCTATACGAAGTACTTAGTCAGGTTATACCATGAGAATTCCGTTGTGCAAGGAATACATTGAATTATAACGTACTGAAAGGAAGTTTCACGGACTTCTGGAATCTCCAAGTGTTCATATTCAATGCCCTGTCGAGGGAGAATCCTTGAACAACCTGGCCTTACTTTTCATTTCCCCTTCATGTCCTAACTTGCCACAGGACATGATGTTCTTGCGGCCAATAGACTGCCGGTTCTAAATCCATTAAACACGTCACAATCGCACACGAGGAAAAATTTGAAAACGCGGGACCTTTTCATGCTGCAGTGGGTAGTAAGTAGTGCGCAGATATCGACGATGAGGGCTGGAATTGGATAAAACTAGCACAGAATAGGTAGTGAACTATGAAAAACGTTGAAGCCTTGTGTGGGTCTAGAAAGAGAGATGGCGAGAGGTCAAAGGAATCAGAATCGAGCTCAAATGTTCGGAAACACACCCTCTATAAAGCAGCTGGTTTCACTTTGAGTCTGTGATATATGACCGGCGAGGAGGTTCATTTGTGGGGTTCAACGTCCCGTGGGGTCTGGGTATCATGGTGAAAGCTACGGGATTTAGTAAAACATGAACCTGAACGGTAATCACTCACGGACTAATTTAAACATAGTTTTTTCATGGTCAGCGGTCTTCCGGAACATAAAATGAAGGACGACTGGCTGAGGGCTTAAGCCGGCTTAGGCGGTGATTGCAATGTCGATGAAGATAGAGCAGGCACTGAGAGCATAAACAGAGTTTGAACTTTAATAGTCTAAACCGAGAAATCAGCTCTCGAGATGCAGTCTCAAAGTGAAACCGGCTCGTATTACCGTTGACCCCTTGCGAGTAATGGAAACGCCTACACAGGCATTCTCTACAGTTATTGAAGTCGAGACTCGAATCAGCGCATTCCACGCACTAATATGCACGATTCATCAACTTCCATGCGTTGCTGATGACTTACCTTAGGGCGGGTAAGGCGAGGGCGAGATGGTGCAAATGAAGCTAGATCCACACGGTCACCCGCCCGTCTGACTCCACGTGCACTCCTTTCAAGCCCGTACTCGCCGTTTTGCTCGTCAGCTATAGCGTCTTTCTGCAAATTTGCCCAGTCATTGATCTCGTATTCACCTAAAAACATAGCAAGAACAATGTTTGGACGCTCACAGAATTGAAGACTGTTTAAGCCGGACCCCGGGAATTTTTTTTGCCCTAATGAGAAGTTGACTTCCAAGCAATGGTTTTTTTTTTAAGTCTGTACGTACAGAACCTCATCCATTCCAGGTCTGAATGAATGCCCGAATACTGTAGATTGATGCGCACATTACCTGTGTCTTTGCCCTTCCTCCAGACCTTCTATCTTTGCTGGCACATTCACTTCTTCGGATTCTAGTTAACCAGTTACGGTATGCGGGAGGAAGTCCGTTGGCTCATCAACTGCGAGGGAATTGTATTGGGCTGTAATGGCTGTCAAAAAGGGCCAAGGGCATAAGAGCATATAGAACATACCACGCACACTTTCTGGCGAGAGGCAGACTGAACTCCCCACGAAGAATCTGAGATATCTTTCAGTTATCATTTCGACCGGAATCATATCAGGTCAGTAGTCAACGTGCCTCGGATCGTTGACGTTCTTGGTTGGATAACGAGTCACAAACTTGAAATCTCTTGACTAGGTGGTTTAAGGTGGCTAGTCCCATGCTTGTGTGCTCACAGAGTTAGTTTTGTCCTCATATCTTGAACAGCGGGAACGACCAACCGCGCACATTGTTGCACGAAGAACTCTACCCCGACGAAGATTCACGCCTTCCAATTGCTCCGCCGACGGAATGCACATTTCCCGATGCTTTTTATGCAGATAACGGGATGAAGAGCACGGGAGAAGATTTTCTGGTAACGATCCAGTAAGCATCAGACTTGCCAACAAGATCTTCCTTGTCACAACGTTGGCCTTGTTGACACTAACACCATGACGTTCTACCCAAAGTCGCTATTGTAGACAAACGCCGCGAAATATCACCCTATGAGGCTCTGCCTACTGGTGTAGGGGAAAGTTGACTATTTTCGTCGTCTATGTACGTTTTACTTGGCTCCCATACCGTACTTAAGCCACTGCAGTCAGACCCGAGGGTTTCAATACCCATAAGTACAGAAGAATTGACTCCTAGCAGGGGCGCGAGACGGAGGCGATGAGCTCTTTTCAATGCCGTTGCGGTTAAAGACTCGGATTCAACAACGGATTCATCATAGCGACTACTTCCTGTGATCGGTGACGGCAAGGTGGAAACTTGTTACTTCATCATTCCTCTAGCTACGGATTTATGTCCTGGAGCCTCTTATGCACCCGCGCCAGACAGAACAGCTTGAATAGGGATTTTACACAACTTGTATTGAGTGCTCCACTGATACCCCCAGTTAAACCGCATTGTGGCGGGAAAGCGGAAAGCCTGAAGGGAGGAACTCGGAGGAGAAAGGGGGAACTCTGTCATTACGCGGAAAGTTTGCGGCGGCGCAGTCACTAATTTACAGTGGCAAAGCTGTGATAATATTTGAAAGCGACTACGGTGAGTGGGGCGAACTGAAAACCTGTACTCACTACATATCGTACATATGTATGTGTACTTACGTGCTGTAACTCGTACTCAGGCTACCCGCTGCGCCACGACTAGGGTCGGAGGGATTCGGGGGTGCCAATATAAATCATTCGACTGTGTAACAAGGAACAACTGCAGAGTGGACAAGTAGAATGGAAGGAGGCTGAATGAAACGACGGCGGTAGACCGTGGGTCCCTGCCGATCAACTTTTGAGGAACATTCATATTTGCAGGCCTTCGGAACGAGCTCCGAGTCCGAGTCCGTCAGTTATGACTGCTAGAGCCTCTTCAACTGTACTCGGAAACATCAATGATCAACGATCGGACAGTGACAAGAGATATGGACTTGCTGTAAACGGACTCGAGGGCCTGCAGAGTCAGATTCGCGATTAGCATCACAACAATCTCGCAATCAGTGCAATCCCTATTAGAAGCTGAGCAAACCACCGCCTTTCATGCCGGAAGTGTAACAATAATACGCACACGCGGGTTGCGGTTTGAATGTTGAACAACACTTGCTGTAATAGAAGGGTTGTAGTACTGTATTGTAATACCACTTGGTAGTGCAACTGTCCCGAGTCCCAGCGACGTCCTTGACGACGGAAACCTGAAACTCGTAAAAAAAAAACAAAATGATGGATTGATGCGCTGTATATGTATTGAATAGTGGTGGTGATCGGCGGTGAAATGTCGAGATTTGAGGACGTCAGCATACCGAGACAACTCGCAGTCGCAGTTGCAACTTGGTTTCGGACAACCGTCGAGTCAGCGCCGCCGCACTTGTTCCTCCGTGGCAGGGGTGAGCGAGGTGAGTTCAGACGACAAGTCGAGTAATAGAATTTAGTATCAGGGTATGACCATGAGCAGCTGCATCAATAACCCTCAGGTAGCTCGTGAAATCGCGGACCGTCCGAATCTTGGGTGGCCTTGCCACAATTCGACCTCACTCAGCCTCACCTTACGATCATAAACGGACGAGTCTCCGAGTATCAATGAGCGGCGCAAAATCTAACTGCAATCCCGGTCCGGGTGCGTACACTAGCAGATGAGAGCATTTCAAAGAAAGGAACGGCTCACTGACGAGGATCACATGTCGCTGTAGCGTTTCATCGGATATCATGTAATCGAAAGCCACGGCATATATCCAGCGGGGACCATCTAGACTCTACATAGGCTATAGCGCAAACCCGAGCCGAGAGAAGGTCAAAATTCGAATGAAATGATTGGTTAATTCTCCCGATTTATTCTCATCTGCAAGATATAAACACGCATCGACGAAGAGGAATGTTGAAGGATTTTAAGGGTTACAGCGGGGCAAGAAGAAAACGTAGGTTTTGAGTAGGAACGTGCCTGAACACAAAATGTGTGGAATGAAAATGGAAAGAATCTGGAGAGGGAGAAGGGTATGGGGTAGCAAGGGACCTATTGTAAATTGCCCTGTGCGAGACAGGGATAAGCTCTGTACAACTTCCAAGCGTGAACTTCCGTAAAGTGCGGGCCGTTGATGATAGATGCTGCATTGGCTGCATCAGCATCGTTGGAAAATTCTGCGGGTTAATCAAGAGATGTGAGCTAACGGAAACGTGATGACAATGATTACTGACCATGAACGACATGATACTCGGGATGATCGGTTGGAACGGAGGCACCGTCTTTAAGGGTACCATAATCGAACAATTTCAAGACGTGTGTTCTAAGGGATGTAGGTATTCCAAGTGGTTTATCGGTGGTAGATCCGTAGGTTACGATGGCTTTCGTGGTCTTTTCACCTAGTTGGAAACCACACGGAGCCTTGTCAGAATCCTGAATGACATTGATGATATGATAGCATCTCCTGTCTAGCAGAGCAAGACGATTGACTAAATTTGCCTCTCGTGGGCTGCGATTCTCTCTGAGGGTTGTGTAAGAGGGTTGACTGAAGAGCTCGGGATGTGACACTTCGTATACGGAGACCCAGGTATTATCGGAGGTAGATTGGTAGCGTGCACCTGAGAGAAATTCTGGAAGGTGATTTAGGCGAAGAGGAATATGCTCGGTGTTGTACCAATCATGGAATTCATCCAACGTAACCTTTGTACCAGGATCGCTAAAGACGAGGAGAAAGGCTGAGGGAGACATATCGTGGGAAAGTTTTGTCCGTTAGTCTGGGACGGTATGTCTAAAAGTGATCCTAATTTGGTTCTATGAAGGTTTAAATAGGGCTCAGGTCGTTGACCTCACCGCCCACTCGAAAACAAAATGTCCCTTCCCTGTCTACCAGAAGAACTCACAGACAGAATTTTTCAGTTCACTTCTCATCCAAATCTACTCACAACCTGTTCTCAATTTCACAGAATCGCTCTTCCTCATGTGTACCACCACGTCGTTCTCACTACTAAACATCAGTCTATACTCTTTCTACAGTCCCCTCACTGTCATCTCGTCAAAAGTCTCGTTGTAACAGCCGACGCATACACCCCAAAGCTGCTCATGCCCACACTGCAATCTCTAGACATCGAAATCCTTGATGAAGACGTCGACATCCATCTCCCTCCCCAGTTGACGGAACTCACCATCAGAAAATCACCCACGACAGCCTACCTTAGCTCTGACAACATCAGGCGTTTCATCCATCGCCTAGCGGAACAGTTACCTTCGACCCTCAGTACGGTTAATGTCGGCTTTAAGCTCTCTGATCCAATGCCCGACCCAACATCACCCATTACCCATCTAGCCAATGCACTAGCGTCTCTGCCTAATTTACACACGTTCATTACGCTTCTGCCGAGTGTTTGGAGTGACGTTTTGTTGGTCGTTTCTGGGAACCCCTCGTTACGACGGATTACTTTGGGACAAGGAATCATTCCGACCGGACTGTTTATGAACACTGCTGTCAAGCATTCAAAGCTTATGGAATTGATTAGGGCGGGAACGTCAGTATCTCTTCTTTTTTTTGCTATCTTCAGTCGATGCTGATCTGCCATCTACGAAATAGTCCCATCATCCGACACCGTGCACAGACTTTACCTCAAGGCGGTTTTCCGCCTTTTTCCTCTTCCCCAGCTACGTCAAGAACCCCAATTTCGATCTCGACGACTACCCTTGCTCCATACAACGGCAAAAAACAGGCGCTCGTATCGTCACCTCAATCTGCTCATCCTCATCCTCATCCCCACAATACCCGAGTTTTACAGAGGAGATGGTCTTTGGCACGTCCGTGAGCGTAAGGACCCGTCGCCATTTACGCAGCGCAATGCCGCATCAGCCCATTCCCAATTTAGCTTCTTCCATTCACCTTCCCTTCTTCCCGGAAAATTTGGAGGGGCTGTACATTAACCATCATATACCATTACTATCCCTACACACTGCATAGACGCTCGCTACCCGGCACGTCAACAACTCAAAAATATCTTGCATTGCCTTTCACATTTACCCTATTGCCGAGTCGCTTTTACCGTTTTGAGAAACGGCGACGTTCACTACTTTCCCTCCTTTCCCGGTTTCTCTAGACAGCCCACATATACCACGACGCCTCACACGCCTACAGTTGTCAGTTCCCTCTTCCATCGAAGTCTTGAGTCGTACGCGTACCTTACGATACCCTGTTTTAGTGTCTTTTTATCTTTTTTTATCTTGGGACTCTTTTCTCCTCTTTTCTTGGCGGTAACGACTTGGATACATATACGATTTTTTCAAATGATGAATATGAATGGAAGGTTCAAAACACAATGAATTTATTTGTTTGTAAATGTGGTACCTTTGGTTCCTGATTTCTTCAATTTCCTCTTAGAGCTGGCAGTGGAGTTTTATCGTTTCCGAGTCGGAGGGTTTGGTGAACACCGCCGGTATCGGAGGGAAGTGTCATGATTTTCTGTGATTGAGTGGCGAGGTGGCGTGTTTTCAGACAGAACAGATGAATTCGGAGTGAAGATGAAAGGATATAGGTTATTAGTGTGGTAAGTTTGTACTTTGGGGGACTTGCGGAAGCGAAGAGTTTGTGGACTCCCAGAGTGGCCTTGCAGGAAAAATCAAACCCCCGAGTCCGTTGATGGCCTGTGTATGTATCACTATCCACTCAAGTAGTACCGCTAATCGACAGTTGGGCATCTCGGACTTGCAGCTTCGATCACGACGAGATCGTCTCTTTTTGAGGCGGGAGGTTTGTCAAGTGGGCTGGCTTGGACTTGACGGTTTTCGCATCATAAGCTGTTCATGTTATTCTCTGAGTAATGAGTAGCAGATAATGTTTGGAGATGAGAAAGGTTTTGCGAATTGTGGCAAGCATAGGTGTAATTTGGGGTGGTTCCCGATGCAGATGTCTGATGCCTCCGATGGTGGGCTTTTAGCAGGAGATCAAAACTGCGTTGATTATGATGCTGTGAGTCGCTATCACTGAAGTCCTTATCACTACCTTGCGCCAGGGCGTTCTCGGGCTCGTCACTCGACAGTTGGGGCATCTCGGGCCTCTAGGAACAGTTTCGACCAGGGAAGAGTTTGCTCAAGCTGCGAGGAAGGCGCCTCGACTCTGTCTTGTGAAGCCCTCGCTCAGAAAGTACTTGACCGATGATCAGTGGCGTTGATGAACTTTTCGAGATGTGGACCACAAATCTTGTTTGTTGCATTGACCAGTGACAAATCAAATATGCAATCATCTGCGGACCGCGGACCGGCATCATGGATGGATGGATCTCATCGACATCCTCGTTCTCGCTTTAGTTTCACCTTTCATATCGACAAATTGTTTGGCAGAGCGGAATAAGTGTGCACGCCATCGATTCAAGGTCGGTTCCTCGTCTCACTAGAGACGAATCTTGACGACATGTCCTCTGTACCCCGTCGACAGGGCAGTCGCTCGTATTTGTGTAGGCAATGCTCGATGTCCTGCTTTATCATTGCAGGAACTTATAGTAGGCCCCTTTATTCATTGTCCATCAGGCTCCGAGTCTCCGTGATCATTTATCTCATGTTGACAATATTCCACAGCCTGAGCGTATCCTTAAGCTTTCGAGTTGATGTCTGCACTCCCCAGACCGCATTCTACCTTTTGCCAAGCTGAAGACGTCGTAGTCATGAATCGACTGGGTCCTCATTGGGAGACTTCGGAGATCGGGTCAAAGTCACAGTGCACGGTGGAGGTCATTGCGAGTGTCGACATCGTATCGATACCATGGTATGAGCTTTCTTGATTGAAAGTATATAGCAGTTCAAGTTGCACTGAGTTTGATAAAGAGTCGTCTAATGAGGCCTATGGAAGATCGGGATAGTCAGAACCTAGGTATTCGTCTTATCGGACCCCAAGCGTCTCAATGGGTGGTAGAGTACTATTCAGTATATTCACCATACTTGGAGCACCAAAACCATGTTGCACTAATGGGGTAGTGGTAACCTGGGTCGTTGCCATTATTTAGAAGTACTTCTCGACCCGCCGGGGGTTCGATTCCCCCTTAGTGCACTTCTGATGAGTGGATCATTTTATTTTTGGTTTTTAAAATCATGTACGCCGTCGAGATTCGGTTCTTTAACAGTAAGTGAAACCTTCATCATCACAGATGTCAATGGCATTACTCGAGCTCAAGAAGTGTTGGATATGAGCTTGAGGTGGAGGAAACCCGTTTTTTTTCTTTCGAAACCTTTTCCCGTCCCCGCTTGGAGCTCGTTGCACGGGTCCCCTTCAGAACTACTTACCCTTCGTATCGTCCCGTCTCATTTCACCTTTCACACTGTCACCGCCAAGATGCGACTGACTCCGTTACGCGAGTTCCACTCGGTCCCGGTTGATCCTCGTGCATTTATGATCCTCCGCCGTGTACATTCTGCTGTTGATACGTCGCATTTGTATAGGCAATCCATATACTTCGATACTGCCGTAAGTACGAAGTAATTCACCAGTCCCCCTTTTCCGACCTCTTTCGACCCTCAGGCCTCAGAACTCATTAGCATCTCAGGATGCGTCGTGTCGCTCCTCCCCCGTCCCTTTTTAACGTCTCATCTTCCCGCCGCTGGTGTCGGTATCGTAGCCGCAGCTGTGGGACGACGACGTCGTCATGACACGGCATCGATTGGGAGCCTAAGTAGCTTGAAAAATTTTGGCACGTTCTGCTACAAGTATCTTGAAAAACAGCATGGTTTGTGTGTATCATGGTGGGTGGTGTCTCGAGTCGAAGGTTGGGTGTTGGGCATAGGTGATCGTTAGGAATGGTGGATGGTTCAATGATGTCTAAGGACGCGTAAGTACGAGTTGGAAAGATCGGGAGTAGAAAGTTTGCAGACCTGTCACACTTCTAAGTAACGTCTAGGCCATCTTTCCACTCCCAACGATTGGCATAGGTCTCTTTGAGAAAACGATTTTACGTTTGATGATTGCTATACCGTGCCATTCCGTAGCTGATTGAGATGGCAGAGCATCGGGGATGTACTCTTGATCTATGTTCGTCTGGTCTTGGACCGAGGAAATTCGTTGGGGTCGGGATACATATTTTTGTAGTACAGCAAGTGGTTTAGGTAAATTGACCAGTTTTCCCTCTAGTCGGTGATGGCCTATTCGAAGGGTTGGACGAGTCTATCCGATTGTTAGTATTGATGAAGAAGAAGAAAAGCGGACTAACCAATGATTCATCGATAGAAAGTGTTCCAACTAGTTGACCATCTTTTCCTTCTCCATCTTCATCGACATGTATTTCGCCCTGAAATTCGATTAGGACAACTTCAGAGTCAGATATACGTGCCAGTGGACCTGGGAGCGATGGTTGAGAGGATGTATCGGTGGAGAAGGTGATTGGGATCATCGCGTCCTCTACGATGATCCCATAGAGTGATTATGACGCGTCGTTTCTGGCCCACGACCTCCACTCAATTGCCATCGTCCAACCCACCCTCTTTCCCTCAGCCATGCAATACGTCCCTTTGAATAACTCCCAGTCTACTACCTCTGCAGCACATGACAAGGAGTGGGGGAGGGCTTGATTTCGGCGTTTTTCGCAAAATGCTACTTGAGTTGTCGTCACGGTGTACATTGCGTGTTATAACCTTGACCTCAGGTGTTCATCTTTTCGTTCAACCTGGAAGTCCGTTGATCGGCTTCGTAGTGGAGATTCGTTTACGAAACGCATTTCTAACTGGTCCAAGTCACTACGTCTACTTCCAATCTCTGTGAAAAGACACAAGCACGAACGATTCAAGTTTGTACTGGGGAGAATATCCATATGTTTCTGGGTCTTGGATATGTTCCTAGGCCCGAGACCTTGGCCTTGGGGGACCTATGTGCTACGATCTGGTGATCCGGACTGCGACGGTAGCGTTGAACGCTAACGCTCTAATGATGTTGTTTTTTTTGAATTTCAGGGTTTTGGAGCTTCTACTGCCCGTGACAAGCCGTATTGACCAAGGGAATATGGCTTACGACGATGATGCCAATGGCCCGGGTGGGGCTTGGTTTGCCACCTCGACTCCGATTGTCGACGTTTTTAAATGTGCGCCGTGGTGTCAACGGAAACATACTCTATCAAACACATCACCAACCTCGGCACCTGTGATCCTCAGTTTCGAGACTACTTCAGCACAAACCGACCCACGGCCTTTCAACGTCACGGTTTATCAGATTTGTTCACCCTCAGGTTTCCATGCGCCTGCGTGGCTGGCACCCGATATACCCACTAACACCTTCGTCGAATGACAAGCGGTTCCTCCATTGAATAAAAAATCACATCAGCTCATCAGATCGAGACGGTCATCAGCAGATGTCAATCATAATGTTGAGTCTGTTGTATTCAAGTAATTTCTCTTTATAAGAGGGTGAACCGCGTGGGTTCTTTCTTTTTATTTGTCTCCCAGCTCGGGCGCGCCCACTTGACACTCATTACGGGCTTTGACTACAGATACCTATTTTATGGCCGAATACTCGTATCTCTCGGAGATCGACCAGGAGGTTGCGGATCTTATTGGATCTCTTCCAAAGACCCAGATCGAGGAGAGTAAGCTTCCTGAAATTCGGCAACTTTTCGTTGCTGGAATTGAGAAGAAGTATGAGGGGTTACTTCCCGAGAGTATGTTGTCTCTTTTGCTGAACGTTCCGCCGACCTACTCCACCCTACATAGGTTCTGATTACACCGTTAAGGATCATGAAATCAACATTGGTGGAGGGATCAGTGTGCGCGCGAGGTCTGTGGTACCTGTTCCACGCGATGGCGAAGATGGCACTTTCCCGTTGTTGTTCTGGCTTCATGGTGGAGGTGAGTTCTGGTGCTTTTTCATTTGTGGCTAATGATTCTCGTTTCAGGCTTTGTTCTAGGAGACCTTCGCATGGACGACTACAAGTGCAGGATTGCTAGCGTTAAACTACGGCTTTCAGTAGTCAACTGTGAGTACCGGTACGTGCCATTCTACAAAACCCCACGACTGATTCTTGACTGATTCTTGAACTTAGTTTGGCACCAGAACACAAATTCCCTACTGCAGTTGACGATGCGACTGCCACCTTGAAATATGTAACATTGCAGTCTTTTTCCCAGTTTAAACAACTAAATCAGAATGTTACATCGTAAGGTTGCTTCTCACCCCGACCTCTTCTCTGCTTCGTTAAAGAAGGGTTTCATTGTCGGAGGTCTATCTGCAGGCGGCAATTTGGCTGCAGTACTATCATGGGTCGCAAGGGATGATCCGTTTTTTAAAGATACGCCGTTGACTGGACAGCTCATGCAAGTACCGGTGCTTTTACACCATAATGGTGTCCCGGAAAAGTTGTTTTTTTCCTCTTTTTTTCTTGTGTTCGATTTTAACGAGTGCAATTGGTCGTCAGGTACAAATCGTCCTTGCTGTCGTTTGAACAGAACAAGGATTCGCCGCTTTTGAATAGAGAACGCATTGACAAGTTCACGGGTATGTTTGCGGATATTTTTTTCGTGTTTTCCCTGCATGTATGTGAGAAATGACCCATTCATTTTTCCTAGAATATTACAACCCGATCCCGGACGATCCTAGAATCTCTCCTGTACTCTTACCTTCTCATAAAGGGTTGCCACCTGCGGTTTTACAGATTTGCGGGATGGATCCGTTGCGCGATGAAGGGTTATTGTATGAAAAGTTGTTGAAGGAGGCGGGTGTGCCTACCAAGCTTGAGGTGTAAGTCATTCACGACGTTGTTTTTTTTGTTGATTTCCCTCCTTTGACTTTCCCTTCAACAGGTACCCGGGCGTACCACATGGATTTGATACGCCTTTCTTTAATATCAAACAAGCTGCGAAATTTAGAGAAGACTTTCATGAGGGATTGAAGTGGCTGCTCGAAGTCGGAAACTCAGCCTTCTAGATATAATTCTTTTTTTGGTTAGATATATGTATCATCCAATCAAGAGAGAAGATCGATATATGAACACGTTCTGGGATTAGGAGTCGGACAGAACAAAGAGCTGCTATGAACTTGAGATGGAGTCCTTTGCTTCAAGCTGTGAGTATGTGAAATGCGGTTTCAAAGGCATGTTTTTCTCTACGGCGCGTAATAAAGGTACGGGTACAATAAGGAGTTTGGGTTAGCTGATTCTATGGCCTATCACTACCACGGCCTTTACGAGCTGACGAGGTAGTTAATCCAAGGGCTACCTACCTGAGCTATGGTGAGTGTAGTCCGCCAATTTTTTCCCGTTTCCTGTTTTCAAGTTTCAATCGAGTCGATCGATGTATAGACCGAAACAAGGGCTAACCAGTGGTGATTGATATTCACTGACGGCTTGGATCGGAACATGATAGGTAAAATACAGGCTATAAAAATTAATAAAGATGCGTATTTGATGAACGGAAGCGGCGAGAAAAAGGAGACAATTGGAATGCATACACGGCGCATATCTAGAAAAATATCGAGATGTGTAAGAGGAGGACAAGAGCACTAGCCGATGAAAAAGGCGAAGGGGGAGATGATGATAGGGAAAGGAGCATTCGAAGTGGATCACAAAGGAAGAAAAACTCGACTAGACCAAGTCCTCAAGTCCTTCGTACCTCACACTCGGAATTGATTTGAATCTAATCACCGAGCCGGTTCCTACTCATCCTCTCCCTTTACACCCTGCTCCTCGTCTACCTCACCCCCCTCGCCCACGGTGTTCACTGAGACGTTCACCGTGGTATGATTACCATGGCCGTGGTGTTTATGATGATGTTTTTTGTGCCCATCGCCGTGACCTTTGCCTTTGTGGGCAGTGGCGTGATGGTCGCCTTTATGGGCAGCGGAGTGTTTTCCATCCTTCGTCATTTCTTGGATTTATTGTGAGGTTGAAGAGAACAGAGTTCGAAAGAAGCTGCGAGAGGTCGATCGAGTATTTGGTGGTTTTTGATGATGGAGGGTCTCTGAACCTCTCTGTGAGCCTTTTATACGTTTCTGAGGCTTTGTTCGTGTATATCATTTCCAGAGCAAACTATGCTGATCCACTGGAGGTACACGAATTTGACTCTGGCATTTGACGTGTTCCTTGAACATTCTTGAAGCCCTAGGGTAAACTTGACGACGATATGGAAGGTCGAGGTGAAAGTGGACAGATGATATGGAGGCGACAGGAAGGAATGAAAGGAAGGGCTTGAAATGAACGAGAACCGTGGTGGGAGGGCGGGAGACCTCAAGTTTCCTCGTTATGAGGTGGGGCTACAAGGTCCGATCAGGAGAACGGCAAGAAGCGCAGGGCTTGCATTGGTGTACAGTATACTCCGGGTCGATATCGAATAACGGAAGTGTATGAGTTCGGTAACTACACATACCTCTCGGAATCCCACACCCGACACACATGCGTGTAGAAACTCTTGTAGGCATGCATGCAGTCTATTGTCTTCCATACACATATGCACGGAGTATATGATTACCGTAATAGACGTCTTCTATACACGCTCTATGCGTGAGTTTGAGAATTGCGGAGTGACTCTGAGCTAAAAGGCACGCTGGCAAGCGGAAGTTTGTCGACGTCAGGAAATACCTAAAAGCCCCCAGGATCAGCGGTAGTATACGGCGGTTGTGCTGGTGGGTTTGGAAGATGATGACCCACTGTGGTCGAGGGGATTCTTTCCTCCTCCGATAGTATTGATTTACTCTAAGCCTACAAGCTGACCTCTTGTAACCGAAAAAATTCAGTATAAGTATCTAGAAAGATGGCTTCCTAACTTCGAGAAGCCACTGAAACCTATCATTAAAGTCCTCCCTGAATTTCGCCGCTTGCTTGATATCAAAGAAGGATCCCTCAAATCCAGGTGATACACCTGGGTACCTGTTTCAAAAGAAGTGGAACGTCTTCATCAGAGTGGCTCAAACACCAGCTCAAGTGCTTACACTTCAAGCTTGGTGGGTACACCCGCTTCCTTCAAAACTTTCTGATACAAAAAGCCTTCATCGCACAGCGGGTCTAATCCACAAATCTGGGAAAAGGCAGGTGGTGTGGTGAAGTGCCAGTAGCAAACACCCAGAGACTGGAGCAGAGGCTCAACAGTCAACAACTAGTCCCAATGACAAAGATGATCAATACAATCCAGCATCCTACAGAGTACAAATACACACCTAGTCCCAATGACAAAGAGGTCAAGATGGGGGACTAGGTAACAAGTCGTCCTATATATACTACCTGGCATGTGACCTATGATGTCGTGACCTGGTATCATGTGGAAACTGATAGAACGTCGTGGAAGGTAACAGAACACAATGGAATGAAAACAAGATCAAGGGATGAAACAATAATAACCATGTATCATTGTGAAAGGAAAAGAGACCATAGGAAAATAGAGGGAGTAGTACACACTTTGTGACATTACCCCCCTTCTAAGACCATCGTCCTCAATGGTTATTGCCTTGACTTTTTCTTTTTCTTCTTCAGTGTCGGTATATCGGACTCCCCCACAGCATCCAGGTGCTCTGCATGGAACTCCTCCACCAGTTCCTGGGCGTTTTTCACATTTTCTGCTGGCTCCCAGGATATATGTCCTTCATCCCAGCCTTCCCACTTAACCTCATACTGTAACTTTTCTCGGTGAATCCTACTATTGAGGATCTTCTCCACGTCGTACTCTCCTACTGCTCCATCCTCCTCCAACTCGATTGGTCCAGGTTGTGACGGTCGTTCTCTATTAATATCATTGCCTCGCCAGGGGGAAAGTTTGTCGACATGAAAGACCGGATGAATTTGATGTCGTCCCCAGGGAAGCTTCAGACAGTAGTCCAAGTCTTCTATTTGTTCCAATACCTCGAATGGCCCTAGCTGTCGGTCTGAGAGCTTATGACTTGGTGTCTTCAAGTCGATATCCTTGGCATCCAACCATACATATTCTCCAACCTTGAACTCATGAGCTCCCTTCTTCCCCCTCTCATACGCCGCCTTCTGTTCCTTCTTCACTGCCTCCAATGCCGCTTGAGTATCCTTCCACAGTTCTTTCAACAACTCAATTCATTCGTCTATGTCTCTCCTTCCTGTACATTGTCCCACTGGAATGTTGAAGAGGGGTTGGTATCCATATACTGCCTCGAATGGAGAAAGATCGTGTGCAGAGTGGGTCTTGGAGTTGATAACAAACTCTGCTATTGGAAGGTGTTTTGCCCAATCCATCTGTCTCCTCCCCACATACAGTCGTAGATACTTTTCCACCTCTTGGTTGGCCCGCTCCGTCTGCCCGTTTGCTTGTGGGTGGTATCCCGAAGTTAAGTCGCTCTTGATACCCAGTCACTTGAGGAGCTTCCTCATAACCATTTCCACAAACTGGGGACTGCGATCAGATACAAAACACAGTGGTAGTCCATGGAGTTGGAAGATCTCTCGGTAATAGAGGTCTGCTACCTCTTCTGCGGTGATGCTGGTCATGCAGGGAAGAGCGTGAATCTGCTTGCTGAACAAATCTGTGCAAACCAAGATGGCGTCGTATCCGTCTGACTTCGGCAACTGGGTGATCAGATCTACCCCTACCTCTTCCCAAATCCCTTTTGGTACGTCCAGTGGGTGAGTTACCGCCTGTGGATGCCGCTGTAGCTTCTTCTGTGCACAGGTATCACAGCCCTCTACATACTTCTCAGTGAATGACCATATCGTTGGCCACCAGAAGTGAGACGTCACTAAGTCGTAAGTCGCGTGGAGTCCAGGGTGTCCTGCCGATGGGGAGTCATGGCATTGTTGAAGAACATCTCGTCACAGTTCCTTGTCTGGGGGTACGTAGACTCTGCCGTGATGATAGACCAAACCGTTATCTTCCTCCCATTCTGGTAATCCGTTTGCTAGTCTCTTCAGGCCTCCCTCTTTCAGTCCCCTCAATCCTTCTAGCACTTCTGCTTCTCTCTCCGACGCTCGACGAATCCGTCCTTCCAGGGGGTTGACCAGGGTGGAGACCACTATCTTGTGAAACCGGTCAGGCAAAAGCACAATCTGTTGCCGGTTGTCCTCGTGATCTTGAATGCGGTGGTGTGACATTCGTGATAGTGCATCAGCCTGGGTGTTGCTCTTCCCTGCATGGTGTACTAGCCGGAAGTTGAATCTAGATAGGTAGAGGGACCAGCGAGCTTGACGTCGTGTAAGGTCCTGTGCGGTTTGCCAATATTCCAAGTTACTATGATCGGAGATGATCTCGAACTCATCACGAAGGCCCTCTAAGAAATAACGCCAGTCCTTCAGAGCCTCTATGATTGCCAACATTTCCCTATCGTAGATCTGATAATTCCTTTCTGCCGGTTGCATCGAAGCTGAGCGGTATGCTACTGGGTGCCATGTACCATCTTCCTGCTGCTGCATGAGGGCTCCCCCTGTAGCATAGCCAGAAGCATCCACCTCTATCCGAGTCGGTTTATCTGGATCCCATAAGGCAAGAATAGGTGTGGAGACAAACACTGTCCGTAGTTTTTCGAAAGCTGCCTGTTGTTGTGTTCCCCAGTCGAACCGAACATCCTTGTGCATTAAGTCGTTGAGCAGGCATGCGATCTTTGAGAAGTCCCGAATGAAGCGCCTATAGAAGTTGGCGAATCCTAGGAAGCCACGAACATCATGTACTGATTTCGGTGTTGCCCAATCTCGTACTGCAGCTACCTTCACTGGATCCATACATATTCTCCCCTCGCTTATCAATAAACCCAAGTATTCCACCTCAGTTTTCTCAAATTCGCACTTCTCGGGTCGGAGGTATAGATTGTTCTGCTGTAACCATTTGAGGACTTCCTTAACCACGAGACGATGTTCTGATAAGTCCGAACTGAAGATCAGGATGTTGTCCAGGTATACTGCTACCTTCCCTGCTGCGATAAGGTCCGCAAAGATGAGATTCATTAGAGACTGGAACGTAGCTGGGGAATTGGTGAGACCAAAGAACATGACCGTTGGTTCGAACAACCCTCGGTTTGTCGCAAACCCTGCCTTCCACTCATCTCCCTCCTTAATCCGTACATTGTTGTAACCCCACCTTACATCGAATTTGGTGAAGTATTTTGCGCTGCGGAGTCGGTTGATAATGTCCGATACTAGTGGGAGTGGTGTCCGGTTTTTGACTGTAAATTCGTTGAGCCGTCGATAATCCTGTACGAACTGTAGCTTTCCATCTTTCTTCTTTACGAAGAACACCGGGGATGCCATGGGTGACTTGGAAGGTCGGATGTACCCTTTCCGTAGGTTCTCCTCAATGAACTGGTCAAGTTCTTCCTGTTCTACTGGGGACATGGGATAAATTTTTGTACGAAGTGACTCTGGAGCCCCAGGCGTGAACTCGATGGCATGATCCCAGGGCTTATGTGCCGGCAGCCGTTCTGATTCCTGTTCTGAGAAGACCTTGCTGTACTCCCGGTAGTGGTCAGGGACCATCTCCTCAAACGTTTTCTTCGGCTTGAGTTTCTGTGCCGCTTCCACAAGTTGCTGGGAGTAGGTGTACCCTGCTGCAATCCAAACCTGTTCCTTAACATCCTTAATAATCCCCTGTCTAAGCCAATTTCGACGAAGTGCTCGGTTGGCCTTGAGGACGCAGAGTTGCGGTTGTTTCTCCTCGTCTTCCGGTACTGTCTCCATCTGTTCTCTACCCCCGTCATCTCGAGTATCCTCTAGCACTTCTTCACCAAGAGTCATTCCACCAATTGCTTCCCCTTCTCTGGCCAGTGCATCTTCCACTGTTACCCTGTGGGTCCTAATCGATAACAACCCTCTCGACCAGTCTACCTCTGGGTTCAACTGTCTCAACCAAGGTAACCCCAATATCACATTCTCCTCGCCTAGATCCGTAATCAGGAAGTCTACCCAATGCTTATGTCTGTCCACCGTTATTGCCAACTGTGCAAACTCCTGTATGCTGCCTGCTTGGTTAGGGGTACCGTCGATATTAAACACCTGTATCAGCTTCTTTAACCGAAGCCTCTGTAGGTTTTTCTCTTCCGCAAACCTCCTACTCATGAATAAGTCTGTAGCTCCACTATCCACCATGGCTGCCGCTGTTGTTTGTAGTCTCCCGTTCTCAATCTTCACATGTACTCGGAAATGTGATGATATAGGTGTATATTCGTGAGTCGAGTTTATGGTACATGAAGAAATAGAATCGTAATTTGAAGGTGGGCATACTACACTCGGTTTCCAGGACACTCTCGTTGCAGCTGAGATGGGCGTCCTCTCTAAAAACCCTGTGGCTTGTTGACGACAGAGCTAAGGCCAGCCAGAAGGCTATTGAGCTGGGCGATCTGGGCGGTGAGCTGTCCCTGGCTGTCTGAAACTATGGTCGAGTTGTTGGGCACTGGGGACGAAGTGGATGCGACGGTGGCCATCAAGTCGTTCCAGGGATGATGGCTTCCTCCCTCCTCATCGAAGAGCGAGAAATTCTCCTCCATGCTGGTCGCTGCAATCCATGGGCGACCTCTTCCAGCGAGTCCTCCCCCTCTCTCCTTTCCCGTGAATTTGTCCTGACAAACCTGCTCCAGATGGCCCGCCCTCTTGCAGTAATTGCACGTAACACCTCGTGCCCGGTTGCAGTCCCTCTTGAGGTGCAAGCCACCACAGCCAAAGCACCTGTTCCTCATCCGTCTCACAAACTCCTCTCTCGTGCCTGTCCTCTGGGTCGAAGTTGAGGTGGCATCGACGTCCATCACGTTCGGATCCCTTCCTCCTCCACTGCCGGACTGTGCTCAGGTGCCTTCTCTTCCAATGTTCAAAGCCAGATTGTTAATGCTGATGTCCAGCTTGTTCACCCTAGCGATGAGTTCACTAAGGTCCCTCGGCTCTGTTGTGGCAACTGCTGCTGCCAATCCTACCAACTTCCGCATCTCCAACATGAGTCCCTCTATGAAATATTGCCGCTGGTCATAGTCTGAGAGCTTGGTGAGACTGGCCAGCTCCATAAATGTCTGAGCGTAGTTGGAAACAGACTCATTCTGTCCTTGCCTCAGGACCCTGAGATCGGCCAATGCCTGCTTCTCCTCGTCAATAGAGGAAAAGTGGCCCCTAAAGGTGGTGGTAAAATCGGCCCACCTGCCATTGAAGATTGGGTCGACGTTGCTGGGGTCATTTGACCTGGTGAGGAATTGGTTTGCCCAGTCACCGGCCTTGGAGGTCATCAGGTTGAGGGCCACTCGGATCTTCTTCGGGTCGTTGTTGACCAGGTCGGACTGTTCCCTGGCCCAGTTGTTGAACTGGTTAAGCCATCACCTGGCATTGTGGCCTTTTTCTCCCTTGAACGCTTCAGGTTTGCTGATAACGTCCTTTGAGCGAGTTGTCTGCATTAGCAGGGCATTGGTGACAGTGTTTAGGCCCTCTAAGAGGTGGGTGAGCTGTTCGTTGTTCATGATTGGGGGTGGGGTAGGCAGTCATAGTTCTGGAGCCGGTGTTTGGGGAATAATCACAGGATTTGGTGTGGGGAAGATAGTTCTGGGACTGGTGACGGGAATAAACGGGGATATGGAAGGTCCACGAGGTGTGGGTAGTAATGTGGGTATGGGAAAAGCTTTGGGCGAGATACGTGATGTGGGTCTAGAGTGTCGACCTACGCAGGACCTGGGTCTGGAGTGTCCAGGGGTTCTGGATAAACTGGGGGTAACTGGACGGACTGGAGTTGGGGACAGTGGTAATGGTGGAAGTACTGGAATAAAATGGTGTAATTCAAGAATGCTACCGTCGATGTCAGTTAAATTGTATGGTTCAGATATTGAGTTTGCAAGTGCATTCAGGCACTGGTTCTGATCACAGCTGGTCCACTCTCTGTTGGTGGTTAGGTATACGTGTTCATTGTCAGTAACGTCGTATGCGTGCAGTAGTGCAGAGCAGTCGACTTTCTCCTGTTCGGATTCTTCTTCAGAGTCGGGTCTCGATGCACTGAATGTTGGAGACGTGGCGGAACGGTGTGGCCTGCAGAGACAGCCTTATTGGAAGGGTGCCTGTGCAGTAAAGGATCTTGACCTAATGTGATGAAGCACTGGTAGCAAACACCCAGAGACTGGAGCAGAGGCTCAACAGTCAACAACTAGTCCCAATGACAAAGATGATCAATACAATCCAGCATCCTACAGAGTA
>MU127786.1:1219971-1346667 GCA_014904975.1 Marasmius fiardii PR-910
AGTTACAGACCGGAAGATGTCGAAGCATGGCGTCGTATTAATTTTGGAAAAGGAAGAGAGCGTAAGCCTCCACCACGATACATCCCTGAAACCGGTTCCTGGAAACGTCAAACTGACGATGGACCGGATCAATTACATCATAAGCGACCCTGGACTAGTAGGCAACCAGCGCAGCAATGCAGCAGGGCGCCTTCTCCAGAAGCGGGACCGAGTACATGTCTGAAGTCTCCTGACGACATCGTATCCCTGGACCAAGATGACGAAATGGATGAACGTGAAGACTTTCCTAATCCTGATTATGAAATGGACCCTGAGCACACTGATGAATTAATTAATCGACTTGCACAGGGTGGGGGAGAAGAATTTCTCAACTTTTTACTACGCAAATCCGATACAGCTCTTAATGTGGACTCTGAAGCATTCAAAGAATGGAACTTCAAAGACATTCAGAAATTATCTGAAGACGAGTTCGAAGAGTGGATAGCGAAATGTAAAGAAGAGATTGAAAGTCTTAAAAATCGAAAAGTATTTAAAGTCGTAGACCTGCCACCTGGCAAAAAGGCAATCAAATGCCGATGGGTCTTTAATAAAAAGTCTGATGGCCGTAAACATGCTAGGCTTGTGGCCAAGGGATTTTCTCAAAAAGAAGGTATCGACTACAACGAGTTGTTCTCGCCAGTAGTAAGATTTGAAACCGTGCGCATTCTTCTCACATTAGCTGCTCTTGAAGACTGGGAAATCGAGGCATTAGACGTCAAAACTGCCTTTTTATACGGAGCGCTAGATGAAGAAATTTACATGGAACAACCTGAAGGCTTCGTTACGGACAAAACGAAGGTGTGGAGGTTACACCGTGCATTATACGGTCTTAAACAAGCTAGCTTAGCCTGGTGGAAAGAATGCAACTCTTCCATGGAAAAACTAGGTTTCAAGCGCTGTTTATCTGATGCTGGTGTATATGTCTTCAACGAAAACGGCAAAACCGTCATTGCCATTGTTTACGTAGATGACGCTTTGTTCATGGGTTCTGATCACAATCTTGTCCTTAAAAAGAAACGCGAATTTATGAATATGTGGGAATGTAGGGATCTTAGTGAAGCCAAAGAATTCTTAGGCATGCGCATTAAACGCGATCGTAAGAAAAAGCTATTGACACTCGATCAATGTGCTTATCTCGATAAGATCGTCAAACGCTTTGGTCAAGAAGACGCCAAATTGGCGCAGACCCCTTTGCCTTCGAAATACAAGCCTCTCACAAATGAGAACCCGGTCGACCCCATATTACGATCGAGATTCCAATCAGTGATTGGATCGATCTTATATTTGATGCTAGGTACTCGCCCAGACATAGCTTTCACTACGATTAAGTTATCACAATTTTCAGCTAATCCTTCCCCTGATCACCTGTCAAAGGCGTTGTATATACTTCGCTACTTGAACAACATGAAAACCTATAAGCTAGTGTTTGATGGTGATTCGAATCAAGGAATAATTGGCTTCTGTGATTCTGATTGGGGTACTGAATCGAATGATCGCAAATCACATACCAGTTTCTTGGTCAAATTAGCCGCAGGCCCAATCTGTTGGGTTTCCCATAAACAGAAAACGGTAGCGCTATCATCCACCAAAGCTGAATACATGGCATTATCGGACAGCAGCCATCAGCTTACTTGGATTCAAATGCTGTTCAAAGAGATAGGACATCCTATATCTCAAACTCCACTTGTAGGCGATAATCAAGGATCAATTTTCCTCACTTCTAATCCAGTTGTCGAGAAACGATCCAAACATATTGATATTCAATATCACTACATACGTGAGAAAATTGAAGATGGTTCAATTATCGTCTTCTTCACTCCAACTGATACCAATATTGCGGATATACTTATGAAGAATTTAGATCTCACGATCTTCTCTAAGTTCCGATCACAATTAGGTATTCATTTCGAAAAGAATGCTATTAAGTTTTAATTAACTTTAGCGAGGGGGAGTGATGAAATGAATAGGATGAATGATCGTTTTCTTGGCAATCATATATACATACGTATATCCTCATGCACGATCGTATATACACACATATATACTTATGTACTCTTTTATGCTATTTGCTGTAGATACGGTACATACACTTAACATGCTTTAGTAGCAAGACTTGTATGAACTCTTACTGTCGGTATACTCATGTAGAATACATTCGTATTACTCCTATAGTTAATTACCATTAGTATACACATGCTTTACATATGTTTCTTATCTCTAACGTAGGGTACAGGGTTTCTCCTTAGCTAGTATAAATACTGTAGTAGAATACTCTGAACAATAACACTAACAGATATTTCATCTGGTGTAACAAGCGTACAGCTACTCTCTACTCATTTCTCTCTTCTAACAATCCGCTACACAGTAAGTAATGACTAGTATCCTACCCTCTACAAGAGCACTGCTGCTTTACTACCGAAAGCCGTAGTTTGACGCTCATGATCCCGAGCCTATAGTCATCCATATGAGAATTTCCTAAGATAAAGCTTGGATCAAAAGCAATTGTCTGATTGTAAGTTAAACTGGACACAAGTGATGGATCTTGGCCCTCCGCCTCTGCCATGAATCCAAAATAGCAGTGGGAAGGTGCCATTTTCGCCATCGCGTGGAATTGGTGTTACAGATCTTGCACGTACAGTGATCCCCCCCACCAACGTCAATTTCATGATCCTTGACGGTGTACTCAGAATCTAGAGCGTCTATGGGTACATACACACAAGAAAAAGAAAGACACACGTACGGTCAGGAAGTAACAGTTCGTACTTTGTTCCGAATACAGAAATCCCAGCTTCCGATGCGAGATATTGTCGGAAGGGAAGAAGCGAATTCTCGTCAAATGGTGGAATCGACGGAGCAGATTTAAGAAGAGGAGCAATCTCTGTGTCGACTTCGGAAAGGTGTGAATATTCAGTCATGTGTGTTGAGGTGGATGAAGGAGAGAGGAGAGCCGCATGGTTCTCCTTCTTATCCTCTATATAATGAAACTCTGTTGCCCTGAGAAATACGCCCAATCTGCTGAGTGATGATGAGTTCTTGCGGAAGGTATTGAGCGCTTGAGCCACAGAGCACAAGGGGCCGTCATCGGAACTTGCCGCCGAAACCCAACGAGTCACGTCCATCGTCACAGACAGTCACGTGCACAGACCTCACTAGCATTTTCCCTTTTGCTTGCTGCCACTGGCCAGTGAACTTGGAGGGATTTCGTTACTCGTATACACCAAGAATTCAAGTCAGTCTCGGGTGCAAACTATTGAGCGATACCTGAAAATTATTCTGCTTCAGAAAAGAGGGAGGCACCCGGTCTCTTCCACCGACACGTTTCTGGAATCTTAATTCACATCTCTATTTTCTCCGAATGACTACGTGTACGGTCTGTCTACGGTTCACGTTACAGCCCTACTCACACCCAAAAAGGTCGGGTTTTTTGTGGCAAAAAAAATTATCCAGAAACGTTGCGTTTCTGAACAAAAAGAATACTTTAGATGGGTGTTTGAATTGTGCCAGCCAATCGGATTAGATGTCGATTGGTGTTTAGAAACAAAAAACGTATCGAAACCACATAAGGTCTTCGGTCAGGCGAAACTTTTCCTTTCTTGAAAAATTTTTGCGCTAAAAAAAAACAGAAACTTTTGGGTGTGACTGAGCTACAAATTGGTTCACACACGATACGCTGATACACCCACTCGAATTGCCCTGGATAAAGCTCAACGACAACTCCTTGGAGCAATCGTAGGAGTAGGTCTACGAAATAAAAAGATTTCTGAAGGGGCCAGCAGAGTTCCGTATGCGCCAAGTCAAGCTTCAAGTGAAAGCCCCCCGGTACGCTCACCCTAGACCTCTATCCTCATCTTCCTTCGTCCTTCTTTCGAATTCAGTTGTGTTTGGGTTCAAAACTGGCTGTTCAATGACTGATGTTTCTCTTATGTAGATGTATGGGGGGGTTAGACTATACCTATCCCTCCGAGCAGAGACAAGATTCAAATCGGAGACTTGGACTAGAGAAAGTGGAATAGAATATTTCGACAGTGGAGGCCTACTGGAACTCGCCTCCCTTCTTATATTGTCATTCCCTCTGTGGAGCTGTTGTAGAAAGCCTTCAGGCTTTGACCTTGAAATCTAATCGATCCGAGCTTTTCGCTTCCGAAAGCGTGGCCAAGGCCAACGTCGATGCATCTAACATTTCCCAAAGGTACCGTCAACCTGAATGGATATGTCTAGGGACCCCGGATCCTGTGGGACGGATGCGTGTTGAACTCAACGGGCTTCAAGTTTAGGTTTTCCTTGGTTGCTTGTAGAGGGGGCGATAAACAAGGAAACACGTCCAAGTACGACGACAAATCCTAGTGCCTCCGTCGTGCGTAGGTATCATGGCCCCGTGTGGGGGAGAGTATTGGGCATGTACGTTCATGGTTCTGGCACCTGTTTGGTAGTACCAGTCACCGTGTTTTAGCTGGGCTCATTCAATTGTTGGGTGCGTTGCCGTCACTGCCAGTTGGTAAAGGAAGGGAGGACGAGAACTCGGGAAGTCCTCTACCGCTCCGTCTTGATATATCAATACATCACAGGTGCCGGTGATCGTCAGTTCTGTATTCTCGACGCTTCCCTCAGTGTAAACTGACCCACAGTCTCTCTTTTAACGGGTGCACCCGCTTGCTCAGAACTTTTGGCGCCACGGTTATAGAATTGTCCCCCAAAATTGAAGAATCACATCAGCCCATCAACTCATCAGCTTCGAGGAAGATGGAATCAAGAGAAGGCGATCATAATCACAATGTTGGAGCGTTATCGCATTCAATCGATCATTCAATTGGATTTCTCAGCAGTAGCGTTTTTTCGTTATAAAAGGAAGAATCGTGCGGGTTCCTTCTTCATTTCGTTCGTCTCCGCCCCCCAGACTCGGATACACCCCACTTAACACCTTACGGATTACGAACTACAGACTACAAACTACCGTTGCTTACAGCATGGCTGAAAACTTGCATCTTGCGGAAGTCGACCCGGAGATTGCTGATTTTATTGGATCTATTCCGTCTCTCCCGCTTGAAGAGAGTTCTCTTCCTGCAGTTCGGCCAATTTTCAGTTCTGCCTTTGACAAGAAGTATGAGGGATTACTTCCCGAGAGTACGTTGGGCTCATCGCCTATTGGTGCTGATGCTGAACGTTTTTAACTTACCCCCGACCTACTTAGGTTCAGAGTACACCGTTGAAGATCACGACATTGACGTTGGCGGAGGCATTAGTGTACGTGCGAGGTCTGTAGTACCCGCTCCGCGCGATGGAGAGGACCCTAAGGCTTTTCCGTTGCTGTTCTGGATTCATGGTGGAGGTTAGTCTGGTGGTTCACTTTGTGTCCAAATTAATCATTCAAGTTCTCATATCTTGTCTCAGGGTTTGTGATGGGAGATCTGAATATGGATGATTATATGCTCAGGGTTGTGAGCGTTAAATTACGGATTTCAGTGGTTAATTGCGAGTATCGGTGTGTACTACGACCAGTGGCCGTCGTTCCGTACCGTCAAAACCTACGACTGACTTGAACTTAAGGTTGGCACCAGAACATCCGTGGCCTGCTGCAGTCGACGATTTGGCCGCTGCTTTGAAATATGTATGTTGCATGAGATTCCTAGTTCGAACTTCACATCGAATTAGAATTTGCTAACGTAATTTCTTTGCTATATTTTCAAAGGTTGCTTCTCATCCCGAGACTTTCTCTTCTTCGTTGAAGAAGGGGTTTATTATTGGAGGTCAATCTGCAGGTGGCAATCTGGCAGCGGTAGCGACATGGATGGCAAGGGATGATCCGTTCTTCAAGAATACACCGGTGACTGGGCAGCTTTTGCAAGTACCGGCTGTGGTACACTATCAGGCTGTTCCTGAGAAGTAAGTTCTCTTCTTTTGTATACCGTCGCACGAGTACGTGCATCGCTCATCCAGTGGCGGTCAATTTCAGGTACAAATCCTCCCTATTATCGCTTGAACAGAATAGGGATGCGCCGATCTTGAATAGGGAAAGTGTTGACAAGTTTTTGGGTACGTTGCGAATCTTTCCTCGCTTCTTTGAAAAATGACCTTTTTGCGTTTTCATTCTTCGTAGAATTTTACAAGCCGACGCCGGAAGATCCAAGATTCTCTCCTCTACTTTTACCTTCACATAAAGGGTTACCACCAACGTTTTTCCAGATCTGTGGATACGATCCTCTGCGTGATGAAGGGTTGTTGTATGAAAAAGTGTTGAAGGAGGCGGATGTGCCTACTAAGCTTGAAGTGTAAGTCACCACGGCTCAAGCTGATCACGACGAGATCTTTTTTCAAATGATTTTTTGACAATGATTCTCCTCCCAACAGGTATGCAGGCGTGCCACATGGATTTGAGGCTCCATTCTTTCATATCAAGAAAGCTGAGAAATACAGAGCGGACTTTCATACTGGGTTGAGGTGGCTTCTTGAAGATGGAAAGTCATCTTTCTAAGATGATCTTCAATTCATCATTTAATACAACAACCAATTCAGAGATAAGTCCAGGGTAGTTACAATACCTTACAGAATATGAATGAGGCTGTTCTACCCTACATAGGACACGTTCGGGGATGAAGAAGTGTCGTTGCTTGATATCTGGCGTGTGAGTAGGCTCGGCCCGCTTCAGTAGTCTTTTGACCAACAACTTTCCATGCCCAAGTGAACGGCGAATTTCGAACTAAATACTCAATACATAGATACGGGACGGCCTGCAACAGTCGGGAAGGAGTTTGGTGCTAGAAAGGTACGACGTTGGATGTGTCTACGGTGGGTTCTCCGATTGCCTGGTTCATATTTTCCTAATACCACGACGCTCCCAGAAGCGGTCGCTTCACGGCGAACTTGAAGGGTTTCGAGATATCGAGTGGATTGAGTTCGAACACTGTTACACCGAGCGTCTTGACATTTACTCTTGCACTTGACCGTTTCGGCTCAACCAGGGAGCAGCTTAATGCGCAAAGATCTTCCTTTACTCTTTCAGCCGGACCAGCTTATTTCCCACTACCACCCACTACTGATACGCGCGATTTGCGCCGCTGGTACGGTTTTACGCGTACCTTTTCTTTTGATCTTACGTTTTCTCAGATGTACGGATATCTAAGACGTCAAGCTAGCCCTCGAGCTTGCAGCAAACTTGTGGATTGAAAATTCGAGTGCCCGAGAAGAAGCTGAACTCGAACTTCTCAACCTATCAGGCTCATGACTCATTGATAATTATCACGAACCGATGCAAGCATAGTCAGTCGTCAGAATGAGGTTACAAATTCCGATTCTGAGTTACTGGCCAACCACTTATAATTTTTGTATAGAATTCCGCGCGCTACATGCCCGATATGTCCACGTAACACCTTCGGCAAGTATCTCTAAGCTCCACATCGACACAAGGAAGACTGTACGTACATGCCATTGCCCTATACGCCACGTAACACCTTCGGCAAGTGTCTCCAAGTCGAGGAAGACCCTACATGAAGGATATGGGTTGACTAGGACTTCTCAGGGTAGTAGTGTTTCATTATAAGAGGACGAATCATTTGGATCCCCTCAGACCCACCCAACTACAGATCATGGCCGAATACTCACACCTCTCTGAAATCGACCCAGAGATCGTTCCTCTTCTTGCATCCGCTCCGTCGATCCCACCAATTGAGGAGAGTACCCTTCCTGCGATCCGAAAACATCTCTCAGAAGCTGGAATTTCTCAGTTCGAGAAAAAGTACGGACCGTTACTTCCTGAGAGTATGTGTGTCGTTGTTTTTTCTGTTGCACATATCAATGCTGAACGTACTTTGGACCGGCGTAGGTTCTGAGTATACCGTTAAGGATCACGAAATCGATGTTGGTGGAGGGGTCACCGTGCGCGCTAGGTCTGTAATACCTGTTCCACGCGATGGCGAGGATCCCACTTTCCCATTGTTGTTCTGGATTCATGGTGGAGGTGAGTGGGGTTTCTTTTCCGTACTTGAAAAATTACATCAATCTCTCTCCGATCAGGTTTTATTCTAGGAAATCTTCGTTTGGACGACTATAAGCTTAGGACTGCGAGCGTCAAACTACGGCTTTCGGTAGTCAACTGCGAATATCGGTACGGTGGTGGCGTCGCTACTCTACAACCGCACGACTGATCTTGAACAAAGTTTGGCACCAGAACATCCATTCCCTACTGCAGTGGACGATTTGACTGCCGCCTTGAAATTTGTATGTGCATTCTGAATCCATGATTCACGCCGGACTGGAACTCGCTGACTAAGTTCTTGAAAACTGATGGTTACTACACTGAAGGTTGCTTCTCATCCCGAGACCTTCTCTGCTTCATTGAAGAAGGGATTCCTTATCGGAGGTCAATCTGCGGGTGGTAACTTGGCTGCGGTACAGTCATGGATCGCGAGGGACGATTCGTTCTTTAAAGACACGCCATTAACTGGGCAGTTTCTGCAAATCCCGTCCGTCATACATTACCAGGCCGTTCCGGAAAAGTATTTTTTTTCTTTCGATCCCACAACTGGTATCTCAACTAAGTGGCTGTCAGGTACAAGTCCTCTCTGCTGTCCTTTGAACAAAATAAGGACGCGCCAGGGTTGAAGAAAGAAAGTATTCTTAAGTTGCTAGGTTCGTGTGCGAGATTTTGCATTTTCCTTCATTACCTGATTGTTTTCGCCCCGTTTCTTTTACAACTGCTTCAGAATTTTACAAGCCGACGCCGGAAGATCCCAGATTCTCTCCTCTACTTCTACCTTCACATAAAGATTTGCCGCCTGCATTTCTCCAGGTCTGTGGATTGGATCCTCTACGTGATGAAGGCTTGTTGTATGAGAAAGTGCTAAAAGAGGCGGGTGTTCCCACTAAGTTTGAAGTGTAAGTACTTGAGCTGGTGTTCGAATTACGCTGACGGCGACTTTCCATTTCTATTGAAACAGGTACCCGGGCGTGCCTCATGGATTCGAGGGATCTTTTTTTGATATCAGACAAGCCACGAAATTTAGAGAAGATTTCAATGATGGGTTGAAATGGCTTCTTGAAATTGGGAAGATATCTTCCTAGAGTACAATAATTAAGTAAACCATTCAGTTCAGAAATCTAGGCCGTGAATCGTAATATGTGGGCGCGAAAAGACATTAACCTTAGTATACGACGTGCGTAGATATTGTGTCTGTATCTGAAGTGGTTACTGTCGACACTGTCCAATCGAGGTTTGCGCCATTTAAATCGAAGCGTGGTGATTACAGAGTGCCGAGCGGGGCAATGACAAGCAATGTGAGCCCGTAGGAGAACTGGCTTGAGGGGGGTAGTGTTTCCTATATGCCATTTCGCGATAAGGACCCGCAAAACAATCATGTAATTTCAGAAGCCATGAACTTGTTTCAAGGCACAGCTGGCAGTGAATGCTATTCACATCAACTTAGGAAAAGAATCTGTTAAACAGATTCTTTTCCTAAGTTGATGTGATTTGAGGTCAGAATAGCGGCCTGGAAATATGATGCCATACTTTTTGCAACACAAAAAAAAACACAAATTCTGCTGGAAAATATATCACAATCCAGGTATTCATAGAGTTCAAAAGGGCAAAATATTTGGGAGCATCCAGGAAATACTCCAGCATCCTAAATATGCTAAGTGTTCAGAGGGGATTTTGAATATTTCTGATCCCTGTTGAAATTATTTCATCTATTTCAGTGAGGCCTGTTTGAGTGCAGCCACAGCAGGTAACACTTAAAGCAACAGAAATTTAGGATATTTTGAACCAGGATCAGAAATATTCAAAATGGGTAACTGTCCAAACATTTGCCATGTTTAGGACGCTGGAGTACTTCCTGAATGTTTCCAAATATTTTGCCCTTTTGAACTCTATAAATATCTGGATTTTTGAATATATGTAATGTGTTTTACAGCCAAGTATTTACTGTTTTCAGAAGTAATAAATTGCCCAAATATCTTACTGGTTTGCGATATATTTTCCAGCAGAATTTGTGTTTTTTTTTGTGTGGTGAAAGTATGGCATCATATTTCCAGGCTGCTATTTTGACCTCAAATAGCATTCACTGCCAGCTGTGAGGATACCCCAAGGCTACCGAGCCTTCTGAGGGGCTTCGATTTCGGTGGTTGAAGAGCCCCTGGGCCCTTATTCTATTATATCTCAATTCCGGACACTGGGCCAGCCTCTCGCGGATCCATGCCCAATACATCCACATATCTTCTGAAAGGTCGAGGGAAACTAGATCAATCAGGTAGTGGCGTTGAGGACGAATCATACGGTCGTTTCGTCCCCCCTTAGGCCCACCCCACTACTATGGCTCAATACCTACACCTTTCACAAGTCGACCCAGAGATTGCTCCTCTTCTTGAACCTAGTGCTCCGTCGATCCCACTTGAAGAAAGCTCGCTTCCTGCAATTCGAAGATATCTCGCAGAGGTTGGCGTCCCTCAATTCGAGAAACAATACCAACCGTTCCTTCCTGAGAGTGCGTATCTTTCCAGTATGTGCCCATTGACGTTGAGCGCTCAGCTTTGGTCGACATAGGCTCTGAGTACACCATCAAGGATCATGAAATCGACGTTGGTATGGGGGCCACTGTAGCTATAAGATCTACAATACCTGTTCCACGCGACGAAGAAGATGGCACCTTCCCACTATTATTCTGGATTCATGGCGGAGGTGAAGAAGATCACTTGTGTCTACTCACAAACATTAATCATTCTTGGCCAGGCTTTGTCCTAGGAAATCTACGTATGGAGGACTATAAGCTTAGGATCACAACCGTCAAATTACGGCTTTCGGTAGTCAATTGCGAGTATCGGTACAGTAGTGGCATCGCCACTCTAAAAACCTAGCGACTGATCTTGAACTCAGTTTGGCACCAGAACATCCATTCCCTACTGCAGTCGACGATTTGACTGCCGCCTTGAAATATGTGTGTGCGTCTTCTCCAGTTTACACCGAATCGGTCTCGCTAACGCTTGAAAAATCATTGTTACTACATCGAAGGTTGCTTCTCATCCCGACACTTTCTCTGCTTCGTTGAAGAAGGGATTCCTTATCGGAGGTCAATCTGCAGGTGGAAATCTGGGTGCAGTGCTGGCATGGATCGCTAGGGACGATCCGTTCTTTGGAAGTACGCCACTCACTGGGCAACTTCTGCAAGTTCCGACTGTAGTTCATCCCCAGGCCATCCCCGACAAGTAGGACTTTTTTTCTTAAGAAAACCTCACGATCCTGAGCCTTGGGTCTTTTAACTTGACACCTCAGGTACAAGTCGTCTCTTTTGTCCTTTGAACAGAATAGGAAAGTACCGACATCCCTTCTGTCTGTTGAAGAGGATAAGAATGCGCCTACATTGAATGGAGACAATATTCTTCAGGTGTTGGGTTCGTGCGAAAATTGCTCGTTCTTCGTCCTCCTTTCTCACATTTGTTTCTCCTCCGATCTCTCAACTACTTAGAATTTTACAATCCGACCCCAGAAGATCCGAGATTCTCTCCTCTGCTTCTGCCTTCACATAAAGGTTTACCATCTGCTTTTCTCCAAGTTTGCGGATTGGATCCTCTCCGTGATGAAGGTTTATTGTATGAGAAAGTGTTGAAAGAAGCGGGTGTCCCCACTAAGCTTGAAGTGTAAGCACTTGAGCTGAATCACTCTGCCGGCGACGTTACATTTCTTTTCAAACAGGTATCCAGGTGTACCACATGGATTTGAGATGGCTTATTTTGATATCAAGCAAGCTACCAGATTCAGAGAGGACTTTCACGACGGGATTCGGTGGCTTCTCGCCGGTGAAAAGCCATCTTGATAGACCTGGCCATATCTTTCTTCTAATGTATCATTCCAATTGAGAGATGAACTTAGGGTACATTGAATGACGCCACTGGACACGTTCCCGGATATAGGATTGATAGTTGCCCCATTCTTATTTTGCTCGACACTGCCAGGAAACGCTCATGCATGGATGATGAATGCGACCTTATCAATACCACCGACCCTCGCCGACGTCGCCGACATCGCCTTGGATCATATTACAATATATTCCTCGCGAATAACCCTCCAACCATCGGAATTTGGAAGACCCCTGCCTTTCAAAGTAAATGCAGGCCTTTGAAAGGAGCTCCCATGAAAACAGCAAGGAGCTAGTTTCACAGCAGGCTGAGTATCGTAAAAAAGGTTTTCCAATTCCTTTTTTACCACAGCCCATCGAGCCCAACGTAGAGCCCGTATGTGCTGTGTTTTGCTACCCTGGCTGAAAGCAGGGCTACAGTATACACCTACAGATACAAAGAAGAACAAAAAATGACAGAGTTTGGACGTTCCAACATCTCCGATGTCTTCTCAAATTTTTCTTGCAACTCCGTATTTCCGATTACTTTCGCAGCCATGGCCATTTGACGGAGGAGTTCTCCTAACCGACGGAACACCCGAATGAGAGATCCTTCGAATTGGTCCGTGAGCTGTAAGGAATATTGTTTCGTCAACTAAAAGGTATAGATATCGAAGCACAATCCAGCTTACCTTACAAATGTCAGAAAAAGTTGCCCCCTTGCACCACTGCAGGACAGCATCCATTAATTCCACCTTGAAAGAAGCCACATATTGATCTTCATCGACCGGCAACTTTGACTCTTTTGAGACTTTCGCTATACGTCTGGCAATTTCTTGCATCACTCGTAACGGCGCGGCTAGTTCTTCTTTCAATTTTGTTGGATGTTCACTCTACACAAGTGAGGACATTGATTCCCGATGACAGCGCACAACATTCACCTTTTCATCGAACACAAAACAACTCAACAGTGCAGCACATTGTTCTGGCTCCAATGTATTGAACACTCCATTGAACACCATCTCAGTCAGAAGCAACTCGTCGCCCGTACTTATTTCACATGCTACCCTCCCCTTGGTATCAACAATATCGTCTGCAGTCGTGAACCCTAGACGGCGGAGAACGCGTTTCCGACATTTGAGTTCTTCAAGTTGCAAAACGTCCTGAGTAGCCTGAATCCGTTTTTTTAACGATCGAATTCGATCCTGTGATTCGCGCTTTTTCGAGTATAGGGAAAGGAGTTCGGGAAGTTGAGGGGAAGAATGTATAGGTGATGAGAACATCCTGCTTTCCATCGCTTCAATTTTCTGCGGGGAAGAGTCAAAAACCCATAATGATATACAAAAAGAGAACACGGACCTTCACCAACCCTAAAAACTTGTCATCTTTAATGCCCATATTTTTGACTGGATCCAATAACATAACAGCTCCGGGGTACCTTCTATGCACTTCCAAAACGCTCTTCCAAACAGTTTCTCGGGCCTGCTCCTGCCGCAGATCTTTGGGAAGATGTACACGGATATGGCTTATGCTTTCTAGAGTTGAAAGGAGCACCGGCACGACGAGAGGAGAGCCTTTTTGATTCAATGCGCAGGGTTGGATGTTCCCAGGCGTTGGAGTGATGTTTGAGCGATCTTTGTTGTTGGTAGTGGTGGAGCCGGAGGTAGAGACATTCAAGAGGACATCGATGATGTATTGCTCGTGTGGGGGGAGGTCGGATTCTGGTTTTGGAACTGGTCGATTCTGAAACAGAAGAAGATGTTAGGTAGAGCAGGAAGGGGAAGTGATGCTATGAAAACGAACCTTCGGAGGCAATCGTTTCGAATAGTTGATCACCACTCCCCAACCAAAATCCAATTTTTCGTGCTTCACTTTGATAAGGCGTCCAGGTTGTAAGAAAGGTAACGAATAGGATGGGTGTGTGATGACTAGTCTGAAGTCGGAGGCCATCTGTTCGAGTTGCTGACGGTACTCGTAATACTCGGCAACTTGGGCTTCATCCGGGATCGTAATCAAACTTTTGGACTGTTCTTCCGCTTTGAGTTCTACGTCGCGTTTTTAGACCGTAGGGGAAAAAAATGAGATAATGCACGAGGAGCTGACCTTCTTCCAACTTGGGGATTCCTGCATTGCTCTGAAATTGATGGAAACATCTCTCGAGCATGTACTCCGGGCTGATCCCTTCCACTTTCATCAAGTTCATCACCATATTATACCCTATGTGAAACGCTGAGTCCAGACGGTCTGCTTCTCCTTTGATCATTTCTTTGGCGGAGGTAGGTTCAAGCTTCTCATCACACATCATGATTACTACCCCTCTGTCATCCAAGCCTCGACGCCCAGCACGCCCGGACATCTGGATATACTCTCCCGACGAAAGATTTCGTTGTTCCCGTCCATCAAACTTGCGCGTGTCGGTGAAAACGACCGTCTTTGCAGGCATGTTCAAGCCTATCGAGAACGTCTCGGTGGCGAAGAGGACCTTGATCAGGCCTTCTTGAAACAAGATCTCTATGACCTCTTTGAGGATAGGTAACAATCCACTATGATGGATCCCGATACCACGCTTCAATAACGGCAGCAAGTTGGCGATTTGTGGGAGCTGTCTATCGTCTGGGGAAAGGTTCTCAATGGCGTTATTGAAAATGTTAGAAACGAGATCTTGCTCGTCTGTAGAGTTGAATTCAAACTTGGACATTGTGAGAGCATTGCCTTCGCATTCGCGTTTGCTGAATGAGAAGACGATGACGGGATTGAAGTTTTTGACCATGATCATTTTGATGATTCTCGAAATGTCAGATGGGCCTTGGATTCAGATGAGTGAGGACGAGAACTCCGGCAGCCGTTCTAAGGTGTTCCTTACCTTTCTTTTCACCACCTTTCTTTGACTTTCCCTTCCTGCCTTTCCCACTTCGTGGATCTGCCGGGTCCTCACCCGCTCGCTCCTGCAGCTCTCCCATGGCCTTGCTGAAATTATCCTCCCTGAATTCACCCTTTTCATTAACGACAAGGTATATCCCCTCTCCGCCTTTGGGAAACATATAATGTTGAAGAGGAGTAGGCCGGTAATTTGTATACACGACGTGACAAGGTTGCTCATGCGACTTGCATATCCACTCTGCGAACTGCATAGCATTGGGAATCGTGGCAGAGAGGAATACATATCGGACGGAATGGGGGAGGAGGATGATAGTTTCTTCCCAAACGACACCACGTTCTTTGTCTCGCATATAATGGATCTCGTCAAAGATAACCCAGGCAACTTCACGCATGATTTCAGAGCCCCGGTATAACATGGAGCGCAGAATCTTTTTTCGGTTCCCCGATTAGTGTCGCTCTTCTCTTTGTATGGATCAAGCTGGCAGGCTCACTTCGGTAGTCATCACTAAGCAAGTTGCAGAAGGGTTTATGGTTACGTCTCCGGTCATAAGGCCAACGTCTCCAAACTCAGCTAACATTTCTCGATACTTCTGGTTACTGAGAGCCTGAAATCGGGTATCAGAAAAACTAGCATAATATGCAGATGCCAATAGTGTACGGACCTTGATTGGACTAGTATAGATAACCCTCTGTTTCCTGGCGAGACACTGAGCAATGGCATATTCCGCAACAACTGTTTTTCCAGCACTCGTATGAGCAGACACCAATACACTTTCATTTCGTTGTATCGCAGATACAGAGACTTTCTGAAAGGGATCCAATTCGAACTTGTATTCTCTGTCTGGCTTCGCGGGAGGTACATGGCTTGATATCGGAACGTAATTGTATCCAGGGGGAACGGCAACTTGGTGTCGAACCTATTTAGCCAATCGTTGGATTAAGTAAAAAAAAACTCGTAGTAACTTTGCACTCACCTGATGCCTCAGTTCCAACCTTGAGCCAGCTTCAACACCTCCTTGTAATCCAGCGCTGGCTTCGACCTCGCGCTTTGCTTCCGTTTCGAAATCATCCGTGACGACTGGATTGGGTGGGGGAATTGACTCTTTTTTCTGTTTCTTCGAGGGTGGAGGAGATAGCGCGTTTGACTGCGTCGAATCTTCTACTTTTTCGTCTGCTTTCCTTTTCTTCGCGAGCGGTTCTGATCCTAGAACATCTAAATTCTCTTCTTCAATTTCTTGTTCTGTAGGTGTACCATCGAGGAAAGAAAAAAGGTCATCCATGGTGAACGTTCGAGGTTGGGGAAACGAACTCAAAATGTTCCCACGGGCCACAGGCAACTAAGTACTCCCAATTTGCAATTTTATTTGGACCACCAAAGAAACTACTTCGAGAATTAGATAATATTGATCCAACATGTAAATATGCATACAAACAATTGACAGTAGATAGTTCGTATCCTACAGAGATATCCAAGTATAGTCTGGTACAACATCTTGAACTCCTGATCATTCCTTAACCTCTCCACCAGTTGTCATAAGAGGCACTCGCGTTGATACCCTAGAAAGATTGATCAGAACGAGCTCTTAGCGCCACGAAATGACTGACCTACCATCGTAATATACGCGACAACACCTTGATTTAGAATTCCACCAAGTAAATGCGTCTTGAAAACTGGATAATATCGACCTTCAGGACCAAGAGAGTCCTCAAATATGTTTAACGAGTCGCGCCAGTTTCGCGTTCGGCCGTGTGTGTGGCGGATGGGGTTATCAGTGTATGGATGCATCTAATATAATGTGTTAGACGAAGAAGTGGAAGGGGCGATTTGCGACTGACCTTATCAACTTGTAGGTTTAGATCATCTTCGAAAAAAAATTGACCAATATGGGCGAGCTTGCCCCCTTCAAAGGTGCCGTTGGGCAGTGGCTCCCAGGAAGTGAAAACTTTGGTATGGATATGAGTCGCGCGCCCAGTGTAGTACCCAGGGAAGATAGCTGTCGGAAGACGCCAATGAGCACCACACGATTATGCCAAGAAGAAACATGCACGAACTGGTAAACTGAGCAACGCCATTCCTATCTGTCGGCCATGCACCACGGAGCCAAGTTTCTTCGTGCACTGTTCGGGGGAACGCAGTAAGAAGGCCGCTTCTCTTCCCTCCGACTTGAGGTTTTTCATTGACAAGTTCAGGTTTGGGGAACGGGTGTCCAGCGTAATGACCAGTGGCGTTTGCATGCCATATATCGACGAGAACGTTAGGCAGAGGTTCGCAGGTGTTGACGTCTATTACCCCAATGTCTAACAGCTATGATTGGTTGAGTGATGATGGGAAAAGAATAAGGTGATGTAGACGTACTGTGAGCAGTCCAAATTGATACTCTGCGATGTTGTGCCGAATGGGATGACCGCCATTATGATAATAGGGACCTTCAGTAACAACGGGGGCTACAAAGGCACGGATGAGGGAGGAACAAGTAATGCAATAACATGTGGGCGCACTGAGAACACAAGTATTATTCTCCATCTTCGTTTCCTCTACGGGAGTGCACTCGAGGTAGGTGGATTCCTTGGCTGCTATTCGTTCCTGATATGCTCCGTCCGCAAAAAGATCATCATAGTCGGGTAGATGAGGATTGCCCCCTAGGACTTTCTGGGCCCATGATCGTTGACGAGCCGCTGTGAATTCTGCAACTGCAGGAGCGCACTGGGAAGCTTTGTAAGGATTTGATATAATTAGAGCGAGAGGCACGAACATGATATGCAGCAGCCTGCAAAGCCCTTTGTACTTCAACTTCTCTCTCAGATTTGGGTTCTTGATGGGCCAGAACGAGAGAAAGCGCGACTAGAACATGTAGAAGGAGACGTAGGTGAGCCATGGGTGATGGATTAGTAGAAAAACCCAGTGAGGGGGGGCTGTGGAAACGCGGGGCAGCATCTTGGGTTTTAAATATGGGGGAATACCCTCCATAGAATTGGTCGAGATCCGGATGAGGTCAAGGACCCTCTCCGGCCCGGTCACGTTCCACCCGAGGCGTTCGCAGCGATTAGTAGTCTGACTCTGACCTAGTCTCCCCAAGGCAGACAGCTTGTCCTTTGACAATCGTGTCATTGAAAAATTCTCTGTAAAAAGATAGTCCGGAAGTCCCTATAAGTAGGAGATTTTCGGGGTTTGCAAGTCAACTGTCCATTCGGAATTGCGTTATTATTCAAAGCTTCATGATCAGTGGCGTAAAGTAGTGCCCGCACCCAAGGGATGGAGAATGAATGGACTCTGAGCAACGTCTACACAATGGCCATGATTTATGGATCAAGAAAAATACGCGGTTGTCAAAATCTTGTGGTCAGTAAAGTCCCTCCTCACCTCATCAGCAATAGATCGGCCAAGTCCTTGATGACCGGATCCCCATGAGCGTCACCGGTCATCATTTATAGCCGGCTACGCTTACCCACGGTCCTCCACGACCTTTTGCGACCATGGAACCGGCTCAGTCGATTCTATCGGTGAATGGCTCTTCATTCTCCCCAACAAATCTACACATTTTATCGGGATCATTTCGCTCATTGTCCCTGTATCTTCTCGCTTTCTCTCCACTACATCGCGCCCTGTCTTTGATCCAAACTATAGATGCCTTTGGTCCCCATCAGTATTTGGCCACCAATGCTAGAAAAGACAGAGTTTACGCCACCAGTTGGGCACTACCACCTTCGCTTTCTAGTTGGGAGATAGATCGAAATGAAGGCGATGAAAATGCTTGGAGAGTCAATCATCTCAATACTGCTCCGATCAGTGCGTCAAAAAATCGACATTCGACGTGAAATTCTCTCAATCGGAATCAAATCCCTGCAGCTGCTACATCCTCGTATATAACTCTACCTCCACCCTACACTCATATCTACTCAGCTGGCGGTCCAACGGGTGAAGTTCATGCTGTCGATTTGTCTCACGGTGGATTCGGTGACAAGCTTCAACAAGTACTCTTCATACCCGAGAACGAACTCGAACAAGCGGATAAGACTCGCGTCGCTCTTGTCAGTAGAAATTCTTCATTCCCGTCTATTCCACCTCTCACCGCTCTCCTCAATAGCGCTATGGCTCTCACGGCGTTGAATTTTCGGTTCCACTAGGTTTAGCGTTCATTCCCGTTCTCGGCACTGATTCGATTGAAGCGTACAAGTGGGATAGAACGACAGGATTGCTAACCCACATCTATTCATCCCCTTCTCCCCGCGGTCCCAAAGCTCACGATGGACCAAGGCACGTCAAGGTACATCCCAATGGTAAAATGCTATACTGCGTTACCGAGCACAGTAGGTTTATCACCCCATTAGAATACCAAAAGAAATTGATATATTCCAATCCCGTCAGCGAACTTTCTGGACTCTTACCTTATCACTCCGGAAGGCCTGGAACACATCTCTTCCCATCCTATCATACCTGAACTCTTCCTATCCGAACAATCACGCTTTAGGGGAGATACTCTTCTCCTTTCTCCTTCGACACCTTCGAATCCAACGCCCAACTCGATTTGGGCGACCACCCGAGGCTCCAAGAATTCTGATAACGGCTGGATCAGCGTGTTTAAGCTGGATGGGGAAGGAAAACTTGGCTCTGCCGACGAGATTGAGCGGTATGAGACTCCGACCTCCGGGGGTAAAGCCCATGCTATTGATCTATATCCCAAGAACCTTGTGAAAGAAAGTGAAGGTAGTCCTATGGATGGAGCCGTGTGGATTTTACTCACGGATGATTCCGACTTCGCTGCATCTCAAGAAGGTGGTGGAGGCGTGAGGGTGTTGGAATGGGACGGTTGGGGTACTGGGGGCACGAAAGAGGTTACTAAATGGCCAGAACCTTCCGGGGAGCTTGAGGAAGGAAAGGAAAGAATGCAAGGAGGAAGCCATGCTTTGTGGTTGGATTGAGCTAACCGCCACGATACATATGTACTTTGTTATTTGAGATTTATATACAAAAAGATTGTAGCACGTATTTTAAATAAGTACACGAAGTGCAGGTCCACGCCTGTCACTATAAATACCATCCATTATATGAGTCGTGAATCTATGTATCCGTTCATTGTCGATGTTAAAGTCCGTAGCTTAGAGGAACACAAAGCTGGTTCTGTTGGCAATTTCCTCATTTCTCGCCACAAGTGTGAGGTTCCTTCCGCCATCGACTCTCTGGAAGACAGCGACACCACCGACCGTGTTAGCACCAGCCATGATGAACTCGTCCCCTCCGTTCTCAACCTTTCCCAAACTCATGGAACGAATCTGTTGCAACCCAGTGGGGACTTGAGCGAGCAGGGTGAGAGCACCAACGCCAGCGCCCTCTCCTGCTTCTTCTTCAGCTTGTCGCAGCCATTTGCTTCTCCTCACCATACGTCTGCCCTGAATGGTCTCTGCCTCAGCCGTCGAGTTGGACGTCGCATTCGCATTGAATTCGAAGATTGCAATGGTGTCACCTAGGGGGTCGATAGTCTCACCGATGTTACGGTTGCTGACGTAGATGAGAGGGTTAGGGAACTTTTCCGTGGGTTGAGAGATGAGAATCTCAGCGGCGGCGAACTTGGTACCGTTCAAGGGATTCTCGGGGACCACGGAGACGTTGGCAATGAGGGGGAAGGTGGTTCCGTTGGGTGCGGCGGGGATACGTTGAGCGGTGAGAGTGGAAGTCGTTTCGTGGACGGTGAACAGGATATCATCTACAAACAACACAGGTCAGTGAGTGGCATCCAGAAGGACAAACAAAGGAGGACAATACCTTGAATAGCGATGTGTCGTGGGCCGGCCCCTGCATCAATGTTGATCTGACCCTGGACTTTGAACTTGCCTGGTGCACCATCGTTGACCACACGCCAAATTTTATCGCCACCCTGGAAATTAACACTGTGAGGCTGTAGATGAATGGGAAAATATTGACAACAACATACTAGATCTGGGATGAATATTTCGCCATTGTGTTCAAGGGACATGTGCGGATTCGAAGGAGCACCTTCTGCCACAGGGAACGACAAAACGGGGGAATCTTTGGCAAAATGAAGGGGATCATTTGGCAAGGTGGCAGCGAATGAACAATTGGGGGAACCAAACTGTGCGCATAGTCATTGGGCAAGACGATAGTTGTGATGGTACCAACAAACGTACGTTCATTCCAGAAACCTCTCCAGTCGAGAGGGTAGAAGTGAATGTTGGCCCATTTCCACCCGTCGAGACTGTGTCCACGAGGGTAACTGATCCGTTGCTTTCGACTGTGAACGACTGTAGGTTGCCAACAGGGGAGATCTCATTAACTGCGCTGAATGGTTTCATCAAATCGATTACTGTCAGAGGCGGTGACGGGATCAAAGGCCTGAGATAGATGACTCACTAGAGAATACTGGAATCGTTCGGGTGAGAGGCGATCCATGAAGGACTATTGCCGGAGGCACTTTGACCCACTAAAGACAAAGTATTGGCGTCGGAATTGAAGTTGTAAGTGGCAATGAAGCCTGGGACAGCGAAACCACCAGCAAGGATTGTGAAGTTGACCATGATGAGATATTAAATAAGATTCGTAAGACTGATATAGAGGAGAAAGGATGGTATTTTGAGGGAGTGTCGATCCTGTCAAACGGTGTCCTGGTTTAAGTACTCGAATCGAAACAAGGCTGCGCGAGCGCTGCTCGGCAAAGCTGGGGGAAGATGGGGGGGAGGAAGAAAGGGTGAAGGGCACGGGCACACCGGGTAGGCTTCTTATATGAGTGTGGCTTGAACAATAGGTCCGGGGCTGTGTTGAGTGTTGAGAGAAGTTGATTCATGGATCGCAATTGTTTCATGGCTAGCGCTGGTGATGATCAACGCAGATACCAGGATGGTCGCACCGGAAAAAGGACGCGCCCCTCACTGGGATGATGATCTTGAAGGATTGAAGTTCATAGTGTAAGTATGCCTGGGCTACATCCTTTTTGGGTACCGTAAGTATATCAATTGTAGGCTGCTCGGGTCCCTTGGCACAGGTTTCGAAAGTACACAAATGCGATGGTTTTGATACAAAAGAGTCAAATGTACCAAGACTTGACCGGATATCAAGTTGCTATGCCAGTCAATACCCCGCCACTTACTCAACTTCGGCGTTCATACCCTTAGTCCTCATCCTCCTCTCAATCCTCATCCTCGTCCACGTCCTCCCAGTCGTCGCTGTCGTCCTCATTCTCTTCTTCGTCTTTAGCCTTCCCTTTCTCACTCGGCGCTTCCTCATCGCTGTATGGGTCTTCAAAACCTATCCAGTGACGAATGGTCTTGAGTTTTTTATAGCTTTCCGTAACTTCTTCATCGTCCTCAACGTCGTAATCTAGAATCCCATACTGCTTTCGGATATTTCGCGCAATACGCTCGGCTCTGAGCTTCTTTCGCGTATCCTCGTGGCCTCCAGCGAATGATTTGAGTAATACCATGAACGACTCCATCTCATCCATTTCCCCATTTTGCACTTTTTGCCGCATTTGCAATGCCAATACTTTTAGCCCGCCAGTCCCATCGACCTTTTTCATCGAGCTGCTCACTCATCACAAATACACCAACAATCAAAGACGTACCATTTCTTCAACACGTCTCGCGTGTTCCTTTTCTTCCTTGAACCATTCAGAGTACATCCCCATCCAATCGAATTTCATCTCAAGATTGTTCCAATCGAACTCCAAGTTTGGTATCAGGGTATCACTGGCCTCCCTCCGGATTTGGATCACAACTTGAGGGTTGTCAACGGGGTTTCCCTCCTCGAAAATCTCTTTCAGAGTCCTCCTCATCAAACGCTTGAAGTCCTGGTGACACTCCTTGTCTCGAAAGATTGCACGAGTGCGGTCGTTCAGATCGAGATGCGAGAACGTATATTCAGTTGCTAAGCTAACTTTTCTGTATAGTTCCATCCTGATAGCGAAACGTTGAGCCTACGAGCTATAGATATCTAACCGTATAGTGTAGCAAGACTCGCCTGCGTCAATCTTGAGGTATGTCCTTTTCAGATGCTTCATGATGAAAACTCGTTCCACCGCGTCTTTGGAACCGCGCGATACTTCACGACAGGTCGTCCATAGAAACACCATGTCTTCCACTCGTACTCCAATGTGAATAAGGATCGAAGAGAAGACATCGGCATTGAAGACTAATGGGAAATCTGGAGGAAACAAAGAGCTGGAAGCTAGAGCCATCATGAAAGGCAAGGTGTGGCCTGTTGAAGCAATTAATATCGGACAATGCCGTGGTCTACCCTGCCGTGTCGCTCCCTCTTCAGAAATACTCGTAAGTAGCCCTGCTACATTAGAAGAACGGTCCCTGAATTACAAAAACAAACAAAAAAACAACAGCGGATGTTCTTCTGTGAGAATCATGGGCGGAATGGACGGTTTGAGAAAGCGGAGGATCGGAGAGCGAGCGCCGGTTTGTCATGATCTTTGATACGATTCCGTCACATCACGTGCTTCCGTCACATTTCTGACCAACCTGGTCAATCCACACCGTCTGGCCCTTCTGTAAACTGATTCGTTCTGCACATTCTATCCAAATATACACTCGGCGGTCTCGGAGCTTTCGAGAGGGTGGAGGCCGTTTCTCAATAGTGAGACTCACGTACGGCGGCGGCGTGCGCTAATAGTAAATTCAAGTTGCCATATGAGCGTCGCTATATAAATAAAGGTTCAAGTAGCCCCCTTCCACTAAAGTTCTGGCTCTTTTTCTCAGACCGTCATGAAACTTCTACAGGCTGCTCTCGCTATCCTCGTCCATAACCTTTACTCGAGGGCTGAACCACAGTATTTTCTGGCTCAGAATGCACTCTCAGATATTCTCGAAAGAGGAGCTCCGATCTTAGGTGCGTGCCTTAGGGTTCTCCTTCGAAATCGCCAATCTGCAGATAACCGACCAGAAAATTTCTAGGTCATGATACGGGCTGCTCTCATGATTCAAAAACTTGCGATTGGATGGCGAAAATACCTGACGATACTCGACTCGTACACATGAACTTGCCTGGAACTCATGACGCCGCCACCTGTACGTGTCTGGTCTATAATTCATCCGATTTATAAGGCGACCTCGAGTTTTTATTACAGGGAATTACTCTCAAACTACGCAGGACTCTCTGATTCGATACACTGGGGAGTAAGGCGTGGTTTAACCGTAGTAAAGGTGGAACAATGCTGATAGTTCGAATAGGATATCCCCCGCCGAAACGTTTAGATGCCAGGAACTTTCGTTCTTCGATATGTTGAATGGAGGCATCCGAGTATTTGACCTTCGCTTTGCTTGGAATCCCGGCAACGACACGGTTGGATTCTATCATTGTACGGGTTCATTTCGGAACTTGCATCCACTCGGTTGTACGTGTACTAATGCATACTGAAAGCCGCCGCACTCCTCTCTCCTACCACGCGCCTTGAGGATGTTTTGTTCGGACTCTACTCCTGGCTTGACACTCATCCAACGGAGACAGTTCTCCTCTCAATGAATCATGAAGGTGGAACCGGTACACAAGATTCTCCCGAACTTCAAAAGCACATCTACGATATTTTCGAATCACCTCTAGCGAGGCAATACTGGCTACAGACTAATGGCAAAGTCAGTATGAGGCTCTGAGGTTCGATGTTATGCTAAAAAGCTTCCTCATAGCTTGGAACCTTGGGAGAATCGCGTGGTAAACTCATACTCCTCCAGAGGTTTGCATACTCTCTCCTCCCCCCCGACTTGACGGATCGCATTGGCATCGCCCTTCCTCCCAATCTGTGGACAGACAACAGTGCTAATATTGAGCTGGTGTATAACGAGAAGGAAGGTCGCATTGCTTTCATTGAGGTAAGGAAGTGCCCTCTGTGCATGTCGTGGGCTTACCTACTTCCATTCCAAGGACTTCTACGAACCTCACCCACCGCCCACTGAATCCCCCGACAATCGAGCAGACATAAGTATTCGATACAAGTTCAACGCAACTGTCGCGCACCTGACTCGAGCGGGAGATCGAAACAATGCAACGACGAAGGACCAATTGTTCATCTCCTTCGCAAGCGGAGAAAATAACGATGAGAGTGTAGTGCCCAAGGTGAGAACTGGAATCCACCGTATGTATGTGGAATCCTTGACGCTGTTCATAGATCATGGCCCTCGGAAATGGGACTGCCACGCCTGGCGTCAATCAAAGGTTGTTGGAATGGCTAAATGGACGTAAGGGAGAAAGAAGGGGTATCGTCAGTGAGTATCACGTTCAGATACATAATCTCATCTCTCACCAGAGCTTAGTGCTCGACTTTTTCAACACCGTTCCCGGTTTGGTCGAGGCTGTTATCGGATTGTAATCGAATTGTTAAGTATTCTTTGGGACTCGCTGTCCAAGACCATATTCAACCCCCTTTCATGCCTTAATGCCTTCCAAATTTACACGTCAGCCCATTCATATTGTGGCGACACATTCGTTTATCTGTTTGCCAGGATGAAAAAAGGACCACGAGAGATCCGTAACGTGGTCCTCTGCTTAGCCGATGCTTGACGATTGCGACTGCCTCATGATTTTCCTATGCGATTGCTTTGTTGATAGATCCGTCGGGAGGTCATTGTTTCGCTTTTCCGGGGTTGTGGAGCATTATGTGCATGTCAAACAGTGAAGTAAGCAACAAAAGACTGGATTACTTGAGATGCTGACGAGGTCACGGAAATGGATGGAATGATGAGGGGCTTTGTCCAGCTAGACTGCGGAAGTCATGATCACTTACCACTCGTTATTACTCCAGCCGTAGCGACAGTGTGTTTGAGAATCCAGACCGCGTCATCGACCACCAGACCTGCCCGCTTCGCCTCTTCCTCCCGCCGAGCTGGGATTACGTCCAATGACGATGAATCATATATAGAGGGCTTCGAAGTGCCTCGCACAGAACATTAACACGATTATTCAGGCCAGCGACAACAGAGATGGCGTTCATGTTGCGCACATGAAGTGGATGTTGAGTACGTGACCGGGATGTGGTCGAGGAATGCACAGCCTATCAGAAATACAGATTATAAACAGCCCTTTTTCAGGGCGAGGAACGAAAATACTATTATTCACTGTTATGCGAAATGGTTTCTGCATCCTTTCTATCAATGTGAAATCGTCGGGCATGTCAACATACCAAGGATAGATTATTAGGAGGAAGTAGCATTGGATTCAAGGTCAAGTTGACCGGTAAGGTTCGTATACATCGCTAGACCCGTGGCATCTATCGCAGCATGCTGTTTGCAAGGCATATCAATCGTACTGTATTATGGCCTCCCCTGTCGTTGATATTCCACCGTGACGTTCTCGCCATTCCCAAACCTGAAGTCGCGACGAATTGTTCCACCACCCCAACGTTCAGTCTCGACAAGAAGACCAAGGCCGTCTCCACTTCCAATGAACATCCCCGTCAAAAGATCTTCCACCACAAGTGCGTATAGTTTGACACAAAACTTCTTTCCCGTGTCGGCGTTTGTCAGAACGATAGGCATGATGGTGCTTCCCAGCGCCTTCTGAGTACCTCCGAAAATCGGGAACGACGGTAGTGCTCGCTACTTTGGTGTCGAGAGGGGGATGATGCTGAGAAGGAATAGATTCGCACAAAGCCTGTTCCCGAGGTGAGATGTGAGACTCAAGAGGCTTTACTCGACGGTTTCTATGCGCTCACTCACCTTACTGACCAAGGTACAATTCCCGCCAGCCATGCAAATTGCCAAACTGCCGTCGGTGGTTGGTGCGTGGTGCTCCAGACATCCCATCATGTTAGCAGCATTCCCCAATGCTGTTGACTTCAGGTGTTGAATACCACTTCCCGTGGCGGGTCCCATCGTAAAGGACAGGTATTGCTGCGTAAGCCAGTGGATCGTTACTCATGTCCTAGAGTAAGATATGAAATATAAACCACCGTAAACAACCTTGAGTACTCACAAGTTTGAGTTTGTCAAGATCGTAGTTGCGGTTAGAGTGGTTATCGACTTAGTGTTTTGTTGACGTTGCACACACCGGTAACGGCACTTCGGGGTTCTCCAGCAAATTCCAGACTTACAGCGTACAGCTTCTCAATCTCCCTTAGTTCGTTGGCATGTTCACTGACAAGGTCCTAGAGGTCATATTGAGTCTGGGACCAAGTTTCTTGACTAATCTAGGCCTTTGAGAAGCGCAGCTCCCACCAAATCCGGATCAGTGGCGAAAAATTACTGATGTAGTAGTGCGAGCATGAAGTTGAGGTCGAAACCGGCGGACCACAGCTGGGCGGGAGTGATGGCAAACTACATCGACGGAGCTATAAGCCACAAAAAAGTGAATGTGTAGTATTCGGTGAAAACCTGAGTCGAAGGTTCCGGCAAGTTTGATGGTACCACGACAAATTGAACAGTCAGAGTGGGGTAAGGTGAACGAACATTGATATAATTGCTCCGACTTCCTCCAACGAAGTAGCAGACACTCAGTTCTTTAAATCAACTATGATAGCCTGCCCACGCCATGCCATAGCTGCATTGACCTCTGCTCTGCCGGCCTCTGTGAGCAAGGCTCCATGTGCTTCATGGATATGGCCAAATACATGAAGGCGTAGGCGGTTCAGCCTACCAGAATCAAGGACATCCTTTAATACCTTGCAACCCGCGTATTTTTCTTTCCTTGTCTTGTCCAAAGTCCGATAAGGTGGAGTGTGTGTCAGGAGAATCTCTGCATCATCAGGTATACGTTTGTATATATCTGCAGGGTTATCAGCTTCGAGTAGACCAACCAACCTTCGTAGAGGCCGACCTTCCGCTTCTTTCGAATTTTTGTACTGAAAAGCTCCAAGAGCGTACTTTGGCGCTGCCTTCAAGAAGTTGAGAACTATTTAACCCAACTCTTTGACTGGAACTCACAGGTGAGCCATAGATGATCCATTTTCTGCCTTCATTTGTCGTGAATTCGAGACGTCCATGTTCTAGATATCGTATACCCCTCTCCATAACCTCCTCACTCGCGATGATTTTCATCGCTTCCTCGTATTCTCTCTCTTCCTGTGATTTCTGGGACCCGCGAGAGTGACTCTTGCACCAATCCTCATCCAGGCATAACTACAGGCATGCATCAGTTGTAAAACAGTCTGTGTTGCATGTCAATACTTACATCGTGATTCCCGCCTACTAATCTGTTGGGCTGATTCAGAACGACGGAAGGAACGAGGGGATGATCAACTCACATCTTTACCTGGAATCCTTCTAACGATGCAATCCAGTCAACTGTCTGCTTCAGTTGGTCCGCCTCTCCCCAGCTACTCAAATCTCCGGCATGAAGTAGTACGTCTCCCTTGGGAACCGTGTAGACATTCGAGTGAGTATCAGAGATACACACAAATCTAGTCCAGCCATTTTCGGGATGAGGAGGTCCGTCGACTTGCAACGGTGGTGACTCTATATCAACTAGTTTAAGGTCTTGGAAATCGAAGAGTTTCTTCTTCTTCGTGAGGGGCATATAATAGCGGGTATGGATGCGAGTCGTAGGGGATGATAAGTAGACTTGAGGGGTACTCATGGGCAAAATTGGACAAGGAGCTGACTACCCATCGTGGCTATGAAGGAAGACTGACTCTGAGTGTCATGGATGCTGGAATGATTGACAGTCATGTAGTTAGCCGAGCGCACTTCTTACGGTTGTTGAGATCCGGCTTTCTAGTGGCGCTTCTAGATCTCTCAGTTCTTTCCCAACCATTTGAACCAAAGCGTATTTGCTGAGTGAAAGCACAAGATAGCATTTGATAGTCATGCGTGCGCACGTACACTATTACAATTGAATAATGACCGCACTCAGAGGACATAACGAAAAGCTTCCTGCTCCCAGTCCGTCAAATCCTCGATTTCGGGATCATTGTCATAGATGACTGACTGAGGCTTCCTCTCTTCATCACCAGCACCACCTACCTCCCGCTGTTGGGCGGCTGCGTCTCGTCTCGCGTTCTGTCGAGCCATGATGAGCCGAAGTACAAATGAGGAACTCATGACGACTAATTGGACGAAGGAATGAGCTCCTAAAAAAGTTCGAATTGAGATCCTCGAACTTACAACACATGCAAACAATAAGAGCAATCCATGTAGAGCGGTAATGTATTGACGGTTCGTTAGCAAAAACGACTATGAAACTGTTGGGGAAAGATCTTATATGGTGACAAGAAGACTTACTGTACCCCCCCACAATGTTCCCAACTGCGATAATTATCAGGACTTCGAAAAAAAGATCCGAAGGAGGAGTTACCATTGTACCCTATGAAGATCATCCCGTTACAGATCGCCTTCTTTGTACCTCCGGCTACGTTCGATGCTGCAATGGAGAGCACAACGACGTAAGGCGCGCCAAAGGTCGGTAATAGATAGTAGCCCCACAGCGGAAGAGCTTTGTGAAACCAAGATCCTTTCCATATCATCACGGAGCCAGTGATGACCGGCAAGCAAGAAAGAGCGAGAACATACGTTCGAGAGTCCTTAAATCTTCCGGCAAGATAGCCTACGATGTATATAGCGATGCAGGTCATGACACCTCCGGGTATTTGCAGGAGAATAGAATCCAAAGAACTATAACCAAATGACTTGATGATACGGGCTCCAAACTAGACAAGTAAATCAAATTCGAGCACCGACTTGGATGCCGCGAGGGGAACTTACGGCAGTGACACCTCCGTTGCAAACATAAATCGCTGACGCGCAGAACATCATAAGCCACAACTTCACATCCTTCATAGCTTCCATAGCTTGTTTCGGCTTCCATCGTGTTTGATCATTTCCGGTCATGTTCGACGCTAGACGCTGTTTCAAAAGTATCTTTTCTTGTTCGGAAAAGCGTCGTCCGGGCCTGTCGGGCGAGTCTGGAACAGCAAAGAGTACTACAAACGCCCAAAGGATAGTCCAAGCTCCTGCAAAGATATACCTTGTAACGTTGAATTAGTGTTGCGATCGCAAGAATCAGAGAAGCATCGTGTACATGTATTTCCAAGCGGCTAACGTTCCTCCTGCGTGTCCGATGCCATAATTGACTATTCCAGAGAACATGCTGAAGATACCCGTCGACGAATACCATATCCCAAGTCGTGCAGTCTCTGATAACTCGACATGATTAGTTCAAACTCAAAATGATGATGATATGTTGAAACTTACGCTCTTCCTTTGTGTACCACAAGGACGTTATCAGTACAAATCCCGGAGATACAGAGGACTAGATATATTTGAGTATTCTTGTAAGGGTTTTGCCAGGAGGCAAGACCCACTTCTACAACCCCAAGGAAAACTCTCTGAACAACTAGGCCGGGATACGAAGTTACTATGACCGTCAAGATACAGATGACGCCCCAAAGGAAGATCATAGCAGAGAGCGTTCTGACGAGTGGAAGCCGCTGTAGTAGCAACGATATGGGAAGCACAGCGACGATGTATCCATCTGGGATTCGTGATTAACTTGCAGGTAGGAGCCCAGACGCAAAATATCCAACACACAGTAAAATGCGGCGTTAGCTGTCGAATAGCGTTCAGTTGAGGATATCCCGTTTACGATGGTGGACAGATTCTATCCAGAAGTTCAGTGGTGAGACGAAGACGATTCAGGTATGAGTAATTTCACCGTGCACGCACCAGATCTTCGATGATTCCAAAGACAGACGCAGATCCCAGAACCAGCTTATCATACAGTTCTGACAGTGAAGGCAATATCCTCGGTCATTCCATTCCTGAGTCTTCCAAGAGATACGCACGAAGACCATAAGAGATGGTCAGAATCGGTAGAACTGGTCTCGAAAATACGGTTTAGAAGGGATGGATTCTGCGGTTGGGAAGTGGATGTCTACTAACGAATAATATCGATTTTCCTAACCAGTTTCCTGTGAAAGTATTTCTCATTTTCTACCTGATTAGACATGCCAAAATCTAAGGACTTTGGCTTGAGGATCAAGGTGTAGGAAAGCCGGACCGTTTAAAATTACAAAATCCAAATAGCACGTGTGGCTCCACGCCATCTTCCCGATTGGATGTGGGTAGACTGTGAATTCACAGTACATAAAGAACTTTCCTACACGGCTTTTGGAGGGACTTTCTGTGTTTAAATCATCGCCCAGTACAGGCCTACTTGCTCTGAGTAAGTTTCGGCGGTATTTCTCGTGCGCGTGAATCATTATCCATATCTACAGAGGTTTACATAGAAGGCCACTCACTGGGCTGAGCGCGGGAACCAGCCTTTCCTGTGTCAACTGCGTTGCGCTCAGCGCTGCAAGCGTAGCCAAGACGAACATTCAACAGCTTTAAAAAATGCATCAACTCACAACAACTGCACAGCGCGCACCGTGCTGTCATGTCCAGCATTACGTGGCGAACGCAGTTCTTTGGGATTCCGATGATACTTAAGTACTACGGATCGTCAAACGCTGGTTCGCTAAATCCCCCACAGCTCTACTTGCGTAATTCGTGAAGATGAAGTTCTTTCAAGCGAAATATGGCACGACTGGCGGCATGACCAACAATACTTGGTATGACGAAGACCATCGAGCAGTTTACAAGGTCCACACACCGTTCAAATTCGCGAACAGAACCACAACAATTATAAAGCTCCTTGGACACAAAGTCGAAGTGAATCCATTTGGAGAGGAGTCTGATGATGCCGAAGGGCAGATTCAAGGAGGGTCTTCCACTGGAAAGACGTCGCCGCCAACTCGTCATGAGAGTTCAGGGGCTCCAAATACGCCGAGCAGTGTTGATCCTGACAAGATTAACGACGGGAATTGGGAAGTAGATGAGTTGGTCGGGTCTCAGCCGCCTGGTGCAAGTCCTGATGGTTTGAGACATCACCATCAGGCCGTCGGCGACAATTTTATCTACCTGGCTCAGATCGACTGGCACGTCCTCGCCAGTTCAAAGCTCAGGCTCGGAGATGGACTAGAAGTTTCGGCGCGGAATTTCTTTAGAAAGGAAGATTGGGGGCCTTATACGAAGCATAGAGTTTTCACTGGGAAGGACGGAAAGGAGTATAAATGGCTTCTGAAGTCGTTTCATTCCGAGGTGTGTCGCTTCGAACTTTAGTTCCAAGTCATGCGAGATTTCTGAGAGCCCGCGCTAACGCCAAGCTGATCACAAACAACGAAAACAAAACAATTGTCGCGAAATTTACGCAAAAAATCTTGTTTGGGAAAAACAAGTCTCCCGGATTTTTAGAAATCTTTCCTCCTGGCGAGCACATGATAGATGAGATTTTCACCACTTTTATTTATATCGAGAAGCTGAGGAAGGAATACGAGGATGGCAGTAGTAACGCGAGCTAGTTCTTCGTAAGTTTATTTGAAAGCTATCCTCACCATGGTATGCATTAAACACCACCGCAGGGTTCCGAACAGGTTCTGGAGTACAAGCATTCAGAGTTTAACTTGGGCGCAAGATTAAAAATGGCGTTTCAAAACGAGTATCAGGCTGCGTTTCCTGTAGATCATGAATCTTGTCGTACTTGGATTATATTTGACGTGGAATTCTCGCCCCCTGGTAAGATTTGCTTTGAAAAAGTCCGCAGTTTGCGGTAGCGACAGTCATGTAGTCCAAGTCTGCAACGGCTCGCGGTGCTCTCATGCAATACCGATTTGAACTGCGCACCGCGTTACTGTAAGTACATGGCTGTGCGTGCGAACGTAGTACTTCAGAAATGACCCTTATGAACCGTCTGGCATTATAACGAGCAATTTTCCCTCTCCACGCAGTTCAACGAAGATGAAATTCTTCCAGGCGAAATGGAGCCTGAATGGTGGTATGACCAATAACACTTGGTATGACGAGGACCACCGAGCAGTTTACAAGATCCACACACCATTCAAGTTTGCGAACCGGACTTCAACCATCATAAAACTCCTTGGTCAAGACATTGAGGAGAACCCATTTGCGGAGGAGCTGGGCGATGCTGAAGCACAGATCGAGGGAGCATCATCCTCAGAAATGAAACCAACTTGTCGCGATAGTTCAGGCGCTCGAAGTACGACGAGCAGTATTGATCCTGACAAGATCAACAACGGGAAGTGGGAAGAGGATGTGGTGGTCGAGCCTGAGCCGCTTGCTTTGAGCCCTGGTAGTTTCAGCCGATACCATCAGGCTGCCGGCGACAGGTTTATCTACCTTGCTCAAATTGATTGGCAAGTCTTTGCGAGTTCAAAAATCAGGTTTGGAGATGGACAGGAAGTCTTAACACAGGAATTCTTCAGGAAAGTAGGTTGGGGACCGTATGGGCGGCATAGAGTCTTCACTGGGAAGGATGGGAAGGAGTATAAGTGGCTTTTGCTTTGGTTCCACTCTGAAGTGAGTCGTTCAGTTGAGTAATAAGTGTTCGAAGATTGAAGGCCCACACGAAGCTGGTCACAAATGACGAGAAGAAGACCGTTGTTGCGAAGTTTGCGCAAAAGTCCTTCTTCGTGAAGAAAAGCTCACCCGGACTTTTGGAAATTTTTCCTCCTGGGGAGCACATGGTGGATGAGATTTTCACCACTTTCATTTATATCGAGAAGTTAAGGAAAGAGAAAGAGAATGGGTCCAAGTATTGTGAGTTCCAGCGACGTCCTAGCATTGACCGTTGTGTTCAGAGTTAACGTTAACCAAACCGCAGGAGCCCGAGGGATGAAGAGAGGCTAACACAGTTCGTAATAAGCAGTGGTCGGCCGCCATTCGCACTGAGCCTTGAGTTAGGAGAGTGTGTTCTATGTGCTTGTCGGTTCTAAGTTGGGGCCGAGATTCGAGTGTACCCTGATAACGAGGCTGCGTTTTGTTATATGCTCTCCTACCCCCAAAGGCCCTTTGGGTGTCGTCGGCAGTGTTAGGTATACATTGAGCCGGTTGCTTCGGGATATGTTGAAGCCAGAAAAGCGGTGATAGAAAGCTATGTTGATGTCATCGTTACCCCCCACCGCGAGTAAGCGGCGCGTACTTAAACACGAACGTTCGCTCTGCTCCTTCAACACTCTTGAACCCTTCCTTTCTTTCATCCCACCACTTCAGCACAACTGAAATGTCTTTTCTTTCACCCTATGGACCATCTTCTTTCACTCCAGATGACGATCTCGACCTCTTCTTCTCCCCTGAAATGATCCCAATTGAGGTGAAAAATCAACTCCCAGGCGACGTCCATGTATGGTTTAATCCTAAATCAAGCGACCGGTCACTCCCTCTCACATGTGCTTCGACAGATACGACCTTTAGCATGCTCAGACTATCGTCGCGGTCATCTTGCCGTCCTTTCTGTTTTGACTGTCGTTTCAGACAAGGGAGAAGAGGCATGGGTGGAGCAGTTCAACACGATGCGCGCCGCGCCTGGAACATATTATCCTCTCGTCATCGTGGATAAAGCCTTGGATAAAATCGTTGGAGTTGGTTGTGTCTTCTTGGAACGCAAGTTCGTACGAGGACTTGGTACCGTCGGTCATATCGAGGATATTGCGGTCGATAAGGGCCAGCAGGGAAAGAAGCTTGGTCTGAGGATTATTCAAGTACTCACTCATATCAGCGAGAAGGCCGGCTGCTACAAGACGATCCTGAACTGTAGTGACACCAACATCCGTATGTCTACCTTCAGTCTTTCTTTGCTGCGCTGACGTTGTCAATTCTCAGCCTTTTACGAGAAATGCGGGTTCATTAAGAAGGAAAACGAGATGGTGTGTGACAGGTTGCTTTTATCGATTCTCGTTACACTCACACGCACCTCTCCTAGGCCAAATATGCACCTGAGCAACGCCCCGAAACGCCCAAGAACGCCATGACCCTCACGCCCCTTCCTAGTCGCGCATCTTCCCCCGCACGTCTTTAAAGCGGCAAGCTTCCTTACCAACGTTTGTAGCCGTTATGAACTGAAGATTCGCAATTTACTTTTACGTGTATACCCACTTCACAGACGTTGTAATTAGTTGTTGTATAGATAGATATCATTGTCCGTGGATGCGGATGTTCTTCGTGAAGTAAGTAAACCGGGATCGCCTCTGGACGGCTTACAATTAGAGTTTAGCACTTTTGCAAAGGAGATTGTTGGAGAACGGCGCTCATACTGCGGGTTCAGACCGTCATGTAATACAACTTTATCGTAATTGAGTGCTGACAGCTTATGGCGGGGCTGAAAGCTTTGAGGTTTAAACAGATGGTCAGGAGAAGAGACCCGCGGGAAAGCGAACTCACGTACATGAATTTAGGGGTCTTTGAGCGTCCCCTGCAAATCAATAGTGAATAGAACCAGATCTCATAGGTGGTAAATTTGGACATATTGACCCACAGGCGAGAGATTAGAGCGACAGCGCGAAGTTAGACAAATATTCTGGGTTGTGTTCCATTCGGGTGTGTCGGAGATGAGTCCTAGTTTCCGGTGGGAGCAGGGGGTTGGGCAAGTGCACGAAGTACGAACAAGTGAAGGAGACCGTAGTTTCAGGGAGTGGCAAAATATAAAGTTCTATCCTTGGCTTTCGGTAGTTTATTGTACGATACGATCACTTGCAGAATCTCGGAGAACAGTGGGTTCTGAAGCCCTGGGACCGTCGATTGGAAGAGTTACAGGCGTATTCTGCGACGTATTCTCGGTTGAGCCGTCGAGGTTGGATCTGTTGAAGGGGTGACCCACGTAATACATTGATGTATACGAACCCAGACAGAGTAGCTTTTTCTCTTTGGTGGGCGGGGACGTCGGTTGCTTGATTGATATATCTGATATGTAGTGCGGAAGGAACACTCGGGAAGTGTAATACAGCAGTCGGATGCGACTTGAGCGATGAGCGTCGTGCTGTAAACCACCCCACTCTGTAAGATCCTGGAATTCCAACACAACTGATTAAGCGTCGATCGATTGAACAGCAAATGTCGCGAATCAATGTTGAAGGGAGCTTGGGATAATGGGACCGAATCAAGTTCGGACATAGAGGAGTTTGTGAAAGAGCTAAAACACACAGCGGCGGGTGTGGGTAATAGAGCGCTGAGCGCGATTTGGGGAGCGAGGTTAGAAAGGTACTTTTCTTCCTACTTAAAGAAAATGGGGTTCGAGTGAGGTTGGGCGCTGTATCAGCAGGGATGTGGCGAGTCGCTCTTGCCAGAAGTCGGACCGATTCATCATTTCTGACACAGTGGATGTTGGATGTTCTACTTTTGGACATCTCCCATATCGCCAACGGCACGCTGCAACATGAGATAACCTTTACCTGACAATGAACAGCTTCAGGCTGCATTTTTGGGAATGGCTAAAACGGGGAAAACAATGACGGCCAAAACGGTGTTAAGGTATTGAAGAGTGGCTTCATCGCAAAAAAGATACCTGAAAATTATCGATTCTCCGATATTCAAGCTGAGGTAAGTAACCACAGGAGTGATATCTGATCTTGTCATTCCTGATCTGTTTTCCCGCGATGAAATGTTAAGCGCCACACAGCAATGAAACGAGACCTGATGAGAGGTAGTAGTGTAGGCACCAGGGAGTATTTTGGACTGACAGGATTCCCAGAAACAATGACTCACTGAGGAGGTGGTGTGCATTCAGAAGCGGGAATCCCGGAAGTTGTATCATTATTGACGGCCACCGTTAGCGCCTCATTCAGATCGTAGGGAGGGAGGGAAGGTATCGGTACCACCGATCCTTTGGGTTGTGGAGAGCGCTTCGGGAGTGAATGAGAGATTGACGATGGTGTGGAATGGACGGAGCTGTGGGTGGGCTACATGACTGCTGTCAAGATGATAAGCGTTCGTAAATGCAACGGGCGTCTGCCAGAGCCAAATACAACCAAATACTGATGGCGCTGAGCAAGGGTGTGGGTTGGGTAATGCGCAACACAACGACCAGCAAGCAAATTCCTCAAGGTGAGTTCAAATCTATGGCATTTCAACGTTAGGAGACGGTCATCCAAGCGTTTCCGATGTCTATGCTCAAAATCGTATCTATCTGATGGTGGTTTTATGCTGGACGATGTCTGGAAGGATTGGATAACCTTTAGATCATGTCCTTTGGAACGACACGCTGATTCTACTTTATTCTGGTGTTTGCTCTGCAATTGTAGATGGTGCGTTCCTACAGCTTTAATAATTGGTGTCAGAGCTAATCTTGTGTTTATCGAGTGTAGAAGGTTGAGATTGACTCCTTCTCTGGTTACCGTATCTACCCTAGCAAGGGAAAACTCTTCGTCCGTGGCGACAGCAAGGTCCGTACAGCCTTTATGGCGTGAACTTTGGCTGGAAAGTTGGGCTGACAATTCGATGATGGTTGCAGGTTTTCCGCTTTGCGACTTCAAAAAATGCTTCTCTGTTCCTCCAGAGAAAGAACCCACGTAAAATCGCTTGGACGCAGGTTTACCGTCGGATGCACAAGAAGGGTATAACGGAAGAAGTCGCCAAGAAGCGGTCTCGGCGGACTGTGAAACACCAGCGTGGCATCGTTGGTGCCGATCTCGCTGCTATCGCTGCCAAACGTAACCAGACTGCCGCTGTGCGATCTCAACAACGGTTAGCCGCTATAACCAAGGCAAAGACTGAGAAGAAGGAGAAGGAGAGCAAGAAATCTAAGGTTAGTAGTTTGAAGTGCTGTTGGTTGAATGAGTGCTTAGATTATTCCTGACATCAGGCTGCTCGTCCTGCGACAACAACGACTGCCCCGAAGGTTTCGAAGCAGCAGATGAAGGGAGGTAAAGGTGGACGATGAGCGTAGTGTACTGCCTGGTTCATTTGTTCTACTGTGTCATGTCCTCTATGCAAAAACTCCATGTCAGCATGCTTTTGACTCGATTTGGTTGTGGTGATCCGTGTGTAATGGCATAACTTTAATCGGTTCCCAGCGGAAACCCTTTCCCCCCAGAACACGTTGGGCGGTGACGGACAGTGATTAAAGAAGTGAACAGTTTGACAATCTCACCTTTCAACTTCCGGGCGCGCCGGTAGAAATTGCCAGTCTGCGCTCGGAAAGCGCCCATCAGTACCAACGCCCATTCGACCCATCAGGTCCCTCACAATCAGTTCCCGCACAAGGTTATGTATAAATCAATCTTCCGCCAAGTCACCTTCGATTTCCTTCTTCGCCCCCTTCACCACATCGTTCTCTGAAGCTCCTCAATGGAATTTCCAACTCCTCAAGGGGCTCATAGCTCTACCTTCACACCACCGCCCGTCGACGGCTCTTTATTCCTTCCTGAAATTTACGATTATCTCGGTGAAAACAGTCCAAACCATCCTGTGTTCGTTTACGATGACAAGTCTACCCTTCATACAATTACTTGGTCTCAAGTCGCTCGTGCTATCCATACCGCTGCAAGATTAGTAGAGTGTCATATTCGCCCGGGGGATAAGAATAAGAATTCTACAGTGGTCGCCATTCTCTCGACCTGTGGTATGTTACCATTCTCATCGTCGGAGGCCGACCATCGCTCATTTTTTTTCTGCACCAAGATTTCATCACCAACTTTGTTCTAGTAGCCGGTATCATGCGAGCTGGCTACCAAGCATTTCCAATATCAACTCGAAATTCCGCTGTTGGTATCGCCCATCTCGTTCGGACGACAAGAGTCAAGTATATGTTCGTTGGTGAAACCCCTACAAATCAACGTCTGGCTGCAGCAACATGCGCACAACCCTCCATTGACGGACCGGTGGGATCCTACATGACCGTCCATTCCATGCCCATGTTCGATGCTCTATTTTTGCCATCGGATGCACCCTTTGTACCGCTCTCCCCTATGCTCCATCCACACCCTAAACATGGCGGCCTTATACTACATTCATCGGGTACGTCATATCCTCAAATATATTCGGCGTTGGCCATACCTCCGACGCTGATAATCATATTCAGGGACCACCTCCTTCCCCAAACCCGTTTACTTTTCACAACAGACACTTTTGCAATGGGGAATGATACCTTGTAAGCTCGACATTCGATGCAACGGTTGGTCCTCATCATGACTCCTCTTGCCAGATTTTGGAGAGACAGATTTATGCGGTAAAGTCATGTCCTATCATTCCTTGACATTGCCATGTGAGCGAGGCTGTTATACATCGCGACTTGATACTGATCTCTCCGTCGAACGTTAGATGCCCTCGGTGCAACTTGCATAACGTGGGCGGTGAGTAATGAGCGTTCTTAACGCCGGTAGAGAATTTCTGATGGACCGTTTTTGGTTATTATAAGCCTATCTCAGGGATTACCGTAGCAACATTTCCTCCTACCGTAGACGCTCCGGTCCCTACTCCAGAGCGCGTTTTAGCGGGTGCTTTGGCTACCTCCACATCAATAATTTTGTGCGTTCCCGCTTTTATCGAGGTATATACTTCCTCCAAAGCATCTTTGTCTCCCTGATTTGCTAATTTCTCCACTCCAGACTTGGGTTAAAGACCCCGGGCAAGCGGCCGAATTGAAGGGTTTCAGTCACATAGTACGCAATAAGTTTACCACCTTTGCCTTTCTTGTGACTTAAAGAGGAACAGTTCTTCGCGGGCGCTCCCCTTCGTAAGGAGTCTGGTGACCTCGCTGTTTCTCATGGCATTCAGATCAATTCTTTCTACGGAGCGTCAGTACTTATTTCCCAAAGTGCTTTGCCCTCATTAATATCCATTGATCAGTACGGAGATTGGATGTGCTTCCGTCTTTGTTCCCAGTAAGTTTTGTTTCATTCTAAATGTAATCAAAGTGCAATCGGTAACCCCGCGGCTTCAGAGGGTCCAGCGCCCAAAGAATGGCAGTATTTCAAGGTGATTTGTTCCACCCAGATCCTCGTTATCACCCGACAGCTAATCGGGGTATAATCGTACAGTTTTCTCCCCATGTCAAGCCCAAGTTGGTTCCGCACTCTGAAGATGTGTATCAGTTGATTATGATGGTAAGTTTCCTAATAGTGAAGTTCGTGGAGCAACGTTGTTCAAGTGACACGCCGCACTTTTTCCCCCAGCAAAGTCCGAGTTGTACGTTGGATGTAATCAATGTTGAATACAATGGTGAACGCGGATACAACACCAACGATCTCATCACAAAGCATCCCACCATACCTGATTTATGGCGCGTCTGTGGGAGGGCTGATGAGCAGATTATTCTCTCCACTGGAACTAAGGTTTGTGTGGAATATATTCAATGATTGGGCGTTCCGAGTCTAATTTTTTTTATAACAGACTAATACATTACCCATTGGTACGACACCGCGCAAACGGGCGATTCCCGTATTTCCCAAGGTCATTACTGACCTTTCCAACAGAATCTGCAATATCTCGGCACCCGTTGGTCCGCTCATGTTTGGTGTTTGGCCAGGGTCGCAACCATATTGGTATACTCGTGGAGCCAGTCCCTGCGTACGTGTTTGACCCAGACAATGAAGCCGATCTGGAGAAGTATCGAAACGAAATATGGTATGCGATTGCAAACATCTCGTGCTTCGCGCATCTCTTGACAAAACATGAATCAGGCCTGCTGTACAAGAAGCCAACGAAATGTCGCCCATATATTCTCGCATCTTCAAGGAGATGATTTTGGTGACCAAGCCCAGTAAACCGTTCATCTACACCATGAAGCAAACTCCGAAGAGGAACGACATTCTCGTCAACTATGCGCCCGAGATCGAAAAATCATACGGACTGAGCGACATTTCAAACCAAGGACTTCCGGAGATCACTACGCCGGAGGCCTGGGGCGTCGAGGAATGCACCAACGTCGCGAGAATGGCTGTACATACAGTCTTGATGCAGCCATTAGGGGACGTCATGGATATTTTCCAAGCGGGTTGCGACAGGTAAATACGGCTCTCCTTCCCCAAATCATCTCTTGATTCTGATGGTTGACGAATTTTTAGCGTGCAAGCAACGCAAATCCGAATGGCGCTATTTCAGAGTCTCCGTCGAGCGATGAAGGTATCAACACGTCAGATACCACACAACTTCGTCTACTTCAACCCTACCATCAGGCGCCTCGGAAAATATATTGCGCAGATCGTCCATTATGGGCATTCCTCGGTTGCTCTGGCGATGTTATCTGGAAAAATATCGGAAATGGAGGGTTTAGCCATGAAGTACGGGTCATCGTTCCCAACTCACCAGCCTTCGCCAACTGCTTCACCGTCGTCATCTACCGTCGGGGATATTGTGCTGTTGACCGGGAGTACAGGTACCCACCACCGTCTTCGATCTTTCTCCTTATGATTGATGGTTGTTGTGCAGGTTCCTTTGGAACATATATTCTTGAAAGCCTCATCAAAGATACAACTGTGTCGAAAGTATATGCACTGAACCGTCAAGACGTGAGAGGAGCGCGGTCGGTCTATCTACGTCAATCTGCACGGCTGAGCGAACGTGGTCTTGATTTCAACATCCTCAACTCCGACAAGCTGGTCCTTTTGGAAGGGGATGCTGCATTGGACGACCTGGGCTTACCAAGCAATGTCTTCGAGGAGGTCCGGGCCAGTATAACTTGCATTATACATGCCGGTACGTGTCTGAAAGCGTAGTCTATGTCACTTTGGGTCGGCGCTGACAGGGTACCTGCTACGTAGCGTGGAATGTCAATTTCAATGTCGCCCTAAGCACAATGGAACCTTTGATTGCGGGCACTAGGCGCCTGGCAGACTTGGCGCTTAGTTCTCCGCATCAAACTCCTCCTCGACTACTGTTCGTTAGTAGTGTCAATGTGTTCAACAGTAAGTTACATTTCGGTTGTGAGGGATATTCATTTGTTTTAAATTGTATCAATCATCTTAGATTGGACCGGAGGGACTATAGCGCCTGAAACCTTTAATTCACGACCCGCCACAGCAATCGGCTCTGGCTACGTGAGTTTTCAATTTGGCTTGTACCCTCTTGTGAAAATCATTAACCTTTTGTACCGATCGTCACAGGCTGAATCGAAGTGGGTTGCAGAAAAGGTCTTGGTTAAGGCGGCGGAGCAGACCGCACTTAGGCCATGCATTGTCCGGATAGGGCAGATATGTGGTGGACTCGACGGCAGCTGGTCTGCCGCTGAATGGTTCCCAACGCTGGTAGCATCAGGGCCAGTCTTGAGATGCTTACCGCAGGCTCAAGGGGTACGTTCTAATCTTACTTTACATGCTTGGTAAATTCACCATTCGTTCTTAGTACATCTCATGGATACCAGCGCATCATGCTGCGAATGCTCTGATCGAGATACGCAGGACGTTGACGTGCGGACAACGTGATGCTGATGATTTCGACGATATGGACGTCGACGATGTTCCCTACTCGCCTGATGCCTCATCCGACTCCTCGGTGTCTTCTTTAGAATTCACTGATTCAGAAGGAAGCAGTGGGGAACGATCACCATCGGCTCGGCGGATTTCACCACCAAACCCTTTCCCTCCAGACCTGTTAGATAATGTCAAGTTTATCAATCTCGTTCATCCGCATCCAGTACCTGCCTCTCCAATGATGGAAAGGCTGGGAGAACTGCTTGGCCTTCCTCTGGTTCGATACTCGGAATGGCTCAATGCATTGGAGGCGTCTGCAACAACTTCATCATCAGTTCCCGGTGTTTCTTCATCTTCCTTATCGAATCCAGCTATATCTCTTTTACATTTCTATCGAAGTGCGAGATTACCAAGTGCGGCGGACTCAGAAGCGTTCGGCTTCACTCCGATGAAAACGAATAATGCCGTGGAGACAGTACCATGGCTCAATACCCTCGAGCAGATAGGTAGGGCAGACGTTGACAAGTGGGTAGGATACTGGAGAAGGGTGGGACTGTTGAGATCGTGATGACTAGAGTGAAGCTGTCAGTGTATTTTTGCGCCTTTTGCCAACTTTTTCATGCGTGCAAGGACTCGCGCCACGGACTTATGTATTATTTCATCCCGATTTACGATATACACGGTCAGCATGTATGAGTAGCAACCTGTTTCGTATTCTCTCCTCACTCTTACTGCAATTCATTCCTTCAAAGCCTCACACTCGTTGAATTCATGTGCGGATTACCGGTTAGGAGACTCAAGTCTGCAAGTAGTGGCATATTGATGATGGCAGCAGGTATCACGACCATGATACATAGATACTACTACAACAGCAGAAAGGAGTAATAGAAGCGAAGTCCATGAGATGGGCTGATTTCGACTTTGCCAACAGTTGAAGCTGAAGTCGAGGGTGAGCGTAAGAAGTAGCGAGGAGTTCCAAGAAAATAAGTATATAGAAACACACAAAAAGGATATAATCATGGAGACGCAAGGAAATTAGGTCGTGATCGTAAGATGGCAACGGTCTACTACTTATAACGTAGGGGATAAGAAAGGCCTAAGGCGAGCCAGTTACTTGTTTTGCGTTGCTTTGACGATAGAGACCACTATGATCACAATTATAACAGCAATTGCGACTCCAATGATGATTCGCATCTGAGGAAGAAAGAGTGGTAAGTGACTTGTGGGATGGGCAATAACAATATCACTCGCCTTCATATCTTTCCACCTGGCAAGTGAGACCAAAAGAGAGATTCATAAGTGACTTGGAATCCTCAGGAATGATGTCCTTCAACATACCACATGTTCTAACAGCGACAAGCGAAGTTCAGTTAAGGTTTGCATGGCAGTGTAAAGAAACCAACCTTTCTAACTCTGTTGGCTCCACGACGGAAACCTTGGGCCGACACTGCGAGATTATCTGAAAAAAAGGTTGAGTTCGACTCCGCTCGAAACTGCGTAGCGGATAAAAGAAGTGGAGGGGACATGAGAATGCCGTGATTAAATGCTGTGGCTACACCCCCAATGGCGAGCAGAAACAAAGCAAAAAAAAAGACAGAGAAAACGAAAGATAGCAAGACGAACCTGTCTTGTCCTGCAACGAATCTAACCTTTCGCCTCTCTCTGCAACCTTGGTGATGTTCTCCCTCATTATGCCAACAGTGTCGTCAATTTGTTGTTGAATGGCAGCGGTCTTTGCATTGCCTTGGCTGGAGCCTGGGTTCGAAGAGGCGCCATTGCGAGGAACGTAGGGGTCGTAAGGTTCAGACCTAGAAAATGGACCGAGGGGGTACATTGAAACGCTTTGAGTGAGATGCTGTCATAGAATGGTAGATCGTAACTGACATTATGCGCGCGTTGTAGTCTGGAAGGAGAGTTTGCCGATGAGGAAATACGTTGAGACTGGGGGAAATGATGAAGAAAATCTGTCGCTGCTCACCGTGTCAAACGATGTTGGGGTGGTTGCTGGTGTTGGGAAGGGTTGCGTATGAGTGGGACTTCCCACGCTCCGCACTACGTATTACCTGATGAACCTCGTGCGCAGTCAACCGGCGGTGCAGCGCCAAGTTGATAGCAAAAAGCGGGCATCGTAAACCTCATCCACTAAGCATCTTTCATCGGCTTACATCTACAGGTACCATACTATTATTTACTGTTATACACAGATAACCGAACGAATAATGAAACCATAGCAGGAAAACGAGAGCATAAAGATAAAAGAAATTAAACACGGTCGTGAAATCACGAAATATGAGCACCAGATGTCAGCAGCACCCGAACAGAATATAATTCTGTTAACAATCCTCCTCTTCCTCCTTCAATCCGATAAACCCTCCTGTCCATCTTCCACCAGCAACTTCGTGTCCGTCCATACTTGGTCGGGGTTTAAAGCTCGCCCTTCTGACTCTTGCAGCCACCTTAGGGTTTCTCTCGATATAGGAGGATTTCATCCCTCCACTTGGACGCCTTGTTCCTCCCAAAACGTGTCCACGAGCAGAGTTCCCACCGCCGTAACCGGAGGCAGTCCGTATCCCAGCCGGGAACCCCCCTGAGCTATATGAGGTCGCAGCTGAGGATAAAGCAGAGAACACACCACCCGTAGGCAATCTGCCATGGCCGAGCGCATGGTGTTGAGTCCCGGGCTTTGGAACTGGCATCGCTACCGACACTGGACGGGGTAACGACGAAGGTGCACCTGGGTTCTGAGAGATTCGTCCGCTCCCGGGAATCTTTGAGGGAGATACATCTCGCCGCTGACTGACGCCCAGCGCGGCCGTAGTCTGATTATTACCTCGAGAGGTACCAAGAGGTGCCCGTCCCCCGCTCCTCCCGTAGGCTTCATCGCCACTGTCATTCATCTTCATTCGTTTATTGGGCATCGAATTGGCTCCACCTGGTGCAGGTCTCACAGCGGGCGTCACCACTCCTTTACCATTGCCCATCCTGCTTACGGGCGTAGTCGCTCTCGGAGGAACAGAACCAGCCCTCAACGGGGGTGGCCCACCAGGTCGACTGGTACGCTTGCTCGAGTTTTCCTTGTCCGCGGCACTTATGGTCTCCATCAAGACGCGTAAAATGCTGTCCCCGTGTATGAGGAATGGTCGCCCAGCTTCTTCTTCCCAGGCAGGAATAGTTGTCAAGAGATCCTGCTCCAGCTGAATCACCGATTAGCCAAAGAACTGTCGCGCGAAGAAGACAATTCTCACCCTTGGCTTTTCTTTCATCACTCTCTTCCTCATTTTCTCTTCCCTGAGGAGCCGACCTGGATCTCGCGCTCCTCGACCAAGCAATCTGGTCTGGTCGCTGGCAGCAGCAGCAAGCTCTTTTTCTTCCTCACAGATATCGAAATACTTCCTGATATTCGCAAGCAACGGCGCCTTTATTCTCTTCTCCTCCTTGAGCTTTCTTATCTCTTCCTCATGTATGAGTAGGAGCTCCTCCGTGTGCTCATCTAACAAAGGGATCGATTAGTTCCTGTTCTAGTTGCAGGAAGGGGAGGGTGTCACCGTCAACGAATGCTCCGAATGCTCCTCTTTCCTCCTCCCCGGTCATCAAGTCATCCCACAATCTCTGAATCTCGTCTCTGGCATTGGCAACAAAGACACCCATCCTCTCCCTCTTCAACTCCAGCATTCTTTCCAGCTCTTCTTCGTATGCAGTCACACATTCTTCAGTTGTACCCTTGTTCACTTCCACAAATGCCTCCATATCCTCGTCTTCAACGCCAAGCCTTCGCCATAACCCGTCCAGTTGATCGAACATAGCTTGTATATGAGCTTGCCGTCGACGTTTCATATCGTCGAGTGTCGATTGTAGTGTGTGAGCCCAGTTCAACAACGAAGGACAAGGTTCAACATTATGCAGGCCTAGAGGGGTATGATTGGAAGAGGATGCAGTCAACTTGGCAGTGTTTACGCCTCCTTCAGATTCGGCTTCCTCGATAGTTGCAACAAAAGTCGCGAAAGTACGTTGGTAACCGATGTCAGGTGTGTCCCTTGTAGACACGGTACAATCCTCTGGCATCAGCAGTAGCGACTCGGACTTTGACGATTTACGCGAGGGTGGAGTTGGTGTCGATACAGACAAGGTAAAGGGGTCTGAGGAAGGGTGCGCGGGCTGTAAGTATTTACTTGATGATGTAGAGGAGTAAGGCGGGGGAGAGGGAACGGGTTCCAAATCTTCCAGAGTGGGAGGTGCTATCCCTAACTCCATGTAAAGGATGTACACTTCCTCAAATGTTTCCGCAAGGTGATTCAAGCGTTTGCTCTGTAAGAGGGTGAGAAATGATAGTAAAAGATGAGGAAAATAACCCACAACTTCACTTTTACCTCGCACAAGCTCTTTTTCTAGTCTTGAGAACCGCTCTGGAGTGACGTCCTTATGCGGAGTATCCACATTATCGCCCTGAACTAATGTCGGTTCTAAGACATCTAAGCCAAAGAAATCCGATTCCAAAGTCTTCGCCAGAGCATTGAGACGGTTCGTCAGATTCATAAGTTGTTCGAGTTTGCTGTGATACAGCTGCCTTATCGATTAGATTCTGAACGCCAACAATACCCTGACGGACTCACCTGTCTTAACTTCTCCTGATATTCCAATCCTATCTCGTGTCGCTTGGGCAGGACGTTCTCCTTCCTCAGCTCCCCAACACTACTTCCCGTGGCCTTAATGTTTCCACCTAAAGCCTTGGAATACCTTAAACACTCCGTTTCTACGACATCACATTTCCGCATCCATCCTTCGACTTCGGTCTTTCTGAGATCAATCTGCGATTCAACGCTATTCATAAGTTTTGTTTGAAGAGCCCGCAACTCATCCTCGAGAGCAGTCGCAGGCAAGCCGAGTTGTGCATGTAGGGTAGGTAATAGCTGTGTTTGATTCTGGAGGTGTGAATGTAAAGAATCGAGGAGAGATGTTAGAAGGTTTGAGGGTGTAGAGGAAGGCACCATGATGGCCCAAGACTGTTCCTAATAAGGTCTTGATACGTAGTTCAGCGAAGGTCCTCAGGCCTCAGACGTTAAGCTGGTCGTTCTACTAGTCGTTGTGTGCAAACAGGACCAAACTTACGCGCCTCGCGTTGTCAACATCACGTGACCCCGTTTCCAGCCAAATACAATTACTCTGAAGGAATGCCTAGAGTTTATACCATCACCGAGACTACAAGGGATGAGCTCTCCTCCTCCTGTCATACTCCGTACGAATTATTCATGAAAATCAAACCTTTCGTGATGGCTTCTGTTCCCTCAGAGGATGTTTTTCCAGCCACCGGTACATGAACAACTGTGTTCTCAAGTCGTGCGACTGCATCTTCTGCTCAGAGTAAGCCTTCCAGTCAATCGAGAAATAATCTTGAATGCGTTGCGTCAATGCTTCCTTTGTCATGTCGGGTGTTACACTATTGATGGAAAAGTTAGAAAAGCTCTATATCGCATGAGAAGAAATGGTTTGAACGAACTAAGGCTCAATGGGTGTATTAACAGCTGTCAGGATTGTGTCAACGATTTTATCCATGGGTCCTTCTGAGTCAACCGTGTAAACATATGGTGGTCCAATGTCGGCTGCAGGTCCATGTTGGTGGTGGTCCCCACACCAGTTCGAGTCTCCAGGCTGAGCGGGACATCTCGATGCTTTGTAAGGAATGATAACAGGAACTCTAGGCATATCGTTTTCGTCAAAAATTGAAAGGGAACAATCAGCCTACTCACCCACGGCAGCTATTCACGGGAAGGTCAGGATGTGTAGTTGTTGTAGGATATGCGAACGTCACTTACAGACTTGCATATGGACTGGGGGATAATCTTGGCCGTCCGATGCCTAGAAGTGCTTTAGCAGATCCCTGCTTGCGATATGTGTCAGTCTTTTGCAGCCATATACCACTCTAAAACAGTGGACTGCACCAATAATACATCGTAGGCATGACGCTCTTGTGGCCCAATCTGGGTGAGAGCTTCGGGAACAGGATATTCTTCCTCAGGTTTGGAGACGGAGATCAGATCGAACCCTGTTTTATTTTTAATGACAGGCCAAACTGGAGTCTTGAGAAAAACATCGCGATGGAAATATTCTGAACCTGCATCACGGGATTACTTTAGAATCGGTGGAAGTAGGAATGAGACCAAAACGCACGTTTCGCCAATACCACAATCTCATCCCTGCGTTCAGAATAGGGAACATAAGGGAGGTCGTGACACCCAGTAAAATGATAGCCACTTTCTGGACCATCAGTGCACAGCGTCAAACTTTACTTTTCGCAAAAACTTACAGATAGAAATGCTTGTCGGGATACTGAGTACAGGCTGCTTAACCTTCCATACAGTCCATTGATGCATACGATATAACATACCCTATAGGGTCTTTTCGGGGGTCAGAGCCTCTCTAAATGTGTGGAGACTACACAATACTACTCACACTATGTTCCATTCACCGCCCAAGGGATTGAACGACCATGGTTCTCGAGGTGCAAAGAAATTTTGCCAACCTCGGGGGCTTCCCCAGAACGTAAAAGTAAACAGCTTCCAGGGTGGTCTACCTACAGCGTTAGGGGGTATCCGATACAAGACAGAACCTAGAACCTACACCCCGGCCGGATTTTCGGGGCTTTGTATGCATGAGATAGTGTCATTGAAACACCAAACTACATGCTCATCAGTGGACCACACGTGCGTAATAATGTCCCCGAAGCCCTTATACATTCTGTCGAGGTACTCGTATTCGGTGTAGAGTAGATATTGGTTGTTTTCACGGAATGAATTTATCTGTATTCAGCTTCAGTGATGTTTATTTAAAGGTCAGAACGAAGACGCTACCAAAGACTCTAGCCAAATGACCTCGCCTGTCGTACCACAGCTACATTGAGTATGTGAGAACGTTCTGCATCAGATCGCGCCTACGAGCTTGGGAAATCGACCCACACTGTCATCGCACACGGGACGTATCCGTACGTGGACAAAATAACCTGAGGACTCGGCGACGTCAATACAAGACCTAAAGTTCGCCAAAATTTGTGTCATACCTTTGGTTGCTCGGTCTCTGCTTTCAGCCAGTACGTTTTCAGTGCCTCAAGCTGCTTTACATTCCACTCGCGAAAGCTGGGAATGGTCTTCCCAGCAATTAATTCATCAATCCTCTTGAGGTGATGCTCGCGTCTGGAGTCTACTTCCGCCCGGTCTAGAGGGGGAAGTATTGGATATGTAACATAGTTATTCTCAATGATTGTTGGCGGAGGAGATGGAACAGGGGAAGGAAAAGTGGTGATAATTGATCCAGTGGCCGATGGAGAATCCAAATGCTGCGAAGAGGTCAGTACCGAAGGCGAAGAATCGGAGTCCGCAGAGTCGGATTGCTGAGAATCAAGAGAGACCAGTCGGTAGCCTTGAGCTTGGAATCCACTTTGGTACAGAACGAAGGCGAGTGCTAGGACGACACCCAAGATTAGAACCGCGAGAATCCGACGATACCAGCCTCTCCGACTCGGAACCGGCTGCGTCGCGGCCAACGGCAGAACACTCATGCCCTTCAACTCGATGAGGCTCAAGAGAGAAGTTTGGGTGACAGGACTAATGAATGGACAAACATAATCCACAATTCATGCGCAAGGGAAAACGGATATATTGCGCCCCGGGGCAGTACTGTGGCCGGCAGTGTCATGCATTTTCTCACGGGTCGATATCCTCCGGGTTCAGATTTCGTGAAGTCACTCCATGATAGTCTGCAATGCTCCGTCATGTCTGTAGCCACTCCAACTGTGCTTCCTAGGCCACAAGTGTTTCCCAGGCTACTCCCAGACCCTCCTCATCCTCACCCTGTTCCGCTACCAGCTCCTGGTAAAGGCCACTATGGAAACCTCAAAGCGCGACGTGATTTACAACGCGAGATGAACGATTTGAGTGATGAGGAAAAGGAGTTGGAGGATCTCGTGAGTTTTTATATCTAGATTCAATTTAGAGACTAAACTTGATTTCTTCGAGAACATAAGCATCCGTAATCGTGGATACACATACATGATTCCGATTGGAAGAACGCTCACTATTCAAGAGGAGAAAAACGATGTGCGCACATTTTCCTTTGTACAGATATAGCCCCATTTAATTTTCAACACAGGCAGACGAGGAGTCCGAAGGGGCCTCAGAAAGTGGAGAATCTGGAAATGGAGGGCCTCCTTCTGGGGATGATGCTGATACGACACAAGATCTTGATGCTGAAATGGAAGACATGGATGAAGAGGGGGATGTTTCTGAAGACAACGAAATGGAGGATGCCGAATCTGAGGAATTTGAAGAGGGCCCTTCAGATATGTGACTATACGCGTTCAGCGCCGCCTTCACTCGAATGGTCGCAATCGACTAGTTGAGATTTACAGTATACCTCGAGTTAATTACGTAAATTTGCGTTTGTTTGAGAATCGTTTCCCTTTCCAACGCTTGGCCTGCAACTACCATAACCTGCGATATGCCACGGAAAGATAACACAGGCCCAATATCAGCTCAAGCTCAGCAAGAACTAGTTTCAGAGGGACTGGACAACTTTGAGTTGCCGAAGAGTATAGTCACCAAAATCGCGAAATCTGCTGTATGTTATAATAAATCCCGCTTCCGACATATTCACGACTGCTTCCAGGTTCCCGAAAATACCAAACTTCAAAAAGAAGCAATATTATCTTTGGTGAAAGGTTCTACGGTTTTCATCAACTACTTGGGTGCGATTTCGCGTCTAAATGGTTTTCTACGCGCGTTGAATGACATCTCCGTCAGCCGCTACGCAAGTTTTTTCTGGAATTCACGTTGGAATATGCCCCGACTTACGTGTTTCGACTTGGTGTACAGGGCACACGATGTGGCACAATCTAAACAACACAAGAGTATATCTGCTTCAGATGTCCTCAAAGCCTTGGAGATGATTGAATTGGGTGACCTCGTGGAACCATTGCAATCAGAACTTCAGGGTGCGCCATGATCAGCGTCTCACTCTTTTCAAGGACTGAACTTGACGCCCTAATAAGCTTTTCGAGATCAAACCAAGACAGACAAGAAGAAGGGCGGAGGTGGTAGTGCCAAGACTGGCAAGTCCAAGGGCAAAGAGAAAGCCACTGCGTCTATTTCTGCGCCACCAGCAGGAGCGGGCACCGAATCGATAACGGCCAATGCGAAAGTTGTTGATGGTGAGGACGAAGATGTTGAAATGGAACACGGCGAGGAAGAAGAAGACAACAATATCGCGAAGAAAGGGGCTGGAGGTAAGGGGGAGAAAGGGACATGATTCTGGTCCAACTTGGTATTTGTTGTTCTTGTGGTTCCTGGGGTTCAGTCTATTCATAGTCGAGTAGAATTTCATTGAGCTACCTGAAGGGATTTAGCTCTGAGCGATGCTTCCAAGGGCCCATCGTTCGACTGGGATATCGATCACCCTTGAACCGAGTTTGAGTCTGCGTGGTTTCGGCTCAAAACACCATCTTTCCGCCGTCGTCGCATTTAGGGTAAACAGTCAGTTTCAAGTCCTCTACTCACACACATCCCGTGTTGAACAACCCGCCAACAGGAAATCTATCCAAAAAGAAGCTCTATATCAGTGATGATCTATCACTCTGAGGCATTTATCGTGAAATGGAGTCAGCTTCAGGATCCGATTAACATTCCCTCCTACTCTCGTGCAACGGCCAGTCCTGGGCCAGACCCACAATTAACGCAGATCCTGAGGGCGGATACGAATTTGGGCAAGTGGAGAGGGTCAAAGTTCCTGATTTTTAGTCAAGAGTCGAGCTCCGGTCGGCAAACAGTTAATGCAGCCGAGTAGTGTCTGTGAGCCTCGATACTGGTGTTTGCTTGGATCCACGGCGGTGTCTGGCGTCGGAGGTCCCAATCACTTTGATGGTATTGTGCAACGCTATCAGGCTCCGACATCTTGACACGATCGATGACCAGAATTCTCCTCTACACCGATTCCCCGCACTATATGTACATCCTTCCCCCCTCCCCAGGTTTTCAGTCGACAATTTGTGACATGCAAGGCACTGCGAGTGAAGGACCGACTGCTCGTCCTTGCAAAAACTTCAGTCGACCTTGGATTATCATCCAGACATCGGACGCATTAACAACGATGAACGCTGGTAGTCTTCAGGCCATGGTTAAGGAGCTCGGCCGCGCCTGGTGGGCCCACGATTTGATTCGTGGTTTATCTTCTTGACTTGTTCATTCCTCTCGAGTCTTGATCAACTCTCAAAATCACAGGAGACATGCGCCGGGCAAAGCTAGTTTGGTATCACCGGAATGCCCCACAACCAGATCGGAGGTAGATCCAGGATTCACATTACCTAAAATCAGACTCTATTTATTTGATACATCGCCCATTTGTAGCACAGCTCCGGCATGACACGAACATGAGCACCAAACTTACTTTAAAAGATCTCGGAAGCCACTCTCATCATTATCTATATTTTCCCCGCCGCAATCTTCTCGCACTGTCGTATAAGATGACAACGTTCACGCAACCCGTTCGCACTCGCTCACATGGGGGCAATATACCCAAGCTTCCACAGGTACGATCACTCTTTCTACAATATCCGTGCACTGAACCGATTCCTTGCAGACAAAATTCTGCACATTTTGTCCCGCCAAATTTACCAGAACTACGCACTTAAATAGACACGTTCGTTCCCGTGAGTAGCTATCGCACGACGTCTAGTATTTTCCTGACGGAGTCATGAAGATATCAACCAGCGCCACTATCGTTGCGATGTATGTTTCTCCAATCACCCTGGTTCCAGTACTTCCTCTGACCAAACAACAGATGTGTGGCTCAGAATTCACTCGCAGCGACCTCCTATCTCGTCACAAGAAAACCTGTGGGAACTCGTGAGTGCAACCGTTTCAGCTTTTCTTCCTTTAACTTATGTTTGTATAGGCAACACACTCACCGGTCGAGGCAGAAATCTTGTCAGGTAAATCGTTCTGACCACTCGGAACCCGCATTCCCGTCTTGACATTTTTTTAGGCATGCGCAGAATCCAAAATCAAATGTGACCTCGTCTATCCGTGCTCCAAATGCATCTCTAGGGGCAAAGTTTGCGTATTTGTCAACGACCCAGAGGTTTCTCGAATGAAAAAGTCCGCCTCGAGGTCCAATCGGGATGCACCGCGGTTCAAAGCGGAAGACACAGAATGTCTTCGTGCTTCTCCTGCGTCCACGCACTCTACAGCATCAGGATCCTTCGCCGGCGGTGATTCGAGTACTTTGGACTCCCCTTCCTCGTTTGATGGTGTTTTCGAACAAATTGAACCCCCATGGCACTTTGGATGTGAATCCGAAGGTACGGACCACGACGCGGTATTTTCCAGTCAGCGCCATCCCTTCTATCGGCAAGGTTATCATCCCGATTCCAACATTCGATATTCATCGAGTCAGCAATGCGCACCTTCGGACTACATGGACGGTGATGGCAATTGTATGACCATGAAGGAAGGCGTTCCGTTCAAAAGCGAATATTACGACACCTATCATCTTCCCTCCTTCGATTCATCGTTTGAGCCCTCAATATCAGCGCCTCACCACATGCAACAAACTCGCTTGACTTACGGTGCGTCGAGTGGTACCCCCAACAGACATCTGTATGGGGGACTCGCCACGAGCGCCGAACCTTGCAATTCGATTCCGCAGACAGCGGAACAGCCTTCTTCCAATAAAGCGTGGTTCTATGATAATCATGTGTCATGTGCAACTACCCTCTTTCTCTCTTCACCGGCAGGAAGCATACGCCCCTTTTTGGGTTAGGAACCAATCAAGGGGATCGCCATTACCTCTTCATACTATCTCGCATAATGCCACACATGAGCACAAAGCTAATCGACGATTCGATGGTGTCGTAATCTGTATAGCCCCGGCTTTTTGAGGGCTCCCAGCCCGGTAACGAATGGCTATGTCTTTGCGCTATTTTTCCTAGGAAATCATCAAGGATTATCATTCGGTTCGGTTTTCTCGCCTTCGTCGGCCTATACTGTTGCGAACAAGAGCGTTAATCAACGCTTTGCATACGTCCGTATGCGGGGGAACGCTATCTTTGGTTAGTCTGTACGAAGTGCAGATCAGCGTACGTCTTGTCATAGTTCCGCGGATACCTTGAACTTCATAATACATAGCTTATAATAGTATTCAATTAAGTTTGTACTCTACCTCGTCGTCTACAAGTATCCAATGTTTTACCTGTCCGTATTACCAGTATGAAACATCTTCCACAGCCTCTTGTCAAGGGCAACCGGCCATTGACACAAATAATTTGGTACTTCCTGTCAAGCTGTGTCACCGAATCTGCTTGCCGCTTGTTAGAGCCGTGTTCATAAAAGTTCGCTATTTAAGTACGATGTGAATACTTATACTTAGTTCTGCCCGAATCTCTTGCCGAATACATGGCGCATTCAGTTGGTTTATTGTCGGAATGAGCTGTTGAAGGCCGGTATCAGATCGTTCACAGAGGTCCCAATACATGAATAGCTCAGCGTTGTGATTGAATAAATTCGGTGTTGCATCTCCAAGTAGTGAAACTTGGAGTTGGCGCGTACGCCACCGGTTCGATAGATCCATGGAAAACTGTCCACGGCCAGTAGCTGAAATCACGACGAACCGCAGTCACTAGCTGTGCTATTTGCAGGCTCAGTAGGCACCGGAACAGAGGGAGCCCGCAGTCACAGTCGCTGTTCAACGCACTCTTGAGAAAGACTTATAGAACGGCTTAGAAGCCCGCACAATTCTGATCAGTGCACCTCTCCCGAGAGCTTCGGCGCTCTCAGCTCGGAAGAGTGGTAAATTCTCGTGAGCGGGAAAAAGCGGCTCTGACGGTCTGACCTTGGACCTGGTATAACGTTAAAATTGACCCACGAACTGCCGATTTGCACCGAGAAGAATGGAGTGAAGGACACGAGTTTGAAGGACCTAATAACAGTAGTACATAAAGGGATGCAGCGTACCGGTGGAAAACCTTACACTGATTACGAGTACAGAGAATCTGTCCACGGGAGCATCCTACCCAAAACTGGCAGGCTTCGCTGTATTCTCTCCATGTTCGCTACCGCCCATCCTTTGACTTGGCACTAGTGAGAATGAGAAAGATCATCATGCGATGACGGGAACGCCAGTAGGAAATCTGTAACTTACAGATGAACACCAGAATGCGTCACTACCACAAGGTTTCATTCGTTCGAATGGTCCTTCTGCCTCCCAATTTAAACAATACCAGCACTGCCTTAACAAGCCTTCCTCTGGGATGGTCACTTCGACCTCGAAACATTCGATCTCCCTGCCAAGGTCTTCAAGAGCTTGGGACTTCTCCGCTCTAGTCCTTCCGGTCAATCTGGCAACAGGAACTTCGGAGTCAAGTAGGAGGTGAATCGGTGAAGATGGAAATTTCTTCGTGGGGTAATCTGGGTCACTAGGGTCGTAGGGGTGGTTTTGCATGATCGGATTCAGCCAGAAATATTGTTTTCCTCGATCGTCAGGTGAGCTAGCGTCTGGTAGGTTCAGGGAGCAGAGAATTCGTTGTCCTGGTTCAGCCATGCCATATATACGAGGATAAGTAATGAACCATCTGCTCCGATATCGGCTCAGAGAGAGAGGAAGAAATGAAGAGTGTCGAGAACAGAGGGTGATGACCTCTGAAGAATTTCCAGAACTTGTAGTCGGGTTGACAGTCGTGGTGGGGGTTGACATGGTAGTTGATAGCCAGAGCAAATTCTCAATCTTTCAATATATCGAGGACTCTAGATGCGTTGGCAAACGGTAACCTCGCGCGCGATGAAGTCAAGCAATCAACCCAGTACCATCAGTGGCGATGCAACCTTTCATGACTTCGACGACGACCACCTTGCCGATAGAACTCGTCCGTGAAATCATTTCACAAGTATTTTATCAGACTCCACCAGACAAAGACGAGGTTGGAATAACAAGTAAACCCTCATGGAGCCTTGCGTCTTCGTTATTCGTCGCGTCGAAGACGTTTCGCGTATTGGCACTCGAGTTTTGGTTCTCAACGCTTTTTATAAAACGTCCGAGCGATCTTCTCGACAGTGGTCTCATGTTTGATGAGATAAAGTCTCACTGGACGAGGTGTGTATGTTCATACAACCTGTTGAGAACTGTTTGACGCATACTCCGGAGGGAATTGCACTGTGTACAATGCTTACCATTTGATTCAACCTCGACTCTCCCCATTTGGAAGATCCAAGGTTTCCAGAGGCTCAAATCCTTTCGTTTCGACTGGGTAATGCCAATACCAGACGACCAATCGCTTCTAGCCCATGGGTTTCGGGAACAACCCATGATCACTAAGCTCGATGTGCGTGGCATGGAATGGCCGTCACCAAAAGTCATGAAATCCATTGCATCTCTATTCCCCGCACTCGAGTTTCTTCACCTAGAGCAGGACAGTGTCTGGTGCGGTTTGTGTCACACCTGTTCTGTACCCAGCTTTAAAAACACATTTCTTGCAACGTTAACTTATAAGGGTGGGATGGGCCTTCCAGTGAGTTCTATTCTTCCCCCTGCTTCCTGGGACATTGATCTTGAAAAATCATTTTTGCCAAGTCTCATTACGCGACTATGCTCGCACCACTCAAGCACTTGAAAGAGGTCTGTATATCGGTAGGTTGCGATGACTCGGGAAACACTAGTCTAGGCACAGGTCCTCACGAAAATGAGAAACTCTGGTCCGGAGAGTGTGATAAATGCATCATCACCTTGTTGCATTCAGACGAGCAGTTTGAAAGAGACTGGATAGCCAGAAAGAAGAACGATCATCAGAGACCACCTCTCCTAGAAAAAGTCAATTGGAGATTTCGTTCGAACCCCAAGTAGTAGTGTTACCTCGGGCGACGAAGTTGTATTACTGTAGTCTACGTCCGAGGTTTAGGCTACATCATGGGGAATATAATTTCAAATCTCAGTGTCGAAGCTACAATGTTCAAAAGGTCAAATCCATCCATCAAGTTCGGTGGAATTTTGGTATAGTTTCGGGCACTTCTCAGTTCCACCGACAGTATCTGAATTCACAGCTTCAGACTCTTTCATAGACCTGGCAGCAAGCACCCTCAAGCGCCATGCTATTCGCGTACTCGCGCTGCTATACTGTGCAGGGCCGCCGCAAAAACTATTCCCACGTCCCTTTTCTTGTTCCGCGCGGAAATGAAATTTATGACGGACGTTGTTATGATAAAAAAGCCACATGGAGCCAATTTCCTTGGTATAAAACGAACGAAGGATCACCTTCACATTGCTATTCCACCCTACCATCATGGTGTCATTCACCATTCTCGCAGGAGGATATGACACCTTCGTTGCCTCCTATCTCTTCAACCCAGCCAACGCGTCTTTAACTATAACTGGCCGTTTCCCGACTGGAGTCAACCCTTCGTGGATTACCCCTCATCCGACCAATCGTAGCGTTTTCTAGCACGCCTACCTTTAATCCTATGTGTAAGATTGAGACTAATCGTTAACTTAGTGCAGTGAACGAACTAGACGACGGTGCACTCCAATCATACACTACCACACCTAACGGTGTTGTTGCTGGACCATTCGATACCGTATCTTCTGGTGGCGGGAGTCCAGCTTTCGCTGTTGCTCTGGGCTCTGGAGAGGTAGCTGTGATGAATTACAATGGCGGGAATGGAAGGATTATACCAACATCATCCTCATTGAAATTCGTCAATGACTCTGCCCCTGTGATCACTTTTCCGCCTCCGGAAGTACCAGGTGGTGTTTCGCATCCACACCAGGCTGTTGCACATGGTCAAGAACTGTTAATTCCTGACTTGGTGCGTTGTACTATTCTTCCACGGGAACGTGTTGACAGATAATGATAATAATCACTTTGACTCGCAGGGAGGCGATAAAGTTTGGAGACTGACGAACGACGATAAACCTGGTAATTGGAAAATAGCAGGAAACATCCTTCAACCTACTGGTAGTGGACCACGACATGTCGCCATCAAGGGTACGCGTTTCTCCCGATGTATTCCGCTCGATTTCATGTCAAATCTCCAATCCTTTTAGACGATCGCCTATTCACTCTACACGAACTAGCATCCACGCTCACTGTACAAAGATTCCCGGTGCTACAGCTCAACGCCACGTCCCCTTTAATTGCAAATGTGTCTATAATCCCTTCCAACCCTCCAACCGGATCGCAGTGGGGAGCCGCAGAAATTCTGATTCCCAGCCCAACCCCAGTGTTCCCGAAATCGTATATATACGTCTCGAACCGTAACATTGCTACTGACCCTGCTGCTCTCGACCCTCGAGGAGACACGATTGCGATTTTTGAACATGTCGATGTGGGAGGTAAAAATGAAGGTTTGAGGTTGGTTAAACAAGTGTTCACGGGCCTGAGTCAAGTTAGGGGGATGGAAATAGGTGGAAGCGGGAAATATCTGATTGCCGCCGGTGTGGCTGGTGAAGGGGGGACAGTGGTGTTTGAGAGGGTGGACGAGGGGAAGGATTTGAAGGAGGTTGCGAGGAATAAGGATATACCCACTAGGACAACTTTCATTTGGCTTTAAAAAAAGAGGTTGTACAGAGTATGTATACTTTGAAATCATCGCACCTGTGGATGAATTTAGGTCGTAGAGTCATGATACAAAATTCATAGGTATCTAAACCGGATAGGTAGGAAGAGACAGCGAGGGCTGTCGCGCTTGACGCTCAAATTTCCAATGCCCAGGTTCCGACGCGGATACAGGCGACGACACGTCGCACATCGTAATTGTAGAAAGTAAGGAACCCAACGATCGCAAGAAGCAGTGAATGAAATATGAACAGCGGAAGGAAAGGGATCGGAACCAACAGAAACTTTCAAACGAGAGTTGTGATACCGGTCCGATGAAAACTACACATACAATAGAGGAAGAGAAAAAGAGGCCCGGATAATGAAAGAATATGAAGAGGGTGCGACGTGACTAAAATGAGGCGATTAGAATACGTGATACTCGGAAAGCCAGGTTGCAGTAGTAAAGAGTGGAAATTGCTTGGATGGATTGGATGATGGATGTGAGGTATGAGATATTGCACAAGATTAGGTACACGAGTGAGAGATGGGAAACGAGGGGATTACAGGCGAAAAGCAGAAAAAAAGGAAAGACGGAATATATGAGGGAATAGAAGTGTGACAGAACTGATGTGGGTTGGCAGAACTACAGTCCCTGAATTTGAACAATCAAAAACTGTTTCTCATCGCTGAATTGCTCATCTAGTATAAATAAAAGTCAGAACACCTCGGCAGCTCAAGAAGGATAACGTGGCGTACCCTCTTTGTCGTTGTGGAAATTCTTCAAAAATACAAGGAGTTTATCTTTATTCCGTCGCAATATAGTCTCTATCTGTGGCGGCTTCTTAGGATTGGCGACAAACACCTGGCGAGGGGTTAGGAATCGGGTCGGGTAATTATTAGCGATTAGCGGATGAGCTTGAGGGGAGAGCGAAAGAGCGAAAAGATACCTTGAACACGTGGAACGCCTCAAACTGAATATTCTTGCTCTTATCTCTCAAAAGATTCATCATCATCTTGAGGTTGGCTTCGTTTGCAATGTATCGAGTCATGACGTTGAAGTTCGCCCTATCGAGTAATATCTCTCCGAGCAGTTTTAGAGATTGTCGTTTCGTCACATAGTTGTTAGAGAGTATTAAAGTGGTGTAAGAGGAGAAGAACCGATCGTAATTCTTGTCGAGATACTCTGCAACCATCGGCTTGTGTCTTGTTAATGTCTCTTTGAGGTTTGCAAAGGCATCGCATGAAATCCCGAATGTCGTTGTTTCGATGTAGTGCGGGAAATTATAGAACCTGAAACGCAACATTCAACTGGGCACTCTAGAGTCAGCGGTGAAGGAACACACTTGTCAGAATACAGCAAAATCTTGCACAGCGCCTCATGCCTCAACATCTCCTTGAGTATCATACCAGTATTCAGAGCGACCTCTTCATTCTCGTATCCCGCGAGAGTCGAGAATATAATGTCAGGTTTACCAGCTAGATAATCCACAGTCGGCCATCTAGATCCGATTTGTCTTCTTAAAAGATTGTTGAAAATCTGAACGACGTCTTTCCGTGATTCGAACTCGAAACGAGTGATGTTCTGGACTAGAAAATGAAGGAGATCGGTGTTGTAGGTTTCTTGCGCTAGTTGGGCTATTACTTCTGGGAGTGGATCTAGAAAAAGAGGGGATGAGGCTGAGCGATTGGGTCGAAGGGAAGACCCACAGACCTCCATCGCCAAAGAGCAAAGCTTTGATCTGTTGTAAATTCTTGGATACTTCTTCATTGGCCTACAAAGACACTGAGGTGGTGAGAAATAGTAAGGGAAGCTCAAAATTACCTTTCTCCTAGTTTCCCCGCCAGGCGCGCCCGATTCCAACTTGGGTATAGCATCACGTAGACCTCGTACAAGATCAGGAGGTGTTCGTTGCTTGGTCTTGAAAAAATTCATTCCAGACAGCTTGAACGTTTAGCTGGGGGTTGAGAGGTTCGATGACCAGAGAAAATAGAGAGGATGGAGGTGAAGAATGACAAAGGGCAGAAGGGCAGAAGAATGCCAGTATGGGGAAGGGGGCGACAGTTGATTTAGTGTGATGACCGAGAATGACGCTAAACGAGGATATCGTGCGATTTTTTACTCGGCCCCGGCACCGCCGCTTCCCGCTCACCGCATCACGAAGCCCACGCTCGCTAGGCTCAATGACAGGGAGGGGCCAGTTACAGGCCTAGGAGTTGCCAAGTAGGGATTTGTCTGACAATGTGGGCATTCGTCTCGGAACACGAACAACTATAATTGGACGGATATTACAACATACAGGAAAAACAATCGCACGTCTACAAAGGACGCGGATGTTGGGGATGAGATAATTGACGAAAAGAATATCAGTAAAGTGATGGAATGTAGATTTTTGGATCCAGGAAAAGGAAGGGCGATAAACGATGGGAAAATGGATGGTGGTTCAGATAATGATGTCAGATTTTTAAGAGGCCAAGTAGAATGAAATGCATGGTAAAAACGACCGAGAACTTAGGAAATAAGTATACAAAGCATATGGGGGCACGAGCAAAGGAAGAAAACTTTTTTCAGTGTATCACGAAAATATAGAGGGTAAGAACGACCTCTCCTACTTGGCAATGTCTTGAACATCGACATTGATTCCAGCACCTTTCAACATTCCACTCAGAAGCTCGCATCGAGTCTTCCAAGCTTCGACCTGGCTCTTCAGCTCTTCGTTCTCCTGCTCGAGCCCTTGCTGGTATTCGAGCTTGCGCTTCCTCGACTTCCGCGCCGCAAGCGTGTTTTGTCGACGCTTGTATTCAATCTGCTCCACTTCAGTCGCGTCTGGCTTGAGCGGTGGCAAGTCACCATCACCTTCCAACTCGTCTTCCCCAACGTTGATGGCGGCACCACTAGCCGATTTTCGCTTCTTGCGAGCGAACGTAGCAGGGACTTCCTTTTTTGAAGTTGCCGAAGGAGTCACGTACCGCCTGGCTTGAGTGGGTGCATCGTAGGGGACGAGTGCCGATGGAGTGATGTTACGACGAGTGCCGGTGGCAGTAGGTTGTTTGCGTTTCGAGGCTGGCACAGAGGGGGCAGACGACACGGATTTGGGAGGAGCGGGAGCAGGGAATGATTGCTCGGACTGCAAGCTGGGACTTGGATAAACGAGAGTCGGGTCCAAACTCGGTGTCTGTGGAGACATTTTGAGGAGCTTGTCCCATTCCACTTCGCGAGCCTGGGGAAGTTCGAGGGTCTTCTCAAGGTCTTGATACATGCCGACACTACCATCATCAAACAAGGGACTTCCGTTCGTATACATTTCCATTCCATCGACGCCGTCCATCACTGGTGTGCTAAGAGCATCCAGGAAAGGGCTATCATCGATAGGGGAGGTGTTGAATTCGTCGAACAGGGGAGTATCCATTGGAGAGGTGTCGAAAGTGTCGTTAAAGTCGATGAGGGGAGAAGTATCGAACTGATGATCGGGAGTATCGAAAGGTGAGGTGAGGAAGGAGTTTGGCGAGGTCAGCATAGGCGATTCCATGGCTGCCTGCATCCTGAACTCTGGAGAGGCTAAGAGGGAATGAAATGATGCCACGTAAGCACACTCTGATATCGAACACATCGGTGTACTAGACATACCCATTAAAGTTTGAACGACGCTTTGCAACGCCTCCTCTGCGTCGTTATCCATTAATGGAGCATCCCTGTCGATGGGAGTGTCCTCTACAGTATTGTTGGGCATATCGGTGGTAATTGTATTAGATTCGGGCTTTTGAGCTAACATGGATAAATAGTTTGATAATTGAGATTGAAAGTCCGGAAGCGGTGGTGTTGACCGGATTGGTTGAGTTTGTGCAGCTTGTGGTGTTGGCTTAGATAGAGGTGGTTTGGGCAAAACAGAGGGGATGCCATAGTGATTAGCAAGTTGCTGGAGAGCAACAGAATTGGTGTGAGTGGTTAAGGATACATGATTGGTTGAGCTTGAGTTATCAAGCGAGTTGTTCGACGAGGGTCCATGACGAGTTGCCGTAGACGAAGGGGAAAGAGCCGAGCTATTCACGCGCGTGCGGGGAACATCTTGGCTAAACTGTGTTGTATGATTGTGGAACTGTTGGGTAGAAATGGCGTGGGCTGAAAAGCGACTTTGGAAGGTTTCTGAGGGCGGCAACGTGTGCAGCCGGCGATTAGAGGGCTCTCTGTCATCGTTGGAATAGGTAGTTAGTGGTGATGAACTAGATGAGGACGAAAGCGGTGAGAGTGGTGAGAGAATCGTCGGTGACACGGAACCCAGGTCTATACGAAGGGGCGGTCTCGTACGATGAAATGACTCGATCTCGGTTGCAGGTATAGATGACGATGACCTCGTTCGAGTCATTATGATGATTACTTGGACTTTTGCAAGTATAATAGACGGCAATCGTAGAATTTGCAGTTCTACACAGATAGAAACGATAACCAAAGAGAGAAAAAACAACACCGACGACTCAAATGGAGTCGATAGATTGTAAATTTGAGGAAATACGAACTCACAGAGGCTAGTAACAGAGACTTCAAAGTGTCCGCCAACTCTGAACGGACCCTTGAAGGACTGTTAGAACAGTGGTAGTGGTGGTTGGAGGGGAAAAGATTAGCAAGTGAAGCTCACCGTCGCGGCTTAGATTTGACTCATTTTGTGAATGAGGCTGTGCAACTTTCTGACTCAGATTCGGCAAGCAGCGCCAGCGCCCATGGGAGCCGAACCGTTGACATTTCACGAAGGCTGTCCATGTGAAAATTACGACAATACGTTTCAACACCTTTTTTTCAACAGCTTTCGAGAAATAATCGTCAACTTTCTCGACAAGACCTCGGACAAATAGTGTAGCCTTCCAATCCCGGCCGGACAAACGGACAAATTATATAATCACAAAGCGTCACATGCCAAAGCACAGGCACAATACCCCCATAGGACCATCAGCGGACTGTCCTGCCCGTCTTGAGACTCTGTCCGCTTTGAGCCCGTCCTTGAAGGACCTCAATCAATGCGTAGGAATTTCCTGAGAAAAAGCACATTGAACAGGACCGTTTGAACGGCGAAACGGTATGACCAGAGAAATCGCGTACTTCAAGACTTACGACGCTCAACTGATTTCGTTGCTTGCACGAAAACCTATTTTCTCACTCACAATACCGGCAAACCCATTAATCGTCTCCTGCAGTATGTACAGCTTCAGTATCAATGCGTCTTCGCCTTACCTTTCCCCTTCTCTTTTGATCCTTCGACTTCCTTGGGCGGTGCAGCAGCGGGTACAGAATACAGCGCCCGGAATCCAAACAGACTTCCAAGTACAATCGTACACAACGCCTTGGCACCAAGAGGTGAAAGTGAAGGAATGACGATAACGGACGGCAACAAACCCTCAAAAGCTGGATGAGATGTTGATAGGCCATATATGAGCGCTATGATATGGAAGTAAACTGTGAGTGACACAATGCTGCCATACGACGAATACTAGCTTACCGACAGCGCTTCCACCCCATAAGTCCAATGTACCTACCCAACCCGCATCAGATCTTAGAAATACGGGAGTAGAGAAAGCCCATTGGGAGGTCCAGAGGGAAAGTGTTCCCGCTGATGCACCGCCTCCCGCGGAGGAGACAGCACCGAGAATGAGGTGGAAGAGCGGAGATCTGACAAGCAGCGGATTCACGGACGGGTTTGTCGAGAGTATACCAAGAGAGGTAGTGATGGCGTTAACACGGAGAACAGCATCGAGAGGGAACAAAACGATGTCATAGGTTGGGAGATTTTGCGGGAAGAGGATCTGGCAAACAGTCGCATCAGTAGACTGTCTGCCTATGCCTGTTCCAAACCCTACCGTTGGAAAAAAGGAAACAGCCAGGGTAAGAAGCAGATGTACGCCCAAATAGTTCACGTAAGGGTGTATGGAGTATAACGGAGGAGGGGGAAGATTGAGCAAAAAGTGAGATATTAGCATTCCGCCCCAGGACTAGAATTTCGCAGAAATATGTGTGAGTTTCTCTCATAAACTTCATGAGCTTACCATCACCAGATACCCTGCGAGATACGCTTTCCATCCGATGACCTTTTCCTGACCAGCTTTCTTCATGTTTGCCTGATAGATTAGAGAAATTCGAGCCGCATGCAATGCTGATGCCCACGGGTACGGAAAGAGGGTTGAATGAACTTTTGTGGTGGTTAGAAATGTAAACTGATCTGCTACTGGACGTAATGCCATTGCTAGAGCTGTTGCCGCCATGATTTTCGACGTTGACAAGAGGAAGGTTGACACGTACAGCTACAGGCGCTAAATTCCGATGTGCAGTGATCATCGCACGTGATGATCGGCCTCATCGGCGATCGATTAATCACACCAGAGCCGGAATCCGTTTGTCGTCGGTTCGCACTCAACAACCATGCCATCGTCCCGCCTCGTACCAGGTCGATTCCCTCAACAAGGCGTATCCCCCATCGCAGATCGTATACGCGAACGTCGCGGTGCTCGCGGGCTCACTCCTCTCGATGGAACCCTATTGCATGTCCCCCCAGTTGCCGATGGATGGAATTCTCTTCTAGGAGCAATTCGTGCCAAGGGAAAGCTCCCAGGCGATGTTAGAGAGCTCATCGTACGTGTTCCGGCCAAATCGAATCCAATATCATATAGAATTTCTGCCGTCACTTACAGATACTCCGAGTAGCAGCTATCAACGGAGCAGCATTTGAATGGATTCACCACGAACACGTCGGTCGCGATCACGGACTGACGACTTCACAGTTATACCTCATTCGGGACACCTCTGCTCTACCCAGCCGTTCAAACACCACACTGTCACCACTGCAATCCGCTGCTCTAGCTTTTGCTCATCATAGTACACAATCAGTGAAAGTGCCTCCTGATGTTACGCAGGCACTGAAGGATGCACTTCGTGAAATTTCGACTTTAGAGGATGATGTTCAAGATTTCTTGGTGGAAGCGGCTGCTATTGCGGCGTCGTATAACATGGTTTCACGATTTTTGGTTTCTCTGGACGTAGCTGCCATGTCAGACAATGTTGTTCCATGGCCTGCGGATCGGAAAGAACACAAGGTCCCTCTGGCTGACGACGATGGTCATATACACGTCGTTACCTATACCACTCATCCCGGTGCGCCTTGGATCATCTGCTGCAACTCATTGCTCACCAATATTGGAATGTGGGAGTGGGTTCTTCCGTACTTGTTAGGACCTCAGGAAGGAAAAGGAGACAAGTTATTTTTGGGGCAGTATAAGACGTACAATATTCTCTTACACGATCAGGTGTGTGGTTGCATCTTCAATCCAGATTTCAGGTATTGATCGCTTCCTTTGATCCCAGCGTGGACATGGCTCTTCAACTACGAACGCCTCTGCCAAATGTACTATACTCACACTTGCGAATGACATCTCGCATATCCTCGAATACCTCAAGATTCCCACTCCCATCCATAGCGTTATTGGGGTTTCCCAAGGCGGAGCTACGGCTCTCGCGTTTGGGGCTTCCTACGCCAACACAGTCCGGTCCGTGGTCGCATGTGACACATCCGCTCGCACACCTGCAGGAAACAAACAAGCTTGGTCTGAACGAATAGAACTTGCTTCACGGGGCGGCGTTGACGATGAAGGTGTAGGGAAGAACATGCGAGAGCTAGGTCAGGTCACAGTGGAGAGATGGTTCCCTGGCCAGAGTCCTTGTGCCCCTGGGGGAAAGGAAGAGGGTATTGTGCATCGAAGGACGAGAAGTGAAGTTATTATGGAGAGTATGGTGATGAAGACGACTTTGGATGGATTTAAGTTGGGAGCGGGCGCGTTGATGGAGTACGATCTTTATGAAAGTACGTTTTTGCGACTGAGCTTTCTGCTAGGCGCTCGTTTATTTCTTGCTTGATAAGGCACCTGCCCCATAACTGCTTGTACCGTCCCTACGCTATTGGTGGCGGGATCACTAGATGGAAATGGGAAAGTTGCAGAGGGAATGATGAACCTTCAGAACACATGGAGAGAGAAGGGAGGTCAAGTCGAATTCAAATTAATTGTAGGCGCGGGACATCTCCCGATGGTCGACAAGACAGAAGATTGGTGGAAGGTTCTCAAGCAGTTCTTACAGCAGGTTTGACGGAGATGAGGTATTATGGACGGACAATATATGATCTGCGTGTAGCATGTACAACAGTATCTCTACCCCTATTCATTATCATTGACAGTGGTTTACCGTTACAGTTTACGAGGTGTTCTTCGAATTTGGAATAGACTGAGGTACCCACTGGCCCTTCAGCAATCTCAAGGTCAAATTGAAACGAGGTCCGTTGTCCAATAGTCCACCCTGAAGAAGGGGATCCACATATATCGGCGCACACCAAATGAACCAAGAAAGCACCCATAGATATCCGATGGTCTTTCTTATCCAAGAGGGACATGCCATCCATGATCCACCAATCGCAATCGATTCGAGGGTAATACCAATGGCCTGTAAGGGAAAGAAGACAAGACTTCCTCCCGCGGTGATATCGCGATGCATCATCATATCTCCTACTTGATGGATGATTCCCGTCAGCATAAATCCGGTGTAAAGAATTGTCATTTCGTAGCCACGTGAACCTCTTCGGAAATGAAAGACATCGCCGGCGAAGAAGCGTGCATAGGGCATGATAATCTGTGGAAGAAGGAGATTAATATACGTCGAGAAAGGCGGGAGTATTTATGACGAGGATTCCCACCGGACGCAAAAGCTGGTGCCATGAATATCTGTTAAACGAAGCATTGAGTGTGACGAAACACAACAAGATTTGTTGGAATGTTACTCACCCCCAAAACCTACGAAGCGTGTACGCCTCGGAGAAATCTCCGTAAAATGAAGGACATTCCTGAGGCTCATTAATTTTCACAGTGAGGCAAAATGCTGATATGAAATGATACGTGGTTGACATTGAGGTGACAGCGGACATGGCAAAGACCAAGATGCTCCGACATCTTCCCAACAATCCGTATGAGGGATCGCCAATGGATGGTCCTCCTATGTGGAAACACGCGTTGTTCCACATGTAGGCGTAGACCAAGTCGAGAATGATCAGGTTCATTAACGCCATGCCCAGTTGCCTCAGTATGGAATGGGACCGAGACATCCGGGCGTTCGGACGAGGTGGAAGAGCTGAGGTGGGCTCATGAGACCACCCAATCCCTCGTGGTGACATCAGGAGTTGTGCAGCCTGAGCAAGGGTAAGCGTTTGGGTACGGAGTTGCGACTTAGTGGGGTTGGAACTCTTTGAAAGGGTCTGCTTTGGTGTGGGTACATCGATCAAGAACGACCATGCCAAAGCATTGAGGAGAAAACTGAATACGAAAGAGCCAAAGGTGTAATCGATAACCGAATTACCAGAGGTCAAGCTTGAGCAAAAAATAGGATATGCAGAGCAAACCAGGAGAAACAGAGATAGTTGGCGGGAGAATGAGTGCCTCGGTTGGGTGAGAGAAAGCCAGTAGACAACAAAAAAGGCGAAGTATAGCAATGGCAGAGGGGAAAGCTGGTACACTGTTCCAGTGCTCGTCATGGTGTCGTAGTAAGGATGACCCTTGAACAATTTAATTATTCAAGAGCCGAAGAAAGGGTAGGAGAAGGTTCAGAGTAGCCATGGTCTGCTATGCCTCTGTATCGTTGCCGTGACAAGGCCGATTTATTTAAAATTTAGGGTTTTGCCGATAAGCTTTCCTTTTTGAGTTTAGCGAGACCCTCTTCACAATCACGCTCGTCGCGCTCGATCCTCAAGCTCATGGACAAAACTGGCCGACTTCGTCACTCTCGATAGCCAGTGACAGGCCCAGCATAGGCTCCACTGATAGGACAAGGAAATTCTCAACTCTCCAGGAATTCTTCCGAATCACAACCACCTCGGAGCAGTTTGACTCTGGTGAGGGCAAGGGGCAGAAACTCCTCCAGATTTACTTGTGATTGTGAATTTGAGGATCAACGTGACCCTGCTAAAGACGCGATTTAACCCACAGATGTCGTTTTTTTTTCAGCCGCCTACATATACTCAGTGAGGTGCGTTATTCTCAGTCTAATCAACCACCAAAATGAGAGGTGAAGTTGACGTCGAAGCGGTACAGGGCAAGACGGAAAAAGGTGGCCTCGACAGCCTCTCTTACCTCTCCAACTCCGAGCATGTTGGCCGTAGTAAACTTGCCGACACACTCGCGCCGCACGAGACTTACGAAGGACGACACCGTTTCGACCCTAACGCGACTTGGACAGCGGCAGAGGAGAGGAAGATCGTGCGCAGAACTGACCTATACCTTCTCACTTGGATCTGTGTCATGTTTTTCGGTCTACAGCTCGATCGTGGAAACCTATCCAACGCACTCGCCGATGACTTCCTTAGAGACCTGAACTTGAGCAGTGACGACTACAACAACGGTACAACTATCCAGCTGCTGGGCTTCCTAGTGGCAGAGTTCCCAGTACAGCTTCTCACAAAACGGTATGGATTCAAACATGTCTTACCGACTATGATGATGGCCTGGGGGACTGTTACGTGGGCACAGGCGTGGATAACGGGTCGGGCCTCATTCTACGTTACGCGTGCTCTCATTGGACTTTGCGAGGGTGGTTTTATACCTGGGGCAATCCTCTTCGCAACCTATTTCTACACATCGAAAGAACTTTCGGTACGCCTGGCCGCCTTTTGGTCGACGTTGAATGTCGCCCGTGTAATTTCCGCGTTGTTGGCTGTCGGTATTCTGAAGATGAGGGGAATCAGGGGTCATCCAGGCTGGTTTTGGCTGTTCATTCTCGAGGGTCTTCTAACCTGTGTTCTTGCTCTGATTGTGAGTTCAGCTCGATTTCAACTACGAGTCGACACTGATCAAGATCTAGTCCTTCTTGTATCTCCCTACGTCACCCACCAACACCAAGGGTATAATCTGGCGAAAGCCATGGTATACTGAGCGAGAAGAAGTTATCATGATCAATGTACTTTGTTTAACCTGTCTTTCTCCATAAAATTTTCTGACCTGGTACTTGTAGCGCATCCTTCGCGACGACCCAGCCAAAGGTTTAACCCATCTGCACGAGCCCGCCACTTTGAAAGACATTCGCGCGGCTTGGAAGGACCCATCCATGTGGGGTCTATATTTTATCGGGTTGATAGCATATATCCCCGCTTCCCCCGTTCAAGCGTACCTCACACTCACTCTTAGACGAATCGGCTTTTCTACTTTTGACTCCAACATGCTGACAATACCCTCTGCGGCGCTGCAAATCATTACTATGCTGTTACTGGCCCACAGCAGCGATTACTTCAATGAACGCACTTTCCACTGCATCTTTGGCGAGTTCTGGATCATGCCCATTCTCATTGCCCTTTTGACTATCCCCAACGGGGGAAGAGATTGGGGCCGCTTCTCAATGATCACGTTGATCTCGGGGTGTACGTTCTCGTGCGCTGTTTGATTCTGGATAGTATTCTAATGCAACCGATTCTTTGGACCCCAGATCCTTATTTCCATCCTATCGTCTCCGCCTGGATATCTGAAAACACGTTCGATGTGAAGAAACGCGCCATCACCGCTGCGACCTACAATGTCATCGTCCAGATCGGCTCTCTCATAGGCTCTCAGATCTACCGTAGCTACGATGCGCCATACTATAAACGCGGAAATGCTGTTTGCTTGGCGATCTGCGCATTGAGCCTTGTTACTTTTCTTGTGCAAAGGCAGGTTCTGGTGTATCTGAACAGGCAGAAAGAAACGAAATGGAATGCGATGTCTGCGGAGGAGAGGGCTATTTATCAAAATGACAAAGAGGCGAGGGAGGGTGATGGTAATAAGAGACTGGATTTCAGATTTGTTTATTAAAACTTGCCAGTAGTTGGCGACGTCGTTGTAATAGAACATGGGTGCGTAGGAGCCAAGTTAGTACTCACTCACGGTTGTTCTGGAACCACCGGGTATTGATCTACTCCCGTCTCAATGATGCATACATAGAGTGGGGAAATACCTTCATATTGTCAGCATGCGGGCGAATACTCTCAGTCTTCCTTCAAGACGCTTGTTTCATAGAACTGCTGTTCCAGCATCATCAAATCGTGCTATAGTATTTTCGAAGCACGGCCCCCCACACGATGTTCTCCGAGTTCTCACTATTCGCGACCCACCATCCCTACCGGCCCCAAATACTGTCAACGTTGATTTTATTCTTGCTCCAATCAATCCAGTCGACATCAATACTGTAGAGGGCTCGTATCCGATCAAACCAAAGTCAGAAACGGCTCTTACGGAGTTTTCCTCACACCACCCGATATTTGTCGGCGGAAAAGAAGGCTTAGCCAGGGTGGTTGAAGTGGGTGAGGGTGTTTCTGGATTAAAAAGAGGCGACTGGGTGGTTATGTATCATTATCGAGTTCCTACCTGGACCAAGAGGAGGAACGTTTCGGCTGCCGATCTCATCAGACTACCTTTCTCAGCGCAGGGCGGATTGAGCGAAGTGAATGGTGCTACAATAACGGTTCGTTACGCCTTCTTGACGTTCCTCCGAAGTTTCCTCAGGCTTTTTCTTGAATACTAGTAGATCAATCCACCGACAGCATATAATGTCCTCAAAGACTATGTCGATCTCCAGGATGGTGATTGGATTGTTCAGAATGGCGCAAACAGTGCCGTCCGTCTCCCCAACTCAGGTTCAGTACATGCCTGAACGGAATTGTTTTCTAGGTCGGCCAAATGATCATTCAAATCGCTAAGTACAGGAAACTCAATACCATCAACTTCGTAAGGAACAGGTAGTAGCCGGCTCTTACTTTCCTTACCGCCAATCTAAGTACTCTTCGTCCCAAGGGATGATCTCCAACCTCTTTCCCAACTGCTCCAGGGACTGGGTGCAACTAAAGTGTTGACGTATGATGATCTGCAAGAAAGCTCTCTTCGGAGTCAAGTCCAGGAGTGGACCGGAGGAAAGGTATACCTACTCGCCGGTAGTTCACCATGGTCGTAGTGACCCGCTTCTCTAGGACGTCTGTTTGGCGCTTAACTGTGTTAGTGGACCTGTGGCCGCGTCGATGGCGAAGTTACTGGGTCCCAATGCCCATCTTGTGTCGTACGGTGCCATGTCGAAGCAACCTCTTTCCCTACCAACATCGCTCTTCATTTTCAAGAACCTTACTGCACAAGGGTTTTCCCAAGCCAGATGGAACGAGATCCATCCCAAAGCAGATCTCGAGGCATTGGTAGGAGAGTTGGCTGAGAAGATGCTTCGCCGACCTGGCGCCAACGGTCCGTATCTTAAAGAGCCTATACACCAGGTCGTTTCCATAGCAGACGATGAATCAGATGATGTAGCTACGCAGAAAATTAGGGACCTGTTTAGAAAATTATCGGAAGGGAAACTGCCGAAGACTTTGTTGAAATGGGACTAAAGAAAGTCCATGCTAGAATTCAGGATTCAATTACACCCTTGTATGCATATGATAAGTACAAATTGATATCAACAATCAGTTTAGGATCCACAATTCAACTTCCAAACGGCGTTCTGGTATCGCAGAGGAGGATCAAGCTACCAGTTGCTACCAGTCGGTCAGAATAGCCTGAGCGACATCCTATAAACGTTGATGGCACGATTAGTAATCAACGGACTTTGCAAAAGAGAGAAAGCGCACCTTCAATCGCCCCAATCCATGCACTATGGCCACATTCACAATTGTCTTCAGCCTCCTCCTGACATCTGCCTTGCTCACGGTCAACTGGTACACTCCTGAGCAATGGCACCACCTCGACACATTGTCTGACCTCACTTGCTTACATTTGGCACAACGCAGATCCTGCTGTGCGAATGTCCGCTCCAGGTTGTATACTATGCCTATCAAAGTCATCTCGATACCTACGCGGTCGTACTCGCCCGAGCAGCTCGAACAAGTCCATCTCGCCCTTTGCCCGTCCGAAGAGTTCCCGGGGAAAAGGTCTGGATCACGACAAAAATCGAAATCCTTGAGAGCGTCGCAGTGTTTGCAGGGCACATTCGCCAGTTTGAGCGGTTCGCAGGGGTTACGAAATTTGGCGTCATCCGCGAACTCTCGGACTCCGACGAGGTCTAAGGCGTTACGCTTGAGGAGACCAACCTCCACCTGACACTCGGTGGCCAAATGGAACACAGCGCACGCAAACTTGACAAACTCCAGCGGAGGGCTTGTAAGGTGAAGATGTGAACCTGGAAGGACAGGGAATTCGAACTCGGCACGCAAATCCTCTGAATCGTGCATCGTGGCTTCACGGTAACGGTCAATGATATTTCCGGTGGTCCTGAGCATTTTACGAGTAAGTTTGCGGGTGATAAACTCCCGTACGCGATCAGTCTCGTTCTTTTGACGTGGGTCCTGCTGGGTAGAGTCGGGAAGGCCACCATTTTCGAGTGCTCGAAGAGGTACCCTCACAGCCTCGTTGGCTTTCTGACGGAGGAGGAAAAGTTCGACAATAAAATATTGTATAAGGGCATGGAAGTTTTTCTGGGTCGCTGGGGGGAGGAACTCGGAGATATTCCAATGCATCTCAATAGACAGCTCCTCGGGCGGCTCAAGTGCAAGAGGATCCTCGCATAAGATCCCCCCCATGTTCGCTTGGTCCATAAAGATTAAATAGTCATAGAATCGTTCAGTGCGTAGGTATACGTGCTGAAATAGCTCGTGTGAAGTGACGGCGGTGTTAATGTAGGTCGCATAAGCGTGAGCTGTTCCTGGTGGTTTGGACGTGGCAAGCAATATCCTGCTGAAGTCCCCGTAAACGACCTGGGACCCCAAGCGTTTAAACTCGGCAAGGAGCTGGACAAACGTTTTGCGCATGAGGGCATGAACAAAGCGGTGAACGCTGGAGTCATACATGTTGGATGTGCTAGAGCTGATCCAACGCCAGAAATGATCGATTGAAAGGGTGGCCGGACTTTGTTCATTGCTCTGAATCCTGTCCAGAAGCCAAGTCTTTACCATGTTTTTGAGAATGCTGAACGTGTGTGAGGAGACATTTGACTCTCCAAGTGTGAGATCGCGTTGTCCTCCACCTTCTGCATACTCATCGATAGTTTTTGAGACAGAGTCGAATGCTGTCGTTCCTCCGCTGCCTTCTAACTCATTCACGACCACTGAATGAATCACAGAATTGACTGCCAGATTCCTGATCGTCACTTCCAGGCATACGTTGGGATATACGCCAGGCACCACAAACTCAGTGTTTGGGAGTTCTTCTGCGGGGCACCTGTCATTTTCAAGCCCACCTAAATCTGGGTGATCACTTGAGGACCACCATAACACCATATCCTGTTGTACAAGCCGGCGGGCAAATGTGATGTCGGAGGTAAACAAAGGCTGGTCGCCTTCTATATGTCCAACGGGGAGATCGAAGTATTCGGCAAGAGCATGCAGCCTATCCAGCCAGGAGCCGAGTGACAGATAGCGAGCGAGCATTTTTCGTGCTACGTGTGACTGCCACGGGAAAACGTCCAAAGTATGAGCTGATCTTGCTTTCGACATCGAAAGCACGGGGAATCGGGCTAGCTTGGGTAGATGGGTATCGAAGTATGAATCGTCTTTGCTTGTGGAAAGGACAACAGTGTAAGATTTGTTTTCGTGTAAACCGAGTTCTCGAGATATAGCTTTTAAGGCCGTAGATTCCGTAGAGTGATATGTAGTGTTGAATTCCCGCGATTCGGGGTAGTCGACACTTCGACTTTTCCCATAATTCTGCATGTGTTGGTTTCGTAAATCAATATAAGTGTCCGAAAGGCGTGCTATGGGCTGCCTCCGAGTAGCTGGGTCGACAATGTGGAGTTTGACTGTTCCCATTGAGTAGAAAAGGGCAAAGACATGGAGTGGTGAGGTTGCCGAGCACGCATGATATAAGAAAATGTAGTGTCCACCTTTGCCGCCGTTGAGATATTTATGACGGGAGGTTGCGGACGGGAGCGGGCTATCAAGCTGGCGCAAATCAAAGCCGACAGTCTGTGCCCGATTTAGGGACATCCCGATATCCCGACTTTCACAAGTACGGCCAAGTTTAAGAAGTGCTCGCACAACCAAAGGTACCTGGAGTATGATGAGGATTTTATATTTGAGATGGTAATCCAACACGTACCTGCAGTTCGAACACCCCATCGACGCTCGGATCGCTGGCCAGGTCAATGAAATGTTCTCGCATCTCCTGGTAGGCATCTTCGCGAACCATGATTTTGTACAGATTCAAGCAAGGTAGCTCCCGAGGCAGGTTGCGGGTAACTCTTTCGAACGAATAGGAATTCGGTCGAAATAAGTTTTCCTTCGGTTGACGCATGTGAATGTAGAACTCCCTCGGAATACGCAACGGAACGGGAGTCAATTCGGAGTCCACAGATAACCACAGGATATAACGACCTGGAGTGGTGCTGGGACGAAGCTGGACGATATCCCACCTCTTATTAGTGCGGACCTTCACATTATTGAACATAGCAGGTACAACTGGAGCAGACGTCAAAGCACGTTCACCCTGCTGCCTTAACCTCCACCTCGGTCTCATGGCTTTGATCCATGCGGAATAACTGACGTATGGGTCCGGTGGAAGTTTCGTAAGGGCTTCTTCCTCCTCCTCTGGTTCCGGAGTCGACGGACGAATAAATTTTCGCTCCACCGGTGCGAGTCGAATTCTTCCGGCCTGGGAAGTGCGGAGGGTATCTTCGATATCCTGAATATGGTCGTCAGAGCTGTTTACTTCGCCTGCCGGTCTGAAGAAGTCTGTGAGTTTGTTCTGCTTAAACTTGTCCACCGAGTTAGCCACACGCCTATGAAGCCAATCGGGATGATGAATTCGAGGTACAGGATTCGCAACCTTCTGCATCGCAGCGGGAATAGTAATAAGTTTCTGGATGACCGATCCAAGACGTTCTATGTAGTACTGCCAATCCAAAATAGAGCGAAGGTCGAAGTCCACCAGACTGTTGTCCTTCAACCATTTCCGGAGGTAAGTACGTTTGACGTTCTCCTCTGCAGAGAAGATAGCAACAGGGATCGCACGTTCAGTGACTGGTGCACCAATTGGTCGTGCTGAAATGATAAATTTGCAAGCGAGACCTTTGTCCTTGACCATCTGGTCCCCAAGGAACTCAGCCAGACGCCGAGCTGTGCTTATCGATGTCGACTTCTGTCCTCCATATTCCGCTAACGTTTTTGACATGCTTCGGTTTTCCGCAATGAGTTCGACGAGCTCCTCATCCTCCAGATCGACAGCTTTACTAAAGAGCACATCGAGCCACTGATCCGCAACTTCTGCGACAGCAGCATAGCACTCCTCCGTTGTGGTTCCCAGAAGGAATTTCTCGAACAATTGTGACTGGAAGATCTTGATGAGTTGGAGTTCGCCCCGACGCTTCACCTCAAAGCCCTTTAACTCAGCCAATGAACCATCGTCATTGAAAACGGCATAACGCTTCTTTAATAGTTTGTCTTCCTCCTTCGATGAAGGCAGAATCATGGCTTTATACGGTCCATCAAGCTCGAAGAAGATCGAGTTCTCGCTGTGGATCTTGTAAAGGCCTGTGTCAGAATCAAGGTCGTGATACTGATGGTTGGTGAACTGGGCATGGACAAGGTGGTTGAGCATCGTGCAGGGGTATGAGAATCCTATAGCCTTGCCATTGTTGAGCTTGAACTTGAAATTCTCGGGGAATATCGCAGGGAGCATGCACCATATACCATCTGTATCCAATTCAAGGGGTCGACCGATTTGTTCAACAAGGGCTCGTGCCATCTGGATGATAGTGGCACCAGTTAGACAAGTAATCCCGGCCATCTCCATGGAATGCCAACGAGCACCCTTTCGCATCACGTATCCATAGAACGAATTGAGGATACATTTGTGTGCGAGCTGCAGGGAGTCGTAGAGCACGATCATCTTCTTCGCCTCGTCAACTTCCGCTATCGAACGTCCTTCGCTGATTACGCTGTCTAAGTTTTTCTTCCAGGTCTTGTGCAAGCCTTTGTATTCATAGCGACGGTCACGAAAACGACGCACAGTATCGACGTAAAATGGATTCTCCCGTTGGCAAACGATTGACTCCCTTCGCTCTACCTTGGTGTCTTTCGTCTTCTTGTATACCTTCCGAGAGTAGTCACCTAGTCGTTTATGCATCAATGCTGTCTGCTCAGCAGGCGTGAGATTGGCATAGCGTCGCTGTGGACCCCCAGGGCGTTTCGGAGGGAAGGTTTCCTGGTTCAGAGCATGTCGAATCATGTTATACTCGTCTCGGTGAGCTGGGAAGAACTCCCCTCTCCAAGCCCATTCCAATCGTCGATCACAGGTTTTCCCTGGGCGATTGTAGTCACAAACCGCGCAGACAGACTCGTCGACCATCGAGTCAGGCTGTAAACGATTTGATAACATGATGTTCGGGTACATAGCAGCGACATCAAGATGGTAAATCAATGGGTTATCGGTTCGTTTAGGGTTGTCGCGTAACGTCTCGAGTGCAGATTGGATATCCGACTTGACTTGGTTGTAGTTGGTGACATCGCCCAAAGATGCTTTAGATTCTTCAACAATACAGAAGGTCAATGCAGCATCTAAGTCATCGATCAACTTCGGGTAAATAGTCAATTGCAGGCGTAATTATGATTTCCGTGAAGACTGACCTTCTGAACCGCTGAGGGGGTTATTTTGAAATCTGTAGGGATATCACTCCTGAACACACCAGCTTCCAGGGCCTCAACATGTCCCCCCACATAGGTTTCCGAGGCCAACAGATGGCTATCGTAGAAATTGCCATGCTCTTCTTCATGTTTATTCGGCATTATGATATGAGCTTTATAGGCTTCCACCTGCAGATTGAACGTCAGTAAACCTATCGTGATAAAGTAACGAAGAGACCTCACCATCAACAATGTCTCGCAAAGTGTCCCACTTCCCTTTCGGAGAACCTCATCAGGATTTAGAGGGATGATATTGCAGAGGGAGAATATGAATGGGTGAACGTATTTCATATATAAGTAGTATGTAGCAACAGCATCAGAGACAGAATACTGCGCAAGGACTTGAGGTTGCTCCATCGCATACCTAACACAAATAAGGGTTAATGGAGCAGAGTACATCCAACGTAGAGCTCATACTCACGGTGTCATAAGTTCGGGATCGAGTTCGATGGGATTATATCCCAGCTTCGCAGTAGTGACCGCCTTCAAACCCTGACTCCCTTGAGGAAGGTATGAATCCCGCTTTACCCAGCGAAAGCAGTCCATATGAACGCATGTTCGGGATTTGTATTCATCCTCAGGATCCTTCGAAAATCCTGTTTCGAAGAACATATCAATCCCGTTAACCTTCGCGCGCGCGTCGAGGAAGGGAAAATCGAAGAAATCTCCGTTGAACGTCGCCATGACGGTCGGCTTGACCTCTTGGATATGGGTGAAAAATCGCTTTATGGTCGCGGCCTAGCAAAGACATCAGCAAAAGTGCAAGAAAGAGGAAAAAGTGGTTTAAGAACAAACCTCATCGGGTTCATTGAAGATTATAAACGGACCTTCGTAACCCTCCTTCGGTGTGTATTCAAAATCTTCTATATCCTCGCTAACTATCTCTCGATTGGTGATGAGGTAACCTTGTCCGTCCACCATATACGAAATCATCATAACCTGGTCAATGGATTGATCAGGAAATTTGAGAGGGGCTTTCGTGGTTTCAATATCGAACGCCATCACGACGGGGTCAGCACGCTTAACGCGATCTGTGAGGTGTCTGAAAGTTGGTTGCCCAGCAGTAAAAGTCACTGCATACCAAAGCCCCACACGAATGTCGTTGTCGATAGCGACTCGTAAGTAATACGGGACGTCAAACTCCCGAATGTCGACAATTCCTTCACGAGGATCCTCCCGTGTTCCTATTGTGTGAGACGAGTCTCCCCTTATTCCCGACCAAGACGACTCATCATCGAAAGATATGTCCATGCTCGCTGCACCGCTTGTGGCGTTCACTACTTCTGCATAGGCGTCCACGGCACTACGCTTGGCGCTGTTCGCTAGTGCAAGAGGCATTATCTCACGACGCACAGTAAGAAGGTCGGTAATATTGCGAAAACATAATTGAAGATAGAGACGGTGATGACCCATGAGATGGTTAGGTAGTTTGAGATCTTCTTTCTTCTCTCGAGAGATGCGAACGATGAGACCTTCGTATCTTTTGTTGAGCCATTCTTCAATAGTGTTCTCCATCCCTGACTGCGAGAAGTTAGTGGTTCAAATGGACAAAAATATTCACAACATACTTTGCACGCGATATTAAAGTACGGCTCATACACGAAAGTAGACTTGAACATGGAACCGTCATCTTGGATGAAGTAGTAGTCTACTGCGGATTTACCCCCGGGCCAGTCTGGATCTTTGACGGTTGTCTATTGAGCGCGTCACGAGAGGCATTGAGAATCAGAGCGATGACAGAATCGCTGACACTTACCGGGTGCATATTGACCAACCAGCCCTCTCGTACCAACCCTTCTTGCACGGCAGGAAACCCAAGCTTCTCGTCAATTTCATCATTCAACTTGACCCTTTCGAATCTCTCGGCAAGACGTGTACCATCTTCGTCGCGTCGCGGCCCTTCGTTTGCTTTGGAAAATCCCCCTCGACCACGACCGCGTCCACGAAATCCACCACGAAATCTTGTATTTCCCCCGCGAGCCGCGGAGAGTCCAAATGAGCCGCGACCTCGAGCCATAATTAAGTGGCTCTAGACAGTATTTGTTGAGTTTGGTCTCTTTAATGACTGGCCGTCAAGAAGTCGTTGGCGGTCGAGATGAGAACGAGTTGCAATTGGCGTGATGATAACGGTCGCGTACTGTCACACTTCGCATGACCACGCGCCGCATCAGACGCGTACCTTTCGACAAAAATCTTGATGATCAATTGAGAGGGAGAAGCTCAATTTGCTGTGGCCTCGTTTGAGATTACTTACTGTCGCTGAATCAGTATAATTAGCCGAAGTCCACCATCTCGTAAAGTAAGCAACGGTACTCCATGGTCACGGCGATTGTATAAAAAATTAGACATTCACATCCTCTAATCTAACTAATATTTTCTTGCCAACCTTTCCTTCTGAAACTCGCTTTATGATGTCTCTTACTCTCTGCGTAGCTTCCTCATCCGAGTCTGCCTTGGGGATGGTAGCAATTTCGTGATCTGGAGCCTTCAACTGTGATTGGGAGTGGAATTAGATACGTGTTAAACACTTGAGATCGTACGCAGAGCTCACTTTTCCATTGGCCATCCACTCAGCCAATGTACCAACAAGAGCAGCCTTCTTGTGTTTGGAATTCTCTTTACCCCATCTCGTTTGCCAGAAACCATGGGAAGTCAAATTCTTGAAAATGAATAATGACGTGGGAAGTGACAGTGGTTTCTTGGACATGGCTCCATACGATACGAGGTGTGCATTAAAACCTAGGAGTTTTGCCATCGCTGCAGTAGGATCTCCGCCTACGCAATTGAGAGCAAGGCGGATGTCCTTCAGATGTGGGGTTAGAGTGGCGCAAAGCACAGGGCAGAGAGGGATACCTTTCCACCCGTCCATTCCTTGACCTTCCCACGGATAGACTTATCGTTCAAATCTTCATAGGTCAAAACCTTGGTGGCGCCTAGCTTTTCGAGCTCTTTTACAAGCTCGGCGAGATTGTCACTATAACACCTTTTAATAAAGTTGCTTCATGAGGGGTCAACACTGACCGTGAACGTACGAAATTGATGGTTTTGAGGCCTCTGATTTTCGCTATTTGTATGACAAGTTTGCCGACCTAGAAACGTTGAGTCAAGGAAAAGTAATCTAGAGGTAGGAACATAGGACAAACAGCGCTATTTGCACCGTTCTGAATGACCCAGTCGTCCTTGGAGAGTTCCACAAAGCTGTCCAACATGTTGTAAGCAGTTGTTGGGTTAACCTAAAGGTATGAAAAAGTAAGTCGAACTTAATGGTTCATTACAAAAGAATTTACCGTCATTGTGGCGCCATGAACCTCGCTCAAGCCGTTAAGCTTCCCAAATGGTAGCCTGATAACATCCTTCGCCGCAACGTTTCTAGACGTTGCCCAAGTTCCTAGCTGCGATTTATCCATCACTACCCAGGACCCTTTTTCTAATCCGCTGACCCCGTCTCCAACGTCCATCACCTCAGCCAAACCCTCGTTACCCGCAACAAACACGGGTTCGTCTTTGCTACCTTTTCCCGTCGAAGTCAAGTTTGATGATAACGTGGGTTTTGACGGGTAAACCCCCTCGATGGTATTTAGATCTGCTGGATTGATAGGCGAAAGAATGAACTTGATGTTGATCGTGTTCGGTGGTGGTGGTGGAAGAGGTTGGTACGTGATCACACTGAGAGCTTGAGTTACCGGCCCATTAGAGGTATATACGACAGCTCTGTTTCGCCAAAGTGAAGAAGAAGAGAATAGCCGTTTCGGTACGCATGAGAGGGACATATATAGTTGGTAACTTGGGCGAAGTGCGAGTGAGTACACACGATTTTTCACGATGATCATGACCTCAAGGTGCTCTCCGGTCCGGTAAACCCGTCAAGTTCGCACGCCACCCAGTTTGGGTTTCATTTAATCCGATTTCGGGAGTCTAGCAACGACGTCGACGGTCACTTCTTGGTTAATTCTTGTGTCTACTATACTCTTATCTCTTTTTGCGGCCCAGCCTCTGTCCCTTCCTTTTTCTATTCTACTTCTCTGCTTATATGCCCCATGTCTAACGCTCACAAACACTCAGGCTCCATATCTCAAAACCAGAAAGCTCAACTCGCTAATGCCTATAACGAACTCGGCAAGGAACTCTCTTCCAGCAAGCTAAGAGTAATTGGGAATTATACTCTCGGTAGGGTCATTGGTGAAGGTAGGCGACTTATTTTCTTGCTCTGTCTGTAGGTGTTAATCTCACTTTTATTCAGGTGCATATGGAACAGTACGAATAGGAACTCATCGTCTCACCTCAACACGTGTCGCTATCAAACAAATTCCAAAAGAACTATCAGCATCCCTCACTCGTGAAATTCATCATCATCGCCAACTTCACCATCCTCACATAACCCAAATGTATGAAGTAATTGCCACAGAAAAGTCTATATGGATCGTCACGGAGCTGTGTTCTGGTGGAGAACTTTTTGACTACCTTGCAGAAAAAGGCCGCCTTACTGAGGACGAGGCTCGGTTTCTGTTTGGACAACTCTGTCTGGCCGTTGCTCATTTGCATGAGAAGGGAATCGTCCATCGCGATCTCAAGCTGGAGAATGTCTTGTTGGATGAGCGTTGTAGGGTTAAACTTGGAGATTTCGGATTCACCAGAGAATATGAACGCGGAGCTTTGATGGAAACATTCTGCGGAACGACAGGGTATGCCGCTCCAGAAATGTTGCAATGTGAACGATATTTGGGACCTGGTGAGCTCTGGAGCCAGATCCAATAGTTTGTTATCACTGATACGGTCACAAAGAGGTGGATATTTGGTCATTGGGCGTTATCCTGTACTGTCTTCTGACAGGGATGTTACCTTTTGATGATGATGACGAAGCGGTCATGCGGGAAAAGGTCATAGTTGGCGAGTTCGGAGACCCAGAATGGCTTTCAGATGGTGCGAAGCAGCGTGCAATTATTTTTCACCTGGTTCTGATAATGACATATAGATGTACGTGATCTCATCAAGAGGATCCTCGTGAAAAATCCCTCGAAGAGAATATCTATCTCACAGATACTTGCTCATCCTTGGTTCAGTGCACGTAAGGCGGGAAACGTCATCGAAAGACCCCCCCGCAAGTCATCGCTACCTATCTCTCCTGATGAACGTGGACCATCCCCTTCAAACGCTTCTAATCCCTCTGCGACCAGCTCAGATCTATCTTCCAATGAGTCCAGTAAACCAGGTTCCTCAGCACCAACTACTCCCACCCGGTCCTTCGATGATCCATTTGAAATGCCCAACTCCTCTGCCGAAAAAAACAGCTCAAATACCGTACCCACCATACACCCGAATCCTAGCGAAACGACACTTCGAAAAGAGCCCCGAGGTCTTGACAATAAATTACCAATAACCGATTCGAAACAAATAATGCGTTCAGAAATTCTCGAGGAAGAGGAAGCGCGAGAGCCAGAAGATGATCCCAACACACTTCATCGACAACGGACGAACTCCTCTGACTCTCGAAGCCTCGCACCCCCTGTACACACACTCCGCACCCCTGCACGTACGAAACGTCGTTCAGTCTCGTCGACAATGTCAGACCCTGACAACGATTATGATCCCCCGCCTATCCTTTTGGGAGATACTAACAATTCTGCAATCCAGATTATCAATAGTAACTCGAATAATAGCAAAAACTCCCACTTTAATCTTCCGGCGTCCAATCAGCGTGATAGAGATGTGGATTTTGCATCTTTACTCAACACACCTTCTCCCATCATATTTTCGACCTCTCTCGAGAGGGAGTTGCTGAACATTATGAACGCCCTCGGTTTCGATTTGGGACAGATTGTCTATTCAGTCCTTAACAATGCTTGTGATTCTTCTGGCGCAGTGTGGTGGATGCTGAAAAGGAAGGCTGAAAAGAAGATGTTGAGTGGGGAGGACGTCTTTTCGTGGGGAGAAGGGAAAGATTCGAAGGAAGTCGATGCGTACATCCGACAGTCTTCCCCGTCTTCTGCACCCGAGTCATCGCATAGCAAGGCGAAAGGCAAGGAGAAGGATGCACATCATCCCAAACACCGACATCACAAAAAGCATACCCTAAATGCCGCCGTTCAAGTGGACCTCCCGACCACTCCTACTTCTCCAGTACCTCCACCTGTCCCAGAAAAGTCGTTTTTGTTCACACCGACGCCCCTAAATCTCCAGAAGGATGGAGCTCCCGCTCCATCATTAGCTGTCGTTCCCGCAACCCCCACCTTTCCCCCTCCCCGAGCCACGACACCGCCAAACCATGTTGGCTCTCCTATGCTCACACCATCGTCATCTGCCGCGGTGCTGGGTAGTGATTCCTCTGGTGCACGTTCACATCCAAGCACGCCGAGTGCAGCCGGTAGTGGGTTCTCGGCATCAGGTGTTGGCGTCAAAGGCAGGAAGAACAGGGCGGGAAGTGTGAGCATCATGCAGCGAGCAACGACTGCGCTGGAAGCTGCAGGTCTGGTTAGAAAGAAATCGAGCGAGGCGGTCAAGGAGGAGAAGGAGAAGGAAAGGGAGAGATCTAAAGAAACTGAACGAGAACGGAAAACCGGAGGGGAAGAGTTACCGCCACCGCCTCGCTCATCCCATGGAAGCTCCTCATCTGGTGGTCACAAACTCACCAAATCTCCTCCTTTGAGGGCGTCAAGAGGGCCCTCAACACCCCCACCGCTTACCGAACATCCACAACTCCCTGCCATCGGCTCGCCGTGGGTACTCGCTGAATCTAGCGAGTCTTTGGGTGCACATAGTACTCAGTCTCAAGCACATTCGAACCCACACTATGTCAAGCGCACAGCTATAACACCGGCTAATTCACCTGCTGTTGAAGATGGCGGTGATATCTTTACTTCTGTCTCCCAACCTAATCTCGGCGAAGGTTCTAACAGCAAGGGATCGACTGGCTCTAATTCCGGTCGAAACCGTGCAAATATATTGTCGGCCTTTAGATTGTGGTTCCAAGAAGATCGGAAAGGCAAGAGAAAGGAAGGCAATCACATTCCTTCCCTGTCTTTCGGAAATAAGGGATCAAGTAGGATCAGTGGCAACAATGCGAATCGAACAACGGGGAATGGTCTTGAGAATGTTGCTCCACCACATAGACGAATGAGTGGCTCGCGGTCTTCTGGCGGTTTCCGGGGTGGCAAAAGACGGAACCGACCTTCTATCTCGTCTAGGAGATCTAGCAGCGTTAATTCACGACGATCTTCCGTTGCGTCGGTCCAAATGGTCATTCTTGCAGAGTCACCTCAAGTACCTAGAAGATCGATAGGAAGCTATACGCCTAACTCTGAGAGAGGAGAATACTCATCACGGCCATCAAGTATAAGAAGCGTTTCTAGGCAGCCGAGGCACCGGAAGAGCCCCTCTGCGAGTTCTACAGGGTCTCTCTCGCGGTCACAGTCATTGAACCGTGCATCATCGCCGATGAAGTATCATAGACGCGGAGGCTCAGGTTCCTCGACAAGAGTGGTCAGGCAAGGCCCGAAGCCACTACACCATGGTCGATCCAACTCCACTGCATCATCAGTTCATCATTCACCAGCATCCTCAAGGCCTACATCATTCATTGAGTATTCAGATTATGAGGGTCAGCGGACGGCATCGCCGTTTAAATCTAGACGTTCCTCGGATGAGATGAGCACACCTAGGAAGCATAGCAGAGATACGACGAGCACCTTTGTTGCTCACAAACGAGGCGCGCCTTTTTCAAGCTCGCTGACTGGATACAACTCGCTTGGGAAGTCTAGTTGGAAGAAGTCCTGGGGATTGGAGCCACCGGGATGGCAAACACGGACCGCACATCTACCGGTGGAGGTGTTGGCTGTATCGCCCGCGGAGGGAAGCTCGATAAGAGATGTGTTTTCCGGGAGACAGAGTTTGAATCTGGGTGATGAAAGTGATTGGGTCGATGAGGATGATGATATCCCTTATGCGGGTGGTCTAGGGCAGATGGGATTTACGTCGTCAGCTTCATCGTCAATGAACAGCAAGGCCGGGATATTGAAGTCGAAAAACGGACCCCTTGAGTCAACGCCAATAATTAATCCTCCGGTCAGCAGACGAGCTGGAAGTGGTGGGGGAAGTAAGCGGTCAGAGACTAAGAAAGCCGGACACACCCCGGTTGAACGGGTCTCCCCGAGTCCTACAGAATCGCATGAGCTCGAATCGAGGGGAGGAAGGAGGCAGCTTCCGGCAGGTCGTTCAGGCCCTGCCTTTAAACAGCCCATTCAGGAGGAAGAGGAAGAGGAAGAGTAACATATTAGAGACGGCGTTTGACAAGGTGAAGATGAGGGTAGTTATAAATGATGGACCAATTTATTTATTTTTTTTTTTTCATGCTGTTTTCTCGACATTCTATACCAAGCATAGCTACCACTAACGTTCTTTTCTGACGTTATTTATCATTTTCATAATCTGTTGTGCTACCTGGAGCCAGATTTTTTGCTGTCTCGATTTATTTTTCTCTACGTTTAGTGTAGTGGACCTCCATTACCTTTGGAGCATCATATGTAAAAATAGTACTTGACCGGCTTGACCACCAGTAGATATGATGTCACCTCGCTGACGTCGTTTGCGATCTGCTGTACTTGCCCGTGTATATAAATGTCAGCAATAATGGATGGAGTCCAATAATCAACCCAAATGTCTCCCTCTAATGACCCCGTTCACCCTTCCGCCGTTGGCGAAAACACTTCAGTAAATACCAGTACTGGTGGTACTAACGACCGCCATCGTTCCCCTGAGCTCGACGAGACTTATCCCCCACAACACCACGCGGGTGCAGTGGGTTATGGCCCAAACTATCACCTAGGACCCGTAAGCTCTGCTACATAAGACCCTCGTTCATGATTCATCGTTGCTGACGCTCATTACCAGACATTTAGTGACAAGATGACGGGACTTAAGGAGGAGGTCAAGGGCAAAATTACTCGTCATCCTGACCTCGTAAAACAAGGCCATGACAGAAGAACAGGAGAACAGCAACGCAGAGAACGGGAGGAAGATGTAAGCCACCGCCGCTCCTCAATTATAGTTACTTCCAGGGCTGATGTCGACTTTAGATGAAATCTGATCCTTTTGCTGATCCAGAAGAGAAGAAGGAGAGGGAACAAGCAGCGAATGTGTAAATCTCAGGCATTGTATAGAATCCCACAGAGGCCTTCGATAATGTACTATACTGAACCAGAACGTAACTTGTTTACTATTCCATAGGATCTAATCGCCGCACACTTTGGTACCGGTTTCAATGCTTAACCACATGGAGTTTGAACTCCAGCTTCAGCTTTGAGCCACCTCTCAACAAGTACTTTGAGTAATGTTTCGTATATGCTGTCGATTAATTTCACACCACTGAGGGAGAATACACGAGGTTCTCCCACAAGTATGGAAAGCCATGTACAGGCTGAGAAGAAAACTTCGCACGCGCGAACCTTGTAACTGACGCCCATATGCATCGAGTCCTCCTCATGATCAGCCTGAATCTATGGCCACTCAGGCCTCAGGCCTCAGGAGTGACCTTCCTTCACGCCGCCAAAAACGAGCTTGATGAGGAGTTCTGGCCGCCTTCGAAATCGGAAAGTTCTGCTCATCAGCGGCAACAATTTTTGCGTCGTTCTCGGTCTATATATCTGCTAAGAACGTCCATGGTGGATCTAAAATTATATAAAGACCTTTATTGATATGCACGCATAGAAGATATATCAACCACTTTCAGAAGCTACTTGGACTCGCCAGCCGTCTTGTACAGCCCACTCTTATACAACGCAATGGTTAGAACACAAAAGTTGTTCACAGCTCTAGTCTCTTTCGGGAGCACTACCCTGGCGTTCGTTACACCTCAACGACGGGACTCAATGATCGCCGTGGAGGCGCGGCCCATACCCCAAGGTTTTACCAGAGTGCAAGGCTCTAACTTCGCGGAAAACGCGCTTACCCTGAGTGTTGCGCTCAAACCCAAAGACAGAGATGGTCTTGAGAAAAGTCTCTATGCTGTGAGCACTCCCGGGAGCTCATCTTACGGCCAACATCTCAATTACCAACAAGTAAGTTGTCCGCCCCTTTCCATTAACCCTCAAAATGACATTTTCAGGTCAAAGCTTACATGGAACCACAACCCGAGGCTGTCGTTGCAGTGACTAAATGGCTTTCCGATAACAAGATCGCCAACGTCAATCCCAGTGGCGTGTTTGAAGATTGGTTGACTTTCCAAGTCCCAGCTTCAAAGGCTGGATCGTTATTGAACGCCAACTTTGAGACGTTTCGTCACGACGAGTCCGGAGAGGAGATTGTGAGAACGCTCGAATACTCTATCCCAAAGGATTTGCTACCTCACGTCGCATTGGTTCACCCCACTACTTCTTTTGCTCTTCGACCTCGTCCTGAACCGCGACTCGTCGCGCCTGCCGTGAATGACGTGAACATCACAGTGAGGGCGAATCCCGCTCCAGCATCTTGCGATACCAACGTGACGCCTGCCTGCTTACAAGCGCTGTACGGAATTCCAGCCACCCCTGCGACCCAGTCAAATAACAGAATTGGAGTTACCGGTTTCATTGGGGAGTGGGCACAGGTCTGTTTTCCCGATCAGATAATTTGTCGCATGCGCTAGTCCGCTCATCATTAATTCGTCTGATAGAATGCGGATCTGAAAGCATTCCTGACCCTATTGAGACCGGATATGTCTTCTGATACTTCTTTTACTGTCCAATCGGTCGACGGGGGTGAAAATAATCAGGACCCTACCCAGGCGGGGATTGAAGCGGTGAGGACATCCGTGGTTGCTTTCTTTGATATATATATCTACCTCTTTGTTCTAGAATCTGGACATCCAGTACACTGTCGGAATCGCAACAGACGTACCGGTGACGTTCATAACGGTTGGGGATCAAAACAACGATGATGTTGCCGGATTCTTGGATGTCATTAACGTTCTGATTGCTGAGGATAACCCTCCCCCTGTACGTATAATTCTGCTCCTGAGTTTTTCTGATATTCATGTATCTCCCCTATGCGTAGGTTTTGAGTACAAGTTACGGTTTCGATGAAACCGACCTGGGACCTGAGCTCGCAGGGTGTGCCTGACTCGTTATCGTTATGTGAATATCCATTGACAGGGCCCATAGCCGCATCTGTGATACCTACATGGCGTTGAGTGCTCGAGGAGTGTCAAACGTGTTTTCTACTGGTGGGTCTTTCGAGTGATTCTTATAATACCAGGCGTTAAGACGTTCCGCAGGCGACGGTGGTGTGTGGGGCTCTCGAGGTAAGACCTATTCCCTCGACGTCGGCTTCAGAATCCTAAACGGGCAAGACGATGCATCACCCCAGACCTTCAATGTGTTGACTTCGTACCGACCTTCCCTGCTGGATGCCCATACATCACTGCAGTGGGTTCCACTAACCCAGGTTCCTCGCCAGGTGAAGAAGTGGCATCCGATTTCAGCAGTGGTGGTTTCTCCAACTTCTTCGCCCGGCCAAGCTATCAAGATTCGGCTGTGAACGCTTACCTGCAAGCCATTGGGAGCGATAATGCGGGGAAGTACAATGCCTCCAATCGCGGGTATCCCGATGTTTCGGCACGTGGAATTACTGTTCAGATAGTGAACGCTGGATCGACAATTTTAGTTCGGGGAACATCGTGTTCAACGCCTATCTTTGCAAGCGTCATTGCATTGGTTAACGACCGGTTAATCGCGGCTGGGAAACCAGTTTTGGGATTTTTGAATCCATTGTAAGTGGGATATGATCGCAGCCGCTAAGAAAAATTAACCGAATCCAACCATAGTTTATATGCTCATCCTGAAGCCTTCTTTGACACGACTGCCGGGACAAATGATGGTCCTAATTGCGAGTTTTCCCTCTTTCCATGTTTCATAGTACCAATCCTTCTGACAACGTGAATTTCTCCAGGTCAACAGCTCGGTTTTCGTGCCGTCTCAGGCTGTAAGTTGCATCTACATGGCTTGAAAAGTTTCGTTTAACGATCTTTTGCAGGGGATGCTTCCACGGGATTAGGCACGCCAAACTTCAACGCCTTGCTGACAGCCGCAGGACTCTGATAATTAGATGATTAAGAAACGGCGATTGAAAGGTGGGAGTTGCGGGTCATCTCCGTATGCATCTTATACCTGTACCATATATCTGTAAGAGAGTTAAAGGAACTGAAACATGAGTTGCGACGCGTAGCGGATATGACCGGAAATTTCTTTGTAGATTGCAGGGTGGTGGCCATAATCATATACACCTATGTAGCGGCAGCAGCATGACGATTCACATATAGCTATGCAAAGACGTGAACGAAAGGTTCAAAGGAGATCACTCGGCATCTACGACCACGGTTTGCAGGCCCTAGAAGCAAGTCACAAAGTGAATGGTGATAGAGTATAGAGGCACGCACCTTGAACGAGGTGACCTCTACGTGGGATGCATACGTGTAAAGTTTTTCCTTTGCACCCTCCTCGTCGTTTCGTTTTCCTATAACATGACTTGAGGATGAGCGGGAAGAAAGTGAGAACATTACACACTTTCAAGCTTGATCCTCAGCCGGTGTGGAACAGACTTGACACCTTGAGCCCACAGAGCCTGGTTCAGCTTCGGGTCGATTCTGACATCTGCTGTACCCATGGCTTTCTGAGCGAATTGAACGACAGATTTCACGGCCCAAGGAGCTCTCTTCTTAAATGACCGGCCATGCACCCGTTTGTGGAGATGGATTGTGTATTCCCTAGTGACAACGTCCTTGAGGGCGGAACGAGTTTTGCCGCCAGTCTTCAAAAGATCTCAACTTCAGTTTCTTCAAAGCAAGCTTGATTGAGGAAGACGGTGCGGACCTTCTTTTTCTGCACGGGAGCCTGATGGAAGATACGAGATATAAGAACGCTAGGACGTTGAGGGGTTCGTGTGGACGTACCATGGGTCTTGAGGATGTCGATGTCGATAATGAACTTGCGGACCGAGCACGTTAGTTCTGTCGTGTAAACAAAATAAGGTTCTCGGTGGCTGTGGCGGAGTCTGAAAAATGGTATTCCGTCATCTCGGCATGGAAAGTTTGCTTGTGTGACCTCGGTGTGACCCGTGTGACCTACCAAGCTAGCCAAGCTTTTGTCTGTGCTAACCGGCGGTTTTGGCTGGAGGGGCTCCCGTAAACTGAGACATGGGAGGTACTTAAGGAGGTCCATCATCTCTCTGACGGTCACCGCTGCCCATGCGTTTCTCTGTCGCTCTCTCTTTGCTCATTTTCGTTTCTTACGCCTCGGCGCAAAACATACCTCGTTCGTCAAGGTTCTGGCAATCTCCGAAATTCCCAGCTGACTCCTTCTAGCTTGTGCTTTGACTTGTATCAGTTCTGCCAATACTACTGGATGCGCTGGTCCAACCGATACTGCGTGCTTGTGCCAGAATCAAGCCCTTATCAATAGCACTCTTGCCTGTCTTCAACAAGGCTGCCCCAGCAGTGACATTCAGGCTGCGCTCTCTGCTGCTCAGGCGCTCTGTGCCCGAGTCGTATGTCCTTTCCCATAGACAAAGTATAACCGTGACTGATAAGAACATAGAGTGTTTCTTTATCCGTCCCTGCAGGCGCAAGCGCGACACCTACTGGGTCCTCCAACTCCAGTGCTTCTGCGGCACCTACAACGTAAATCCCAGTTTTCGTTAGCTCAAATACAGGAATTTGATAACAACACACCGCAGATCCTCAACTTCTGGAAATGGAGCTTTGGGCTTGGACCTCAGCGTTATTGCTAGTATAATTGGTGCCGGTGTTGTCGCGTTGGTTCTCTAAGTTTGGCTTCCCTTTCTTCTCAATGTTCGAGGCCACCGATAGCATTGAAATGTCAAAATAGCACAACGAACCTATGTATCGTAATCAGAACCGAAAGTAACGAAGATAGAGTCCGTAATAGTGGGATCGACTGTTACTTACTATATTCTTATCTACTCATCTATTGGTGCCCATTGATGTGGAGCTCGAATCTTTCTCATGCCATGGCTTCTGTGAGGATATCCGTCGTACGTGACTCTATTGATGCAAAGGCTTTTTTGAGAAATCTGCTACTAATGGGTGGCAAAGGGTATCGTGTTCCTGGACGAACATGATCGCGGCGAATCATTATTCTACCAACACCCTTCAGAAATATCACAAAAAATGCCTCTTATTTCCTCCGCGTAAATCTGCGCACCCTCAAGGCGTTTTCCGAGCCTTTACTTAGGCTGGCTCCAAGTTCTTGGCGGTCGACGGATATTATACCTATCCCGGCTGGTTCTTGCAGATTTATCTCGCCCCTGACATCGTCTGTGCAGGCTGAAGACACGCATAATATCATCAGTAATGAGTCCGTACACTCCATCGAGTTCGGCGTATCTGCATTACTTACCGATATGGAGAAGATCATTGGGTCAGAACGCACTGGAGAAAGGAGTTTACCAACTCCGAGTGGTTACCCGGCTTTTTCGTTAGCGTACGAGTGAAAGCTGTCTGGGAAAAGATTGACCGTAGAGTCTCGGAACTCCTCAGTCTCATACATAGACACCGATCAGGCCAGTCATCAACTTTGGTATAGTGCGTGCGTAAAAAAATTGCGACTTTCGCAGAAGTTGATGCCTCTGTGTAAAGAAGTCGCTAGATTACGGCGGGCCCCGACCTGAAAAGGTTACAGAATACCTTCGTATGTATTCTCAGCCTGTCAAACAAATACATTCGTCATTGACTGTGGAAAACACGGGAATTACTTCTCGTAGGATGCTAAATTAAAACTTGTGAAGTACACGGCCTACATGTTGTATGAATCTTCCGCAGGCAAGCTCCAGACTGCCTGCCGTAGGGTGTAGCTTTGACAAAGCCTTTATCTGTCAAGGTTTGAACAAAACTACCGCACCACCAAAGTAGCAAGTTCCCTGCCTTCCTGCCAGTAATATGTACGACATCAAGACCTAAAAAACGTTTTAGCTTATAACACTGCTTAATGACATTTTGACAGGTATGGGGGGAAGTACGATAAACACACCTTTCCATCTTGCTAGATTGTGTCACAGAATTCAATCCCAGTTAAAACCTCAATCATTATCCTCTGTACCTCCCCACACCTCTAAATGTGTACTGACGAAAGAATGACAGGACTCGGGAACTACTTGGTCTTCCATTCAAAATCCGCCTGGAGAGTGAAGTAGCCGAATGCCGGTCGTTATCGGACCTGAGAAAAAACATGCTGCAGCCTGAGATTTCTGGTGACGACATTTTTCTTGCAGATCTAGAGTCAAAAATTGACACTCGAAGTAACAAATCTCCCTTACCCTCCTTACTCACCTCGTCGGGGGGAGCTTATTTTTTTTTTTTCCGTTTTCAGTGACAACGGCGAGGACTTTCAGACATTCGAGGCCAATGAGTTCTACGACGCGTAATAACGTCGTGTTTCCGTTGCGATCAGTCTCGGAAAGGAAAGCAGAGAGCCACATCAAGCGCATTGCAGCTTGATAGCCTGAAGTTAGGAGAGCGCTCCACGATACCCACAAGGTTCTCTGCGGATAAAAGGAACTCCCACCAGCTTCAAGCTGGGGGCCAGAGAATATTCAGCGACGCATCTCCGAGAGAGTGTGGCAGAGTAATAGCGAGCTTAGACCGCACTCCCAGAATCGTGTCCAACGAATTCGTAATCCAAATGAAATTTGTTGAATGTAGCATTTTAATCGAGATAACCGAGAATGCTCCTGTACGTTCCTTTAGCTTTGTCTGTCCGACAACCGGGTATTTACCAGTGAGAGCAGGCCGTAATTCCCGGGAAATGAAATTTGTATGTTATCTACGACTTGTCCCCGGTCGATCCAGATTGAGAAAGTCTTGCCATTAAGCTGTAGGTGATTGCCCGTATCGGAATGCTCGATGAGTTGTTTGGAGAGGCACCCACCCACAAAATACACGCTAGAGCTTGAGGAGTCTGTAATCGAGATTCGGTGCAATTCTTCGGGGTGCTAGCCGAGCCAACGAGTCGTATGAGTAAGTAGATACATTCATTCTGTCCTGATATTCCGTGTTCGACTTGATGTAAAGTTGATCAAGCAAACAATCCAGTTTGGAGATTACCGCAGATGTCCGCGGTGAAATTTGGAAAGAACAGAAAACTCGAAGCACATGTTCCCCAGAGGACCGGATAAGGATTGTGTGTGCTTGATGAAAAGCATGGTTTGGAGGTTTCGTTTTCTTCATCTCAAGACAGAAATCCATCTGGACGGCAAGCATGAGGGCAGGACATTGGCGATGAGTAACGGAGGCGACATACCTGGCATAGCTTACTACTCCCACGGCCCAGAAACGGGAAACGCGACCTCTATCACCAGCCTTTAATGATCATGGCGACTACCACACCTTTTCCAGGATCTCCTACTTGCGCGGAACCCGTATGTCAGAGTATGGAAAAATCCGTGAGAACAGAAGAACAGAGCGAACGGCATTGTCGCATGGCGGGCTTTCCAGTCCGAGCGAAACGGTACAGTTCTCATTTGAGGTTGTGAATCAAATTCTTCATCCTTCTCACTCCATCATGACCTGGAATAATATAGAAACAACCCCATTGATACCTGATTATTTATGACATTCGCTCTTACCAAAATTTTTTTCCAGGTACGTACCTTCTGGAACATTTTTTCCCTCACTGGGTGCTAGATATTGATCAGCAGAGCCCACAGTCGAGAGTATCTGAAGATCTTTTCCGTAATACCAGCATTTGAACACGACTTTCATCCTTCATGCCAAACCAAGGACACAAGACCTTTCCATAAGTTCTCGGAGCTCCCGAGAGTTTAAAAAGCCACAGACACCCCTCGACTGATTTCACTCCAGTCATCATGCAGGAGCTCCCCAAACACCCACTCTTCCAGATCCGAAACGAATTTCTCTCCAAAGACCAAAGCGTTGCACTATCCTATCGTCGTGCTCGCCTAGTGCTACGCAGCTATGGTTAGTCCTTCTCTTATCTTCAACCCCGTCTCCTCAAGTTGTATTTTGCAGCTTTGACCTCGTCCGACGTTGAGACATGCTCTCCAAAGTTTTGGGCCATGATGACGGATCCCATCTGTTCCCTCGACATTGCAATGTTCACTATACTTGCTGCCCATGTCGGACTTACTATCGGGACACTGTCCCGTCACATAAACAAACGCCCCGATCTCCGCCCATTGATGGACAGCTTATTACGATTCAACACTGTCGGGATCTACTTGCTTACCGAACGAGGACACGGTTTGGATGCTTTCAACATTGAGACGACCGCTGTGAAAACACATGACGGTTTCATATTAAATACCCCTCGTGAAGAAGCTACGAAGTCGGTTGTCTATTGCCACAATGCAAAAAATAGCCAGAATCTGACCACCTTTATAGGTTTATGCCTGCATCAACCCCAGCCTTTGGGATTCCCAAGGTCGCGTTGGTCATGGCGCGAATGATAGTTGATGGCCAGGACCGTGGCTCGAGGTTCTTCATCGTACCCGTCTGCAACGAACACGAGATGTACCGTGGGGTCGTTTCCAGTCGCCTGCCCACACGAAGCGGAACGAATCCTCTGGACTTTTCCTTGACGCGTTTTAACAACGTTCATCTTCCTCCCACGGCACTCGTAACATCGGACATCACCGATCTCTCTGTTCCTGAACGACCTTTGGAAGCATGGTGGAACGAGATATGGAGAATACAACTCGGCACTTTAGCTGTACCCGCCCCATGGATTTCTGCCATGAAGGCGGCTGCTTATATTGGCGGGAAGTATTCCATGCATCGGTCTATTATTGGAACGAGAAATCAGCCCACCGCAATCATAGCTTTCCGCACCCAACAGTGGCCAATACTCAATGCAACAGCTGTCTCTATGATTATGGACAACTGGTATCCTCGTGCAGTACGTTATGCGATGGAAGGGACGACAGACCATCGTGTCCGACATGCCATGTCAGTTATCGTGAAAGCCACAATCTGCCGACATTTCCAACGCACAGTTCCGGAGATCGCGGAGAGATGTGGAGCACAGGGGACGTTTGAGCATAACTACATGGCTCGTATCGAGGTGAGCACATTGTTATCTCAATTATAGACGTTTACTGACCAGCCTCAGAATGATGGGAAAGGCGTTATTATAGCAGAAGGAGACATTTTGACGCTGTGTATCCGCCTTTTCTCAGAATTGCTGCTCGAGAGGTATGCGGTACCTTTACCTCCGCCGGAAAGTTCTCTCCTCGCTCAACATGCCTGGTCGCTGCTTGACGAGAACAAGGAACTTCTCCATTCGTTGGACGACCATCGAAGTGACTCTTTCAATTGCCTCATCCTTCCGCAATCTCAGGCAGTAATCGAAGCCATCGGTCACGCGATGGCTTACGCCGCTGGTGTCGAGGGGAAACTACCTCAGGCCATCCTCGATATATATGAATGCTCTGTCATTCGCCAAGATCCCGCTTGGTTTTCTGAACAAGTAGGCTTAACACGCATGGACCAAAGACGTCGAGAGGACGCTGCCATATCGTCCGCTTTGCCCCGGCTAGATGCCTACCTGCAAGATCTGGGGATTGAGAACTATGTCTCCGCTCCTATCGTATCCGACGCATCTTGGAAAGCGTATGCCTCGTCTCTACCCACGTACATAGGGGGTGCGAAGAGCACGCAAACCGTCACCGATATATCCTACTACCAACTTCAAGCAAGGTTGTAACGTCTTCGGTAAGACCATGTACACACTCTCCTACTTGTCGAAGGCTGACTTTGTCCCAATCAGTTATCAAATTAGCCGTGTCGGACCTGAAGCTAGGAGTTGTTGTACTTTTATTGTATATCATTATTGGGTTGTATCAATATATGAATTGTATCATTAGAAGTGCGATTGTTGGCCCTACCGCGGTCGTATATTTTCGTATTGGGTGGTATGTAAACGCCCCTATCTGTGTATACCAATTCTTCATGCGACGTCGTGGTTGTAAAGTAACTTCAATGCGCCGGGACCTTCGTCAGAAAAGTCTGACATGCGGACGTCATAATTTCCCGCAAGAAATGGATCGATAGTAACTCATTCTAGACCAAGTAGAGGGGTGCAATGCTCCATCGACTACCTATTTTCACCCCTCTGCTTTTCAGTGAGACTCTCAAAGAAATCCTTGACATCGGAGTCGCTGACCACCTTTCCGTTTTGCGCAAACGGACGCAAAAACTGGACGAGATCCTCCCTGGAGTAGATAGGTATGTCAGGACGGGACACATAGGCATCATCCTCGAACATACCGCATTGCGTTGAAGGCATGGATCCCGTCAATAGCACGGTCTCTGGGAAGGCGGGAAAGCGCTCTCATCCCCAGCTCCTCCAGCGACAAGCCTGCGCTTTGTTAGTGGTATGCTGGACAAAGCAAAACGCACTGGTCACCTGAATCGGGATCTGAAGGAGGATCGTACGTGTCCTCTTCTTCCAGTAAGTATCCATTGGCCTGCAGAGATGGAAGGCACTACAAAACGTGGTACATGAGTCCGAGGATCAGGTACACATTGAGATTTCTCACCTCAGAACAACGACACCAGCGGTTTCGAAAACCCTCGCTGAGAAAGATGTCACCAGTGCCCAAGGTAACCGGATTCTCATTGTCCCCTATTCCCGCGTAGATTTTCTCGCTCCGGTGAGAAGAGAAGGGTGCAAGACATGGCTCCGAAGACGACAACGAGGATACACGCTGCCGCTTTGCGTTCCGCTCGGTAGAGTCGGATGGTGAACCCCGCCTTTTCTGGGTCTCAATATTATTGTCAGCTTGAGAAAGGGTATCGACCTCATTTTCTGGAGATTTCTCTGGATAAATCTTCCAAGGGCTCGATGGACTGTCTCGGGTGATAATTAGGCAGCCTGGTGACCCAGCGTAACGCTGCAAGACAGAATTTTTTGAGACACAAGTACCACACACGAATGCGTCATAATCGGACGCTCCAAGTAAAGGCGGAGGTAACCCTGAGGATGATGCCTCCGAGCGGGTTTCGTCATCGTTGTCATTGCCCTGATCTTGGCCACTTTCTTCTGAGGTTTGTTCTCGAGAAGATGGACGCTCCCGAAGGTTACAGCAGGATTCATGAAACCAGTCCTGACAGACGTAAGTATCAATTCAATAGTTTGGTACAATAGAAGAACAAGGAACGACTTACTTCGCATGCAAGGCACTGTATCATAGTTTCTCGTTCTGTTTGTGCATCGTATGGCCGTAGACACCGACAAAAGAGTGCCTGAAAGTTCTGTCCGTAGAGATTCCCCGTGTTCACAGGTTCCAATTGGGTGTGTAAAGAACATGGGTGGGTAATCCCGTCGGTCGGGCAATCACAGCGAAAATTTCGCTTGGGAAATCTAGTCTTCTATGGTATTCCCAGAAAGCCGCTATTGTGAGTATCACTTACAGTTCAATTTGTTCGTGATCGGTATGACAGGCAATTGAACAGGCAGAGCAAATACCGCGGGACTCTGGACAAGTTTGACAGAGATAAACCGCTTGCCTGAAAGATCAGGATGGCTCAAACGACAAGAAGAGAGCTGATACAATTGTTACTGACCTGATATGACCAAGTGAATAGGTACATTTTGAGAATTGGTGGGGAAGGGCTTCAGAAGCTTCTTGGAGGAGATTTTGTTGAAACGCGAGATATTCTACCAGTGACTCGGACATGACTGAGGGAGTTGGAAATTGCTTTTAGTAGCTTTAGAATACTTGTAGGGCAGTTATTCGGGCTCAAGAGGTCAAGTCCTTGGAGAAAACTATGGCAGTAGAGCTCGTTGGTAGTTGGGTGCAACGCCTCAGTCACAAACGCAGGCACGCCATGTTTCCCGTGCTCTCACGCAGAATCAATCAGTCATGACATAGCGGCGCGCTGATCCTCTTCGCCACACTACCACCACCAACCGCTCTTCCGTATCATTCATCCCATCATGGCTGAGACTGGCACATCGTCTTCTGGAAAAGGACCTGATCCAATTCTCCTTACGCTCTTTGCTAATCGTTTCATGAGTGTTGCTGAAGCGATGGGCAGATCCTTACAGCAGACCTCAATTAGTACTAATATCAAAGAAAGACTCGACTTTTCTTGTGCTCTTTTCGCGCCAGACGGTGATCTGGTAGCTAACGCACCTTTCATTCCAATACATCTGGGTTCAATGAGTTTGTACGATTCAAGTTCTTTGCCTTCTGTGATCTGTATTGATGAGCAACGATTTCAGCGCTGTCAAGTATCAGATGAAACTATACGGAAAGGAATTGAAAGAAGGAGATGTTTTGATGACCAACTCTCCTCATGCTGGTGGCTCGTGAGTGCGTAGTTTATTTATACCCACAACTCAACCTAAATCTTCCTAGTCACCTTCCAGACATCACGATAATTTCTCCCGTCTTCGATCCCAATACGAAAGAAATCATTTTCTTTACCGCGTCCCGAGGTCACCATGCTGATATCGGTGGGATACTTCCCGGCTCGATGCCTCCAACTTCGGTCAATCTCTTTGAGGAAGGCGCGGAGATAATCAGCTTCAAGATTGTGAACGAAGGCGTCTTTGACAGAGACGGCCTAATAGAGTATATGGTCGACAAACCTAGTCAATATCCTGGAAGCTCTGGTTGTCGGAATATCAGAGATGTGGAGAGTGATTTGAAAGCGGTAATTATGTTCCTTGAATCTATCGCCCACAGATGTATCTGATGTGGGATTCCATGTCAGCAAATTGCCGCAAATCACAAGGGAATACAGCTCATACACGCTAGTGCGTGAATTCGTTCGATCCGTCCTATTGGACCCAGTGGGCTAACTCAGGCGATCAGTCGTAGACGATTATGGCTTGGAAACCGTGCAGGAATACATGTATCACATTCGTTCCAATGCCGAAATGTGTGTACGGAACCTTCTGCGAGATGTTGCTAAACGATCTGGCACAAACGTTCTTTCTGCCGTTGACTACTTGGACGATGGATCGCCCGTGAGTAGATCAACGTGGCTGCGAAGTGAACGTGCTCATGTGGCGTTTAGATACAACTCAAAGTGGAAATCGACGAAGAGAAGGGCTCGGCCGTTATGGACTTCGAAGGAACTGGATATGAGGTTCGCGGAAACCTTAATGCACCCATCTCTGTGGTTCATTCGGCAGTCATCTATTGCATGAGATCCATGTTAGACATGGATATTCCTTTGAACGCTGGGTGTCTGGTGCCTTTAGATAGTTGGTATCTTGTCCAGTCTGGTGTATCCCTGCTACGTTCTCATCTGTCCAATCTTTCAGTCAGAATTCCCAAGAAGTCATTACTCTCACCGTCTCGGAGAGCCGCCGTCTGTGGAGGCAATGTCTTAACATCGCAACGTATCGTGGATGTTGTGTTGAAAGCCTTCCAAGCTTGTGCTGCTAGTCAGGGATGTACAAAGTAATTATTATCTTCTTTGACGGTAGAAATGTCTCTGACCCGCTGTAGTAATCTGACCTTTGGTGCAGGTGGCAAAGATAAGGACGGGAAGGTGGTCGCTGGGTGGGGCTATTATGAGGTATGGGTCCACTTTCTCAACGTTCTCTCCAGATGCCTGATGGCCAGTTTTCAATACGCGCATGCACACAAGACTATCGCAGGCGGGTCTGGCGCAGGCCCGGATTGGCACGGAACTAATGGCGTACACACGCATATCACAAACACCCGTATCGGTGACGTGGAGATCCTTGAGCGTCGTTATCCTGTGATTCTACATCAGTTTGGCCTTCGTTCTAATTCAGCAGGTGCTGGCGAATGGCGTGGAGGTGAGGGTGTCAAACGCGAAATCGAATTTCTGGAACCAATGCAGGTATCGATATTATCCGAGGCAGGTATTTTCCCTGTTTGCCATACGACTACCAATTGAATTATTTGATGCGTTCACAGCGTCGGACGAGGCAGCCCTATGGGATGAATGGAGGCGGCCCAGGTGGTCTTGGCCGTAACACTTGGGTCAAACGGCTTCGGGAAGAAGATGGCGACCTGGAGGAAAAAGGGACTAGTCCCATTAGAGAAATAAACATCGGAGGCAAAGCTACGGTATGGATGGGAAAAGGAGATCGGCTTCTGGTGGAAACGCCAGGTGGTGGTGGCTGGGGATTCCCGGATGATAAAAAACCTGCCACCGCCGCCCCGCACACCAAAGTTTGGGAGCCCAGGGGATCTTTTGCAGAAAGAGCAGCTGCACAGGCGTCCTTCTGATGATCTGACTATCAATTACGATATTGGCACCTCTATCATATTTCTACGTACATAGAAAAGTACGACCTCCCGGCCTTGCCTTACTCATCAACTACTGTCGTAAAATTCTGATCGCTGAACCTGTAGGTCAAAGTTTGTCTCATGTGAATAGATGGAAATTGAAGAACAGGTTCCAGAAATCGGTCAAATCCTTTCTCGTCTGCCGTGCCTCTTCGCTTCAAGTTGGTATGAAATTAAGCCTGGTAAGGTTCCTGCCGAGTGCATGCGCAATGAATACAAATTAGTAATTCCGGTTGAATCGGTATAGAGTGACAGATGTAGAGTAAAATTATGAGAAAACCTCAATCCCAATCGTCGTCGTCGTCTTCATCTTCCTCGTCACTATCATCTCCCATGTTCTTATTTCTCGCAAGCAATGCATCTGCGAGCGCACTCGCTAGATCACCCCCACCTGCTGCTCCTGCTGCTGCACCAACTGCTGCACCTCCTACGGCGGCTGCGGCTGCAGTGCCGACGCCACCCCCAGCTGACGGACTACTAGGATCTGTTTTCTTGAGAGAGTGGATTCCCTTTCCTTGAATAGACGCAAGGAGGTCGGCCCTACCGGGCTGTGCCGGTGGCATAGAGTTACCATTGGACCCACCAGGAGGTGGGGGAGGTGGTGGTGGCGGCGGTGGAGCTCCTGTAGCACCAGATGGGGGTTGGGGAGGTGGTGGGGGAGGTGGAGGTGGAGGTGCTGCTGCTGCTTGTTGAGGCGGAGGTGGAGGAGGTGCAGGTGCAGAAGTTGTTGGCCTGGAGGGAGGAGCATTGGCAGGTCGAGCAGGCGGTGGAGGAGGGGTTGGTGCTGCTTTAACTGGCGGCCGTGACGGTATCTCTGGAGCAGAAGGAGACGAAGGTACTGCTCGCGACGGCGGTTGTGGGGGTGGTGGCGGCTGGGATGCGCGAACATTGCGAGGTGGTGGAGGCGGTGGTGGGACAGGTGTTAAAGATGAGATGCTATTGCTTGGCGCATGCGTCTTTCTGGATGGTGGTGGTGGTGGTTTGACCTTCTTCTCTTTAGCTGGTGGCGCGGACTGTTGCGTCCGCACGAAATCTTTGATGAAGTCCATTTCCTTCGCAATGATTTCCTTGTCTATTCCAGAATTCTCCAGTTGACCAAGAAGTGCAGTCCATGAAGGATCAACACCTTTGGAAGTAAAACCAGATTCGGAATCATAACCCATGTGTGCGACATGAATAAAGGAGCCCGCGGTGGGTCCAGAGATCATCGATTTGTCAATCTTTCCACCTTTGCTGGCGGATTTCTTCTTCTTCTTCTCCGCAGTAGCCTTACCTGTCGGAAGGTTGAGAAAGTTGATGAGCAAGAACAAGGGCAGCTTACCGGCTTTCGCATCTTTCTTTACGTTGACCTTCTTCCAAAATGCCTTCGCTTCACCTTCGTCAGCAAATACAAAGCCGATCATGCATTCCTATGAAGTCGTAAGTTGGGATAACGACTGTAAGATCATGACTCACGTCTCCGGCGAACGAATGAAAATAAGCCCTATCTGCGTTATACTCCAAGTCTTTGTACAACTCATGTTCCCAGATAATACCCCTTGTACCACTCAAGTCGACCAGCTTGAACGCACACCATCCACTCTTGTTATCTCTAACGAAAGCCAGGGCCCCTTGTAAACCAGCGTATGACCATTCATCGGGTTTCGGATGTGCATAATAGATTCGAGCAAGAGAAGCTGAAAATATTTTATATGTTGCGGGAGAGACAGGAATCGCTGATTTAACCTTGGCTTTGTCGTCCGGGCTGAGGGTTGATTGGGATGGCATGATGGGTCCTACAATGAAATGACAACACTACAAGTGCTCGTACAAGGTCGGAGAGAGCTGGCAATGGAGCGGTTGAATAAGTATGCCGTATCGGTCCGGGTGGAATTGAATTTGTTTATCGTTGTTACGTTATCGTATGACTGTTGTGGACTCAGGATTATTACCCATTTCGCAACAGTTCGAACTACCAGACTTTCTGAGCTCCCTGCCGCCCTAGATCCCATGTTATCTCTAGTATACGTACGTAGGTGCTCATCAACCTTTCCGAGGCTGCAGTTGGCGTGGCCGGAACCCTCACACTCAAATGTACACGATATGCATAGTAACGTGAGGACTTGGGGTCGCATTGCGCTGATAAATTAGAACATTGCAAGACCAGGATCTTGGGGGCTTCGGGATATTTACTGAGAGTCCCCAGGACTCGGAACTAAGCGAATACGTGGTTCTAATCCTTTATCTTCTCATTTACTGCGGTCTGTGCGTGTGACAAAGTAGATATACTCAACGGTCGCTCAGTTAATGACAACGCTGTAAGCAGAGCTGGAGTAGAGGAATCAATAGAGGAAGGTACCAAACCCAAGCAGGGTACTCACGATGTCAAAGTTGCACTACCGGAAGTCGCCTCGGTACCGGACTGAACGGTGGTGATGTATTGAGAAGCACTCAAGCCTTGGCTAGAGGTGAGGTACTAAAAGACGCTCGTCAAAAATTGACCAAGTCTTCTGTAGTAGACGAAAAGTCCACAAACCTTGAGGAAGAGGTTTAGGTCTCCACTGAAGCTAGTGACACGCGTGCCACTGTTGCTCGGGAGGAAGGAATAGACGGTCTGGGAACCGTTGGATCCGATGTAGAGGTTCCTTTTCGGGCGTAGTTTCAGCTTTGGTGCAGCGTTGTCAGACAAAGAGATCTTCTGTACCAGGATTGACCAGCGATGCTGAGATTCGACGCGACCGCCCTCGGTGTTCCATCGGAGTTATAGTTATACGAAATGGGTCCAGCGTTGTAGTTGGCGAGCCAAATCATAACTTCGTATTGGTTTGATCCTCCAGACGATGAAGACGTGAACAAATCGAATGCAACGTTGGCAACAATGGTGCCTGAGGAGCTCTGTGACCATCTCCACGTCGCCTAAGTAAAGGTGTTAGGACATATAGTAGGTCGAAGAAACTGTCAGTCATACTTACGGGAATGCTCTTGATTGCACTCAATTGTTTCTGGAGACCGTTGTTCAAGTTGATGTTGGTGTAGCTCTTGACACCGTTTCCTCCGACCCAGTTCCAAGTGTTCTTCCAGGCGATAGTAGTTCCGCTCAGGGAGGTTAGACTGGCGCAGCTTTGGCCGGATTGAGCGTTACTCTTCCCCCATTGGTTGATGTAGAGAGTATATTGACCAGCGACAACAGTGTCCCATTGGCCTGAGATGCAAAGGAATCAGTATTTCGGCTAACCGTTGAAAAAATTTGTAACCGTACCGCAGTGCTGGGAGGTATCAATTTGTCTCTTCACGAGTTCATTCTCAGCTGCTGGTGCAGCGTAGATGAACGGAACGAAAGTAAGAAGAGCGACAAATTTCGGGAGTAAAAGCATCGCTGAACCAGAGCAGAGCCTACTGGCAAAGACTTCCTGGCCTGAAGCTCGGCCTTATAAGGGTGTGCAAGGACTATGAGATCGAGGTGTCTCCGAAATTTAGGCTTGAGATTTGAAAAAAAAAAGAAAAAAGAACATTTGCGGCCTCGTTGCTACACTATGTGTTCAGATGTTCAATATGTTCTGGCAAAGGGCTGCTTCCAGCTGCTAGAAAAATAGTAGAGGATTCCAAGAAATTTCCCTATTTTCACCGCCGGACCGCTACCAAAGAAAGGAAAACATTGACTGGGCCATGGTCAGCAGCTTCGTAGACGGTCCACTGTCACCGGGTGTGCATAGAATAAGCTAAGTGTTATGAGTTGGATTGCCCAAGCATGTGCCTATGTTTCCGAGGTTGAAGAGGATTGCACAAGGACGATCTGTCGGAGCTCTTGCGTCATAATCCGTGACTTACGTAAGGTTACTGAAACTTTACGGCACGGCTTTCCGGCCAAAAATCATAGCCTATTCTACTACCACCAACAGCAATTTTACAGATTTACAGTCATTTTAAATCTTACGGGCGAGACGTGGATATGGAAAATCAATACCTCGGTCAGAAAACAGGTCTGAATTCCTTATTGGCCTTTACATTCGTATGGAGAACATATAGCTTCTGAAATGATCAGTTCGGATAAGCGATCGACAAAGGCAAAAACCCCAATCCATTGGGTGGTAAAAAACTGGATTAATATGTACACAAGTATTGTACGTCATCAAGCAAAGCGGCGCATTTCGCAGTGATGGCCTGGAGATTGCGGTGGAACGATCACATCAGTTGCGCTTGTTGAGCTCTTCCTGTCGAGCTCGCAATTCATCGCGTCCCTAATAGTATGGCCGATGAGAACACGATCGGGTTGCAATACAGGAACAAGACTCACCAAGGGCTTTTCCAAATTTTCACGGATCTCTTGGCTTGGAATATGAGGGCCCTTCGCATGGTGGGCGGCGACGTTACTTGCAAAGTTGTTATTCGTTGAATCGGTAGGCTAGTATGAAAGAATGAATGGAATTGCCGGGAATAAAAGAAGGTATATGGAGCACATACGTTGGGATGAGGCTGAATAGAATAGATGGGTTCGGAGTTGGTGTTGCTCTTGGACATGATGATAGTTGGGGGGAAACTTCAAAGTGCACGCAATCTTTAAATAGTCGAAGGTTTGGCCTATGACGGAGTAGTCACAATCATGATGTCATTAAACAAGTTATCCTAACATCATCTGTAAGTACAGAGGGTGGGGCCAGATGAGTACGCAAAAAGATAAGATATGGGGAGCCAGACCTTGACAAATTCTGAAAAAAAAAAGTGTGAGCCGTTGTCCATCGAGACTCTGACAGTGAAAAGACTTGCCTGGATAACTGATCGCACCATCTCCATCCACGTCTGCTTCTTCCATCATGGATTTAATCTCTTGGTCACTTAGTCTTTCACCTAGAACGATATATGAGGGCAACGCCTTCACATCCGACACTCACATACCTAGACTTTCCATGACACTCCGCAGCTCAGCAGCAGTGATACTACCACTCCCATCCTTATCAAACACGTCGAATGCGTGCTTTATCTCTTCTTCGCTGTCGGCGTGTTGGTTCTGCTTCGCCATCATGGAGAGGAACTCGAGTAGGTTGATGGTTCCATCACCATCAATATCCACTTCGTGTATCATGTTTTGCAGCTCTGCGTCGCTCGGATTTTGACCCAACGAGCGCATTACAGTGCCGAGTTCAGATGTTGTAATTGTTCCGTCGCCATCTGCTTTCATTCTGAGAATTCGTGTGCGATGAACATCTTGTTAAAAAGTGCCAACCTTTATCGAACAACGCAAAAGCATCCTTGAATTCTGGCGTCGTGATAGTTAGTTAGACAATACCCGGACAGCGAAACGTACGAATACGCGCCATTAACTTGTTCTGTTGATAGAATCTCAGACGAAAACTCGAGCAGAACGTCAATCGTCACGTACCTTCCGACTAAAAGAGTATGCTCAGGCTATGATGAGAGGGCTCTATTTTGGCTAAAGACTCACTAACTGGAGGTCCATGCTTTCAGTTGAGACCAGGTTCGCTCAAGGTGCGGCTAAACTGCGGATAACTAGGTTTTAGTGGTCGAGTCGGGTGGGTTGTATGATAAATGTAAACGTACTTACAACCTTGTATAAAAGCTCTCAGTCCATTCCCACGAGGAATGATAAAAAAGTCGATATCGAAGACATTGCCTTCGGACATCGCGATGTCCGACTCGGGGGCACTGGCTGGCGATGCGTGCGATGTAGAGAGTAGAATGACAAGGAGCACAGCTTGCTTCCTCATAGTTCATGCGCCATCCTAGCGGGTTCGTGAATCGTCAAGATCAGTCAAGTACTCGTCACCCAAATCCAATTGTTATCGCAGAGGTCGCCAGATAACTAAATGAATGGAACATTGAACTTGTATATTATTACATGATCTTCCAACGCTAATCCAAGATCATCGAGGTGAAAGGAGAACAATTACCGCGCGCTTTGACTTCACTTCGATAGCATCATCTGGAGGATTCAAATTCAGGTCAAACGATAGCGTACAGCGCGTGTTGACATGTACCTTTACGAATTCTGCGTAATGAATGATGAATGATGAGTCGATTGTGCAATGAAGCGAACAGACGTACCTTCATAATTGATCTGACCATCACCGTCGACATCAGCCTCCCGAATCATCTCATCGACCTCCGAGTCAGACAGCTTTTCACCTGAGGACGAAGGTTCAGTCAACCGCACGCCCCACGGGGTTCTGCAGTAAAATGAATGAAGGTGCTGGCTCTGGGCTCACCTAGATTCGTCATGACGTGTCTCAATTCAGCAGCAGAGATGTAACCATTCCCATCTTTATCGAACACTTTGAACGCCTCCTTTATCTCTTCTTCACTGTCGGTATCACGCATCTTGCGAGCCATCATGCTGAGGAACTCGGGAAAGTCAATTGTGCCATTGCCATCGGCGTCAACTTCATTGATCATATCTTCGAGTTCAGCTTCGGTAGGGTTTTGTCCTAACGACCGCATGACTGTTCCGAGCTCCCTAGTCGTTATCGTGCCATCGCCATCTGGGAAAGAGGTGAGGTTGTGCAACGAGCGTGAAAACGGACAGCATACCCTTGTCGAATAAGGAGAACGCCTCCTTGAACTCTAAATATTCGTGTACTGGTGTTAAGAAGAGTTCCAAAGTACCATAGAAGTGGCCTTACCAGTGATTTGCTCTACAAGTCGAAAAGCGAACACGCGTGAGTTTCTTCGAGAGTTGGAGACGATAGGAACAGACCTTCAGACTGAGAAACAGAGATCGCAGGTGATTAGTTACGTTATAAAGAACGGAAAAAAGGTCACTTACAAGTTGGTCGGCCATTTTGTGTATCTAGGGTTGTTGCGATGGGTTGTGGGTTAAAAGAGAAGTTCGATTGGCAGAGTTGTAAACAAGGTCACCTGTGATGACCTTGTCAGACGGCAATCGCCGGCAGGATATATTTAGCCCACCGCCGTGCAATGCCGAGCGACCCCACTGATAAGATAACGTGAGATTAGCGCCTTGACCTGATTGGTTGATGATCACCTTACACTTCACGGCCCGAGCAATCCCGCGACATCAAAGCTGCCATCCGGAAAAGGGAATTGCTTGGGAATGCCACACAGTGACAATCCAATCGCGCTTGGCAGCCACCACACTCCGCCTGAAAGCCAAGTCTTCTGAGGTTCTATGGCATTACTTCTGGTAAACCTCTGGTCTGCAACATGTACGCTCTATAAAATGTCGCCAGTTTGAGTAATTTTATCTCGATATCCGCTCCAATGTTTGCGTGGCTGATTCGGGTCTCTTCACTAGTTCTCCTCCTCGATATTAGTGGCCAGGTCGTGGCCAGGCCAGCATCTTACGCACAGTGGGCTGCAGATTCCGCCATTGCACGCGGGCAGAGTACAGGTCTTGACAGCAGTGGAGAACCCAAGGTCATTTATGAGGATGGTGAATTTCAACTTGGCCTACGCCGACTTTTTGAGAAAACGGGCGACGAAAAGTATTACGACCATCTCTTGAACGCCTCAAACACCATTGTAGCGTCTAATGGGTCGCTTCCATCGAGCTACAAGTATGTCACTCCTCTCCTTTTTGTGTCTTTTGCGGTAATAATGGCCCACCAAGGTTCAGTGACTTCCAGCTTGATCCAATTCGGTAGGTACGACTTCTCATCTCGAGTTTACACCTAAAATATGCCTCTAGAACCGGATCGACCTTTTTATACCTGTGGGTACCTCTTGATCATTTGTATTCCATTTTTAACTCATGTTGCCCCAAGGTACGAACGAACCAAAGAGGCCAAATGGAAAACTGCGATGGACACTTTCCGTCGTCAATTGGATCAACAACCTCGCACTGGGCAAGGTCAATTTTGGCATAAGCAGATCTATCCCAATCAAGGTCCGCATACCATACTCTCGTGCTCTGACATGCATTGAAGCGTTACCAAGGTTGGCTCGACGGGATCTACATGGGTGATGTCTTTTATGCTCAATACACAAAGAGCTTCCAATCCTCCAACACTACTGCTTGGGGTGAGTATTCATAAACATTCTTCACCCTGACTCTCACGCGGTACTTTAGCCGATGTTGAGAAGCAGGTCAAACTCATTTACGACAATACCTTGCAAGATTCAGACGCCGGGCACTATTTAGGATTGCTTTACCATGGTTACGACTATTCGCACACTGCTGTATGGGCTTCGCCAGATCGCGGTCACTCTCCGGAAATTTGGAATAGAGCTTTGGGTAAACATCTTTTTCCGTTATTTCCAACTTTTGATGCTCAAGCGCGCTTCAGGATGGTACATGATGGCACTAGTTGACATTCTCGAATTCATCCCAACTTCCAATTCAGCGTATACGACCATTTTGAAGATCGTCCAGACTTTAGCTCCTCGAGTTCGAGATGCGGCTGACCCCCAGTCGGGAGTTTGGTGGCTTGTCATGACGCAACCTGGCAGGAGTGGAAATTATTTTGAGAGCAGTGGATCTGCGATGTTTGTCTATTCGTTGTTGAAAGGCGTTCGTTTGGGATACATTAAAGATTCGGATGGGACCATTGTCAAGGCAGCAAAGAAAGCGTATGGGTATATGACGTCGCATTGGATTTCTGAGAAAAGTGATGGTACCATGGACTGGCTGGATACAGTTGAGGTATGTTTCTTGTTTCTTTGGGGATCTAGGTTTTTGCCTGACCACACCGAACTTTTGACAGGTCGGCAGCTTGAGCGGAAATGGCACTTTTGAAGTTCGTACCGTTTTCGACACGGTTCCGTTGATATGGTGTTTACTGACTGCTTCCATAGTACTACATTAGTGTCGCCACGAAGACAAATGATCTGAAAGGATTGGCTGCCTTCGTCCTCGCGAGTTTGGAATATGAATCATTGTAACGTTTCTGGAGACATTGAAATTTGAATCATACATTTGACGCTATCCTGGCAGTTTGGTGAGAATTTAGAAGGTTTCCCGACAACGAACCGCTCCGTTCCTAGTCACTCGCAGGTCCTGAACGGGCCGTGAACTGAAAATAGCAATTCTCTTGGACCATATAAACCTGGTGGTCATGTTGTGCACAGACAACGCTGGTAATAATCCACCATGTTCAGGTCCCTGCTCATCGCCCTATCTTCCTTTGTTCAGATAGGATTTGTAACAGCACGGCCTCAGTCGTACGCTGTCTGGGCTGCAGACTCTGCGATAGCTCGGAAGCAAGGTAACGGTCTGACAACCTCGGGAGCCGCAATTATCTCGTACGAACATGGAGAATTGCAATACGGACTCAGGTTACTTTTCGAACGGACTGGGAACCGGTCTTACTTTGATTATATCCAAAGTGGCGTTGACAACGTTGTTACTGCTGATGGAACACCTCATGGGAGTTATACGTGCGTCTTGTCCCCCATGGTTCCTCCTTCTTTTTTGGAGAGAAAGGATTGATGACGATGATCGGACCGTTAGGTTGACTGACTATGTCTTGGATCCGTTGCGGTACGAAAAGCTCATTGAATCGCATGAAAAGGATCTACGCTCAATGAACCTTCTGTACATCTTAGCGTCGGACCGACTTTCCTCTATCTGTAGGTCATCTAGTCGTCGCTCCGATGAACCGTAACAGCTGAAACCACTGATTGAAAAGATACAAACAAACGAAGCAAGCAAAGTACAAGGCAGCGGCGGACGTATTCCGAAGCCAACTCAATTCTCATCCGCGAACCGCTGAAGGACAATTTTGGCATAAACTGAGATACTTCAATCAGGGTACTGCAAAGTTTGACACATCGGTCCGCGTCTCAAACCTTTGCTGCTTTTAGGTTGGCTCGATGGCATCTACATGGGAGAAATATTCTACGCTCAATATACCGCCGATCTCCAACTCACCAACGCCACAGCATGGTCAGACATAATTACACAATTCCAGCTCATGTTCAAGAACACCTTGCAAAACGCTACGGCACCGAATAGTTTCGGGCTTTTGTATCATGGGTATGATTTTTCTCATACGGCGGTGTGGGCTTCGGCCGATAGGGGACACAGTCCTGAAGTTTGGGATAGAGCTCTTGGTGAGTCGGACGTTGTATGCGAAGGATCAAAGTAACACAGAGTTGATTCATCTTCTGTGAGGCAGGCTGGTACATGATGGCCCTCGTAGACATTCTGGAAATCATTCCAACCTCTAATCCAGGGCACGCAACGATACTAAACATCCTCCAAACCCTCGTTCCACGCGTTCGGGATGCAGCAGACCCAACTACTGGGGCCTGGTGGTTGGTCATCACACAACCAGGTCGCACGAAGAACTACTTTGAGAGTAGCGGGACGTCTATGTTTATCTATTCCTTGTTGAAGGCGGTTAGGCTTGGATATGTAAAGGATTCGGACGGCTCGATCGTGAAGGCTGCGAGAAAGGCGTATGATTATGCTACGACGAATTGGGTTATACCGAAGAACGATGGAACGTTTGATTGGCAGAATACGGTTGTTGTGAGTTCCCTCGGCCTTGTCTTTCTTGTGTAACAAACGAGGGTCGTTGAACGCTTGTGGGTATAGGTTGGAAGTCTGGATCAGGCCGGAGATTTCAACGTGAGTTATTTGAATTGGGGGATAAATGAGACAGTTGTTCACGATCACTTTAATTTGTAGTACTATGTCAGCCAAGCGGTGGACGTGAATGACCTCAAGGGAGTGGCGGCATTCTTACTTGCTAGCCTTGAAATCGAGAGTTTGTAAGGGAGCGAACGGCGTAGTCGAATGTAAAGTATATTTAGTTTGCAGCTGCACGGGTAAATGACAGGTACAACCAAAGTACAACGAGATAACGGACTAAGAGTAATGGGTGTTACCGTTAAAAGATGAGAGAGCCACACCGCGAAGTTCGAATCCCTTCTTCAGCAAGAATGATATACAAGAGCCGATCGACGATAGATGATAGAAAATACTCATCGAACACCACCTGGAGAGCGAGAAACCGCGAGAGGTGGTCCAAAAATCATTGAAGCTGCGGTTGAAGGTCAGTTACAAGCATCGAAGGAATGATGAAGGATACAAACCAGATGTCCCACTCGAGGACTGGGGACACAACACATTGTGGTCTGGAGTCAAACTGTCTAGCGTGGAAGGCGAGACTTGTTTAGAAACCGGTAAGAAAGAATTGTTCAGCAAGGAACCGGACCTTGGTTGTTATCATCTCCATCCACACCATTGTTATCTCTAGGCGGTGCCTGCTGTGTTTGCTGAGGTAGCGTCCCCATTAAATTGATACTCGGAGAATGGAAGATTAAATCTTCCTGGCCATGAATCGGCATCGGGGGGACGGGTGGCCTTGGTGGCAGATTCATCGGTTGCGCTGGATGAGGTATACTTGACTGTATGATCTGAGGAGCGACTTGGACGTGGGGATGTGGATATTGAAGTTGTTGTTGCTGCTGCTGCTGATGTTGGGAAGCAGATTTTCCAGGGGGTTTACCCTCTACCCGTCGCACAAACTCTCCCCATGAACCACGCTCGTCATCTCCGTAACTCTCAAACTCTTCGCGTATCTCGCGGGGAGCTCTTTTCCATACACTACGATGGCGGCAAACTGTTGATTTCACGTAGCGTGAGCGGAATACCCGTTCAAAGGCTGCTTTTTGAGACATATTTGGAGTGGCAACACTGACCCTTTCGCCTTCAGGAGTGATTACCATCACGTGTGAATGTGAAGAGAGAGCTTCCAGTGCAAGGAAACCTTGAGCAAGTTGGGCGACAGTGTAATCATTTGGCCAACGCCTGAGGGGCGGGTGAGGATGATAAGGAATCGGGGCAGGTTCGGATGGAGGGCTGACGAGATGCATAGGGAGAGTGACAGTTTCGATGGTTTCTGGGGCATTAAAGAAGTTTTGCTGATATGCAGAAGAGGCGTATCCGTGCCCATTGTCTGGTGACTTGGGAAACATAGACAAAGGGGGTGCGGGAGACATTGGTGGTGGAACACTGGCATCCTTGAGCGCACCAGATGAGGAGCGTTCTGAGGAGCGTGATGTACTTGCGTCCAAAAATTGAGTGGCTGCGGGTGGGCGTTTCTTTGGAGGTGGTAATAGGTGTTCGCCATCCGAAGCTAAACGTTTGCTGGAAGGCGAAGTCGGTGGAGGTTGCATCTCAATTTCTTCTTCCAGAGTTAGACATTCATCCTCACGAAGACCATTCAGCAAACTTCTCCTTATACGATACAATAATCTCTGATTTCTGTCGATGATTCGGATTGTCGAGATAGTGTGCTGTTCCCAACTTCCGAATTGATGGTTGTAAGTGTCAAGATACGAATTTTCAGTTAGCCCCAGGTCTGTTACGAGAGATGTGAACCGTGAAAGCTGAAATAAAGGGAATTGAGGTGCGATTTGTTGAAGGCGAAGTGGTTCAGCGTCAGGCTATGGTTTGGTTAGTTGTAGTAGTATGGTATGGCTATAAATTGTTCACTGACACTGTACCAGAATACGATAGTGACCATACGTTTCAAGTCATCTTCCAGGTCTGAAGGAATGGCCATGAGATTCTAAGGTGAGTAGCATTGTTAGGCGTGGTGGAAGAGTCGGGGAAAGTGAAGTGACAGTACTTTAATCGGTAGGGTCGATGGTCCTTGAGGTACTTGGTTCACAGAGGCCACGGAGGCAGTCGGTCCATCACTCGGGGGACGTCCGGGTCCACGTGCCTGCGTGTCACACCCGAACTCATCATCCGGTCACATTGAGGCTCAACTTCCGCCCCCTTCTCGTAAGACGAGAATATTAGTGCGCACTTCACTGCCTAAATAATTGCACAAGCGTGAACTCATAGACTGCGTGAGGTACCAGGAGCGAAAAGTTCTGGCGGTCGTGAGCCACCACGAGAGCTATGAGAAGACCCCATCCAGGTATCTGGGGAGCGATTTTCACCTGAAATGACAATTGTGCTATACGTGCAATAAGCGAAGGCCCGTTTATCTATTAACATAATATTAGCAGGAATTATTCGCGAGTGTTAGCAAATTATTCCCCATACCCTATGCTCTTCACTGTATTTACAGTCCCCAGCATCTGATCCGCAGAGGGGAAAGTTCGAGGGGTACTTTAAGGCCTCTCGTCCACAAATAACTCCCACGCTTTGTTACATCTTGATTCTTCACCATTCTCACCAATTGGCTTAGGATGTCTGGGACTGAGAACGGTATCAAATTTTACTCAACTTCTCACATCTGTACTAATCCGTCTTTCAGTGTTAATTGGTGTGATTGGGGGTAGTGGATTGTACCACCTTGATAATCTTACACTCGTGTAAGTTCACCGCTAACTATTCAATTCAGTGACTTCGTTAATGAGACCCGTTAGAAAAACTGTGAATCCAGAGACGGTACGAACCAGTCTCTACCTTACTAGATCGGTCTTCTCTTAATCACTCTATTCACAGCCATGGGGATTCCCGAGCTCACCGATCACGATATGTTCACTTTCATCCGGGACAAAGGTCGCATTCTTAGCAAGGCATGGACGCCATCACACATTCCATCCTTCCAATGTTCCTGCTCGTGCCAACATTGCCGCACTCAAATCAGTTGGTGTTCGTGCAATTCTTGCATTCTCAGCTGTTGGTTCCCTACGAGAAGAAATTAGTCCAGGATCCTTTGTCCTACCAAATCAAATCATCGATCGCACGAAGGGTGTTCGCCCAGTTTCTTTTTTCCAAGAAACAACAATCGTCGCTCATGCTGCATTCGGCGATCCTTTCAGCAACAAGTTCGTAAAGTGGCTGGAGAATAAAGTCGGGAAAGCACTCGAGGGGCGAGGCGTCAAGCTGTTCACAGAAAAGTGTGTTGTTTGCATGGAAGGTCCCCAGTTCTCCACCCGCGCTGAAAGTCTGATGTATCGTCAATGGGGCGCTGATATCATCAATATGAGCGTTTTACCCGAGGCAAAGTTAGCAAGAGAGGCTGAACTTAGGTATGCGTCCCTCAAAACCAAGATCTCTGTCGCGCCATTCGTATTGATCTTTCTTCCCGCTCAAGCTATGCTCTCATTGCAACTGCTACGGACTACGACTCTTGGCGTCCTAATTCTGAAGTAGTGACTACTGCCGAGGTTCTCAAGACTTTGAATGCAAATGCAGCCACGTCTCGTCATGTTGCTGCTACCATTTTGGAGGATCTTCATCAAGCGCTCAGTGAGAAGGGCGGCACTACCGCCGACGGAACCATCTCCAATATACTCCTGGAGGAGGTTGGGTCAATGAAGTTTTCCATCATGCCACGTTCTGCTGAGCAAGATCCAGAGGATGTAAAGAAACTCGCATATGTACTGCCCGAATACTTTTTGGACAGCTAGTCAAACTAGTGCCAGATGCAAGCTATGTATTCGTTGCCCGCTGTAAATAAACACTAATGATTTACCCGTCGAATTCACCTACTCTCATTGGCTCATTTCGTCCATCACCTTCCCTCCATACTTCGATCACCGGCTGTGTAATTCAGAATTCCTATGAGGGATCAGAAGTGTACCCCCGACTGCCACATCATATGATACCATTGGTTGGAACATGGTTGGAACATGATTGGAACATGGTTGATGGTGGAAACCACTCACATCTGTCCGTTGATGGTTGCAGAACGATGGCCGCTACATGGTTTTACTTAAATCCTTCATGATTCGAATACGTCGTTTAATCAGGGTGACTGGATCCCCTCAGCATCGCAGATATGTCGGGAATGCCACTTGATCACAAGGTGCGTCTGTTTCGCTATTCATTATCGGTCGAATCTCGCTCAGAATCACTGGCACCAGTCATTCTTCATTTCATTGTGGGTGAATAATTTTTCGTGCTACATTCTAAATTCGACCACCGTTGACTAAACGCTCTTGTCAGTTGGAAACACTGCTCTATGGTACGTTCCTCGAATTTCTTATAACAACTCTAAGATCCATCTATGCGCGCAGGTTTCCATGTTGTACTCTTTTGCTTTTGCCTCTACATCCTCTTGCGACACAAGCGTCCGGGATATGCTGTCTTTCTTGTCACTGCTGTTTTCATCTTCGCGTTCTCGACGACGCATATCTTTATAGCTTTTGTGGGGTTTATGCGATGTTTTCACCCGCACAAGTGAGTTTTCAGTACAACTCGCTTGCTTATCATAAACCTTCCATTTATCGTGATCCAGGACTTGCACACACGAGGTGAATGAATTAAGGTGGCCTAATGTAGTGTCGCCAAAGACGTTTGCGTACGTTATGAACGCGTAAGAGAGTTATCTATAGGTCTCGATGGATTCGATATCTGATCTCTCGTTATCCAGATTTTTCGCGGACGCCTTGGTCGTAAGCCTCATTCCATCTCAGTCGCTTTACTAAACGCAACGGCCTCTCGAAAGGTATATCGTTGTTATGCAATCTGGAATTTCGACACGTACTACATTCTTCCTGCTGTCGTTCTTGTCCTCGTCACTGCTAGTAGGTCCCTCTCTGAGAAAACTGGTGCACTATACTCAAATCGCTCTTGATTAGTGGTAGGCGTATCAGTTTTCGAAGACTCACCAAAGGCTATCCAACCTTCGCCGCCGTTCTTCGTACTATCCTTGATCACCAATCTGTATACGACAGCTATGGCTGGTACGTCTAGTTGACTCCTTCTGCCAAGGGCTGCTTCCGGACGCTGGATCTTTCTCCTCTTTTCCACCAATTTATAGCCGGTCGTCTGTACTACTTTCTACCTGCAGTACGAAAATACTGGGGGAATACGCCGGATTTACAAAGGAGGTACAGTAGAGCTTTTATCATCATGTAAGTAATATCCCCGACTCTACGAAAGTCAATGGTTTGTCAAAATTATGCAGACTTGAAACCGGGGCCTTCAATTCAGCATGTTTCGTCATATTCTTGGTGGTTTGTCAGAATAAGGCCACAGAAGGGGCGGCGGTGAGTTTTTTTTGATTCCTTTCAAAGGGACTGGTACTGACCACCGAAAATCATTTCCTTAGCTCCTGGTCCTGCAATGCGTAGCCCAAATTTTCGTGAGCTCATCATTATATCGTTAAAGCCATCGTTGCGGGCCGATGAACTTACTCGATCATTGTAAAGGGTATCATCCCAACCTTCATCATAGTCATCGTCGGGCTTGGATTCGAATCCGAATTCAAGTGCAGGTCTGATCCAAATCAACGTGTCTCAAGTGATCCCAGGCGCCGGCGGAGATATGTTGAATCGATGTCGTTGTTTTATCAAGTTCATCACACAGAAACTCCATCGCCGACCAGAAGATCCATGTAACATTAGTTGTATCAGGGGATGATTGTAGTTATTGTATTTGCAAAATTGTCGATTGATTACCCGGTAATACTGAAGAAAAAAACGTCCCCTCCAAAAAAATATCCATCTACGCAACGTAGGCCCCGGCTGGCAGCAACCAAGGTGATCGATTTGACATGGACAGACAAAGAGGTCCTGGGTTGGGTGTGTCGGAGTTGCTGATAAACCTCGAGAAGCTAGGGTAACTACCATCGGTCGCAAGGATGGAAAAGATTACACTTGCTCCAACATAAGCATGAAAGAAATCAAAAAAAGATATAGGCGAGAGGTATAAAAAAAACGAGCGACAGGTTTCGGGTGAGGTGCAATAGACGTAATAGACTGAGGGTATCCTTAAAAAGCGGCAGGGATGAAGAGAAAGAAAACGAGGAAACGGATTAACAAGATGGACCATGCACAACGATAACACGGTAAGGAATAATCAATACAGGAACCGAGGAAGGGTAAAAAAGGCTGGGAGGGTTAATTGTAGTGGAAATAAGAAAACGCGGTCGTGAAGATTCGTGGTGAGCACTTCATCAAGATGTGTTAGAGTCTATGCCCAGGTACAGCCCAGAACAACATGGTCAATGCTGTAACAAACGCTGCCACCAGTACAGATACCCAAATTGCACGTCCCAGTAAAAGCTTCTTCACATATGGCTCTCTAATGGTGAGCGTCCGGAATGGTGTAGTCTCAGATTGTCCGAGAAAGACTAAGATGGGATCGAGCTCATACTGGTGTGAGATGAGGAATAGGATGGCGACGGTGAAAGGAAGGAAGAGCTACACGAAAGCAAGATCAGATTTCTAAACCTGAGGAATCAAAAGCTTCCACTTACGAAGAAACGTTTTGATTTTGGTTGGACGTCAAGGAATACCAGCGAAAAGGCGACGGCAAGCCCAATCCAAAGTACTATTAATCCCAATATAAGTCTTACAAGGGAGGAGACTGGTGTGAGGTTGCCAAAGGCCTTGGCTCGTAAGAAACGAGGGAAGGCATCCTGTTCCATGGCACGAAAACAATATTCCTTCTGGGCATGGAACATGTCGGGGATTTGGGCCATGATTGCCTGCTCGGACTGGGTTTTAGGTTCCGAGGTAGAGCTCAGGGGGAAAGAGTGTATACGGAGGGAAGGGGGAAGGTATATTTCGTGATTCTCCTCAGAGTTGACCGCTTGACCTGCAGGGGAGAGATAGCGATAGTAAATTCGCTCTGCAGAGGCGATCAAGTCTAAACGCGTGATTGCTGAAGATCGTGGGATGACTGTAGGTGCTCGTGATGCGCGTTTGTTGAAGAGGGTGGGTGTGCGTCCTGACAACGAAAAAGGCGTCGTGGAGCGTGCAAAAAGGTCGTTCATTGGAGAGGCTGAGTCAACATGAGTTTGCTCGGACATCAAAGGCCGTGGAGACGTTGAGCGACCCTTCTCCTCTGCAGAAGCAAGATTCCGCTTGTCCTGTTCACTGAGGATGTCTCCTGTACTCGCAGTGCTTCTCTTCGTTGCAAGCGCATCTTGGGGATGTAGACCGACGACAGTGCCATAGATTGAGCCACGGCGTCGAGCATAATCCCAATACTGAGGCCAATCCTCCTTGATGGTCCGACCGGATTTTCTAACGTCTTTGAAATAAGCCCTGCAGAGATTTTCGTGCTGCTGTACATCTAGCCAAAAGTCAAGAATATCTTCAGCGCCTTCTCTCTGTAGAAATAGGCTATACAAAAGAGCTTGGTTAGCCAATCACATAGGCGAGAACATTTTAGGGCACTCACTAAAACATGAACAGGTCTACCGGTGGCCGAGTTTTCCTAGACAGAACTTCGGTGAAGGAAGGAAGTCTGTTATTTCGATTGCTGGCCCAGTCATCGTTCTGGCGCTGCTCGTCGTCCATGACGGCGAGGGAAAAGTCAGGTAGTGGGGTTCAACGAACAGCAGGCACGGATTATGTAATCTGCCAACCCCACTGCTCTTTCAGGACTCTTTGCAAACTCTTCTGTTTCATCCCTTCGTGAAACGATTATGTCCTTCACTAGAGCCTTTTCTCCTGCATTGCGAGAGATCAGAATACTTTGCTCTCAGACGGGGCAAGCATCCGCCGGAACAAGGTTTGCGTCTGTCCGCCTCCTTTCTTGGCCATGGTAGGCTGACCGGACAATTGCAGGCAATTTATCCTGAATAGATACCCAACCATAAAAGATCACAATCCGGACCTTCCTGTCCTTATTAGAGAGGCCAATGGAACTCCTGCACGGGCGTTTGCTCGGTTTGGTGTGTAACACTTTGTAACTCTTCGTGTTTCAATTCTTGACAATCAACCTTTCTTCCGTCCCTGTCGCAGAACGCGGAGTTGAGAAGCATGTAGAGCTAGACAACCTTTCGTCGACAGAGGTGGAGTCCAAGGTCCTACAATTACTAGGGGCATAGTCATTTTAGAAAAATCAAATTCTCATTTGCACTCGGACGATACCTCGCGAATCCCCGGAACTCATTCCCGCGTCATATCACTCTCTTCACCGCGTCTCACCATTGAAACCTTTTGAAGACCCTTATGGACGTGCATTTGGGAATTGTCGGTTCCTTTCCTTTTCGTACCGAACAATAATGGCGGCCGTTTAAACGTGAACTCAAGAGCACGGTATTGGAGTGTGTTCAATCATGAGAAAGCTGGTATTGCCGAGGTTGTGATGCAAGGGTTCTGTACACGCCTTCAGGGAGTGTTCAGGTATTTGAAACTGAGGACTACGGTCTGCTGCTACGGTGAATTCATGGAGCTCGGCTGGAACCGTATGCCAAACGTAACATCATCTTCCAAGTGATATCTAGTCCTGATGCAGGGCTCTACATTATGACCTTGTGAGTATTCTTCGGACGTTTGGTTGTGAGCTTCATTCGGAATTCCAGTGTTTGTTTTATCGATTACTGCAATCCACCCTCAGGCATATACCTTGCCGAAACAAAGCTAACGGAATGGTAGCTTTTCGAACATGGATGAGCACAATGTGGAACACGCTTGGTTCAGGTGGTAGCTTCGGGAAGTACAGGCATGCGGAGCTATCTCGCCGTTGAACAGCGTTGAACGTTTACTATTCATAAACTAGATTGATGGCTTCTGGATTCTATACAAAGGAACGACTGTTTTCTGGGTATCTTGAGTCACTTACCTCCACACCGCTGCTGTAAGTCCGATAAGCCCGCACACTATTGCGTTTTGAAACTCCGAGCCACACTCAGGTCGGAGTTCTTACCGCTTAGCTATCTCATGGCATCTAGCTCCTCTAATATGACTCTCGAGATATATAAAACCTCCTCAGACATAACAGTACGCGTTTTGTTTACTGCATGTCAACCAGATTAACCAACAACCCAAATGTCAGGGACAGCGTCTCAAGTTTAATAGCACGCAACCTTTTGTACCGGCATTCGTGCAATCATCGTTGACTCAGGCCTCCGATCCCGCTGAGATATACGCGAGCCGGGTCCATGGGCGCAAGATATTACTCGAAAATCCTGCACGAGAAAGTCGTATCAGAAAGGAACGAGAAGAGAAACGTCAGCGGAGGAAGGCTCACAAGCAAAAAAAGAAATTGGGAATCATGAGTCGAAGAGAGGCAAAGGAAAAGGGCGTGTGGAAGCTGGATGAGAGTCAGGCCAAGTGAGCTTACTAGTTGTATTATATCTGCGTTCGGTGTTTTGACTAAGAGCAACGTTAGATTTGACCTGTTTCTACCTCTACATCACTTATGGATGGGATACATGTCTGAGTTATTAGGTTTACCACAAGCGAATACTTCAGACCATCGGCCACCCACTCTCAAGGACGTTCCCAGCACAGGAGGTATGCATGCAAAACTAGTCAAGGCCGACTTTCATGGTTCAATCATGACGGGTAAAGTCACCCTTCCTTCGCCAATGCGCGGTGTTCACACAGTCAACAGTCCGTCAAAGCAAATGTCCTTCACTCATCGGACTCTCCGGTATTGTTATCCACGAGTCCGAGAACGCCATACGAGTTGTCACTCGTAGTGATAAAGTCAAGTGTTAGGTGTGATTCCGTCTATCCCGATGTAATCATCCTCATATGACACCTACAGTGATACCGAAACAAAACTCCATCTTTAGTTTCGCAGTACCGGTCTACTCAACTCTACCTCCGGCACACAGGTCCACCGATGCCTTTCCTGCACCGGATAGAACTAAAACTAGCACTTCTGTGTTGGACGTTCCGCATTTGGCGTTCGAGCTGTATGGCAACCAGTTTAGGTTTCGGTCGGCAGATCGTGCGGGTCGTAAATTTAAACATAAAGAGACTATCGAATTGGTATAGCCCACTCGTGCGGGTTGTTGTTCACCTTATCGATCATGTAACCTCACTTCATCTATTGTCGGCAAGGGTGTCATTGTGTTGTCAGAGTCTGTGACGGTCCTGTCTACCGGAACAGGCAGTAATAGTCTGTAATAACATTACGCTGATGTAGCAATACATACAACCACAATGATGGCCGTTTGAAGAGCTCTCCACCGTACCCGTCAGTCTTGTTCGTCCAGATGAAGTGACGGTCTAAGGAATCGCCAGGTGCGAAGGAGCAGCGAACAGACGAGCTTTAGACAAGTCTCATGATTGCCACCGACTCAACATGGGCCGTCTGAGGGAACAGGTCGAACCCTCTCAAAGATTCTAACAAGTATCTCCTTCCCTCTCCTTCATTTTCTGTAGCCCTGAGTATTTTGCCCACGTCCCTGGCTTGAGTATGAACATTACAACTGACATACGCAACGAATTGGCATCGGAAATTTAAGAGCTGTTGGATGAATGCGTCGTCACAGCCTTTTCGCGGTGGGTCAATGATCATGACGGTTTTCTCTGGCGGGAAGTCAGAGACGGTCTGAAAAATATCCGAGGCGTCGCCTTTTCTGAAGGATATCTTCTCTGGAGGAATGTTATTCAGCTTTGCATTGTGATTCGCATAGAGAATCGAATCTCCGGAAATTTCGATGCCTGCAATGGTGGAAAAATGAGGAGAAAGTGTGATTGCGAACAAGCCAGACCCGCAATATGTATCGATTAGGTGTGTGGGCCGTGAGGTGTCTTCGGTAGGATAGAGGGAGAATATGGCGTCACGAACGTAAGTCGTTAAAGAGAATAGGATGCTATTGTTGTTTTGGAAGAATGAGCTGGCAAGATAGTCGAATTTGAAGTCTCCAACTGTTTCTCTGACCGATGCGTGGTTTGAGGTGATGCAGCTTTTCTTGTCGATCTCTCCAGTTGTGTCAAGGGACTCCCGGAGGAGAAGCGTAGCTCCCTTCTTGTATGTGTGTATTGTCCTAAGACTTGTCAGGGAAAAGCCTTGAAGGAAACAATTCTGCTTACTGGTAAACGTTTTGCCTGACGCTCGGGAGGGCCTCGTTTAGAACGGGAGTGGCGATGGGACACTCCTACGCAGAGAACTAAGTGAAAACAGTCGATGATGAATACGGTGACAAACCTCAATGTCGATAACTTTGTTTTGGCCTTGTAAATTGAAACCGATTTTCAGCCAGTCTGGTATCGTTCCATCGCCTACTTCTTTTTGCAGAACTTCACGATTAAGTTTCGGAGGAGGGGCTTGAAAATGGGGGGTGATCTTCGTCCGATATCCGTACTGTAAAGGTGAAGGCATAGTAGACTGTATCGTGGGTAATTGAGTCTCTGTAAGATCTGTCAACAAGTGAGATGACCAATGAACGAATAGAACACGAAGAAGAGTTAACAAACTGGAGTAATTCTTGTATGCCTTGACTACTACATCACGTTTGAACTCGAGTTGTTTGTCGTAGGACAGCATCTAGCACCCCATTAGCAGGTTGTAGGAGGTGGGTGCAAAATGGCGTTACTTGATACTGGCAGCCACCACATTTAGAGAAGTAACGGCACTGAACCCTACTGTCATCTCGCATTTGTGGATTGGGCCGAATGATTTCGAGGACATCTGCGATAGAATGCATTCTATCGTTCTTGAAAATCTTCACGCGAACACGCTCTCCCGGAAGAGAAAATGGGACGACGACAACCCATGGCAGTATGTCTATGGAGTCCGATTGTGCTAATCCATCTCCTACACGAGATGGGAAGATGAGTGATGTATACGCATATCAAGTGAGAGGCGACGTACCGTTAGAACACAGTGCTTTTACCTCCAACTCGACCACCTCGTGAAAAGCGAACGGGGACTGAAACTCTCTGCCTTCCTCAATCGCCTTGCTCACGACGTCTTCGCCTAGTAGATTGACGATATCTAACCATTGCACATGTTCGGGCGAACAAAGTTCTGGTTGATGTTCTCGCTGCTTTTTCAATCTTTTCGCGTTTTTTTTGGCAAATTTGCTGGTTTTTTGGGAGGATTTTGACGGATTCTTCTCTTTTTCTGTTCTTGGTCTTTTGCCAGGATATAAGGGTTCCGTGTCGCTTTCAGGTGGAGGCCGAACTTGGCCTGTTTTTGGACTTGGAGGGGTCATCGGAAGCCAGTGAAAGGGACCACGACCATAAACTGGATGACGAAAGGTTTGGATACGTCGAGCAGTGAGAAACAGAAGTTTACTGAGCCGTCTAACTGAGAATCGACTCGACATACAACGTTGAGACTGGTCGACCGTAGCTAGTGGTACCTGTCGACATGTCTCAGACGACCCCAGGTTACCCAGGTGTGTGGCTCTGTCAGTATATAGCTTCGCCTTCCATAATCAGAGAAGTCTCCTCCCTAGTTCTTCACACTGATACCTCGCACCGAGGGTTCCCACCACGAAACGACGTTCAAGCCAACGAAGGACCGACGGCAATGCCTCCTCCAAACACGAAGGATCAGTGGGAGGCTCCAATTCCCAATCATGAGCACCTTAATGGTTGGAAGATTATATCTGACAGAGGACTCGCTGGTACGTCAGGGTTTGCCAATTTCACCCAGTCGTACTTCTCCCTCTCCCACCACAAATTTTGATATACATCCATTCCTCCACAGCACACATTACAGATCCAGGGCGACCTCTTCCAACGTGCAGTTACCAATTTCCCGGCGCTGCGCCACCATTTTTGCGATCCAGAAACTCATGGACCAGAGGACTTTATGATTCCGAAAAAACTTTTGAACTCAGTCTTCTTCAGTGCGTTCGAACAGATGGCAAACATGAACCTGGACTGTGAGGATTGGGAAGGACAAATGCTAGAATTACACCTAAAATCGGCATTGAGAGAGTTTGCCAAGCAATTCAGCACAGACGATGTCTTCCTCAAAACTCTATTACATGGAATTCATCATGATAAAAAACAGCGACTTGTGCGTTGTATCTCTGTTGATCTGTCTTGTGGGTCACGGAGGTTACAAGAGACATCAGCTGGTGGAAATCTTGACCCATAACTCTCTCGAGCCAATGATAGAAGCTTCCAAAGGCTACTGTTGATTTTGAATAGTCCAAGTTGTCCCTGGGTATGTTGGAGTCTGTCTCGACTGTGACAATTGGAAACCTGAGCTTGTTGGTTGTGGTTCCATGGACATGCTGATAAACCAAGAAATTGGGACGAGGACCATATGAGTACACTTTCTCCACTGATTACTTAACAAGGAATCTATGGAACATCAATTTCTCTTTTGGTATGGAGGTAGGTAGCTGTTGTGTTGGATTTCCAAGACTGATTAATGATGTGGTAAAGTGCCGGTAGTGAACACACAGAGACTGGAGCAGAGGCTTGACAGTTGATGGCTAGTCCCAATGACAAAGGCGATCAATACAACCCAGTATCCTACAGAGTACAAATATGCACCTAGTTCCAATGACAAAGAGGTCAAGATGGGGGACTAGGTGACGAGTCATCTTATATATACTACTCAGCATGTGACCTATGATGTCATGACCTATGTCATATGGAAACGAATAGAATATAGCAGAAATGATAGAACATTGTAGAATGAAAATAAAAGATAAGACCAAGGGAGGAAACCAGGATAGTGGATAGTGTTATGTATCAGAGTAGAAGGAGTAGGGGCCATAGGAAGGTAAAAAGAAAATAGTACCCACTTTGTGACATTACCCCCCTTCTAAGACCATTGTCCGCAATGGTTATCATTTTAACTTTTTCTTTCTATTCTTTGGTACTGGTATATCCAACTCCCCTACTGCATCTGGATGCTCAGCATAGAACTCCTGTACCAGTTCTTGAGCGTTCTTCACATTTTCTGCTGGCTCCCAGGAGATATGCCCTTCATCCCAGCCTTTCCACTTTACCTCGTACTGCAGCTTTCCTCTGTGAATCCTGCTATTGAGAATTTTCTCCATGTCATACTCCCCTACTGCTCTGTCCTCCTCCAGCTCTACTGGTCCAGGTTGTGATGGACGTTCTCCATTGATATCATTGCCATGCCAGGGATGGAGTTTGTCGACGTGAAAGACTGGATGAATTTGATGTCACCCCCAAGGAAGCTTCAGACAGTAGTCCAGATCTCCTATGTGTTCCAATACTTCAAATGGTCCTAGCTGTCGATCAGAAAGTTTGTGACTTGATGTCTTCAGGTCGATATCTTTGGCGTCCAACCATACGTATTCTCCAACCTTGAACACATGAGCTCCCTTCTTCCCCCTCTCATATGCTGCTTTCTGCTCCTTCTTCACTGTCTCCAACGCCGCTTGAGTGTCCTTCTGCAGTTTCTTCAACACCTCTATTTGCTTGTCTACATCCTTCTGTCCTGCACGCTGACCCACTGGGATGTTGAATAGGGGCTGGTATCCATATACTGCCTTGAACGGAGAAAGATTGTGTGTGGAGTGAGTTTTGGAGTTAATAACGAACTCTGCCATTGGAAGGTGTTTTGCCCAGTCCATCTGTCTTCTTCCCACATATATCTGAAGGTACTTCTCCACCTCTTGGTTGGCCTGCTCTGTCTGTCCATTTGCTTGTGGGTGATATCCAGACATCAGATTGCTCTTGATATCCAATTGCTTGAGGAGCTTCCTCATAACCATTGCTGCAAACTGAGGACTGCAGTCTGACACAAAATGTAATGGTAGCCTGTGAAGCTGGAAGATCTCCTGATAGTAAAGGTCTGCTACCTCTTCCACGGAGATGCTGGTCATGCAGGGAATAGCATGAATCTGCTTGCTAAATAAGTCCGTGCAGACCAAAATGGCATCATATCCATCTGACTTCAGCAATTGAGTGATCAGATCCACTCCTACCTCTTTCCAAATCCCTGTTGGTATGTCCAGTGGGTGAGTCACTGCTCGTGGATGTCGCTGTAGTGTGGTGAAGCGCCGGTAGCAAACACACAGAGACTGGAGCAGAGGCTCGACAGTCAACAACTAGTCCCAAGACAAAGACAATCGATATAAGCCTGGTATCTTACAGAGTACAAATACGCACCTAGTCCCAAGACAAAGAGGTCAAGATGGGGGACTAGGTGACGAGTCATCCTATATATACTACTCGGCATGTGACCTATGATGTCGTGACCTGGTGTCATGCGGAAACTGATAGAACGTAACAGAAACCAACGGAACATAGTAGAATAAAGATAAAAGGTAAGGTTGAAAGGTGAAACAAGAGTGATGTATCGCAGTACAGGGAAAAGAGACTGTAAGGGGGTGAAAGTAAAATAGTACGCACTTCATGACATTACCCCCCTTCTAAGACCATCGTCCTCGATGGCTATCGCTTCGACTTTTTTGTTTTCTTTTTCTTCTTCTTCACCAGTACATCTGACTCCCCTACTGCATCCGGATGCTCTGCATGGAACTCCTCCATCAGTTCCCGAGCATTTGCCACGTTTTCTGCTGGCTCCCAGGAGATATGTCCTTCGTCCCAGCCTTCCCACTTTACCTCATACTGTAACTTCCCTCTGTAAATTCTGCTGTTCAGAATTTTCTCTACATCATATTCTCCTACTGCTCCATCTTCCTCCAATTCTATTGGTCCTGGTTGCGATGGTCGTTCTCCATTTATATCGTTGCCCCGCCAGGGGGAGAGTTTGTCGACATGGAAGACTGGGTGGATTCGATGTCGTCCCCAAGGAAGTTTCAAGTGATAGTCCAAATCTCCAATGCGTTCCAATACCTCAAATGGCCCCA